>CM054177.1:73627662-74227662 GCA_028829895.1 Sinotaia quadrata | reverse complement strand
ACAACAACATCATCATCAATCTAAGTCTCCCATTTCTGCCCCCT
Organism: Sinotaia quadrata; assembly: GCA_028829895.1. Classification (NCBI taxonomy): domain Eukaryota; kingdom Metazoa; phylum Mollusca; class Gastropoda; order Architaenioglossa; family Viviparidae; genus Sinotaia; species Sinotaia quadrata. The sequence goes on along the minus strand of CM054177.1, from coordinate 74,227,618 downwards.
TAATTTCTGTCTGTCTTCCCTCCTGCCCCTTTATGCCTATCTTGTTGTCTCTCGGTCTCCTTTCTACTCCTTAACCTGTCTTTTATCTTCTTTCCTGTCCGTCAACTCTCTTCTCTTTCTGTCACTTTCGTTGTATACTTATTCCGTCTTCATCATCTCTCTTTCTGTCACATTCTTTCTGCATCATATCTCCCTCTTTCTTTCACCAGTTTTTGTCCCTTATCTCTCTCTCTCTTTTGGTCCGTGTATCTGTCTCACTATCTCTTTCTCCCATCTTTGTCTTTCTGTAGCTTTCTCATTCTCTGTTTCTTCTCGTTCTACCTCTCTCTCAATTTTGTCCGGCTTAGAGTTATCTTTTCTTTTCTTTCCTTTTCCTTTCTTTTTGTTTTTATCTCTCTCTCTCTTTCAGTTCTTACCCACCTTTCCCTCTCTCTTTTCCTCACTTATTTTTTAAAACGTCTTCCTGAAGTATGTTTCACTACATTTTCTCGAACTTACTTTACGAGTTCTCCTTCCTTCTCTTTCACTTTTTCATCTCTCTCTCTCTCCTTTCACTCTTCGTGTTTTTATACTTCTACTTCTTTCTGGTATGTGGCCCACTCTTTCTTCGTCTTTCTTTTCACCCTTCTCTTTTTATGTTTCTATCTCTCTTTATGTATTGTTCTATCTTCGTATTTCTGCCCCCCTCTCCTTTCCTTCCTTCCTTCTCTCTCTCTCTCTCTCTCTCTCTCTCTCTCTCTCTCTCTCTCTCTCTCTCTCTCTCTCTCTCTCTCTCTCTGTGCCTTTATGCTTTATACTTCTACTTCTTTCTGGTATGTGGCCCATTCCGTCTTCGTCTTATCTCCCGCTCTCTCCTTTTCTTTGTACCCCGCTTTTCTTTCTCCCAAACCCCGCCGTTATCTCTCTCTCTCCCACCCACCCCCGACTCACATTCATTTTCTTTATTGAAAGCATTAGTGCTGAAGTCTGATATTGCTGAAGTCACGCCTTCAATTTTGGCAGTTGAGCCCGTTCGTAAGCATAGATGAGCTGATGTAAAACTTATAGTCTCGCCAGTCGATCACTTATGTCTAATGAAAACAGCGTCGAATATCCTCTCCTGTAATATTTGAACACTCCCAGTGTAAATAGAGTTATCTGCTCATATTTTGTACATTATTTAGACAGTTATGTTTTATTTGAATTGTGTCTTAAACAAGACACCATACGAAACACAAATTACTCTTATTTAACACGAACCCCTTTACCGGAAGTGAAATGTTATCGTAACTTGTATTTTTATTGGAAAATTAGCGCCTAATTACAGCCAAATAAATAGGTGGCATGTGTATGCGTGCGTGAGTGTGAAAACATGCTTTGTTTTGATCACGTATTAACACATCCATTATAGGCCTAAGTACCTTTGAAGATCTCAGACTTAATCATAGTATATCAAGAGAGCTGACATTGCCGCGATAAAATTAAACCTTTCAACGACGAAATGAGAAGTACAGTTAGTACAACAACTATCCCCGTCCGGTTTTCCTCGTCAGAGCTGAAGATGAGTTATCTTTTCCTAAAGCATGCAATTACGTTATAATCCAAAGCCTTAAAACACTGATATTGGAATCACCACTTGAGAGCCGCACTTGCTCAGAAATCAGATTAAAGCCCCACAAACATGAAGCATGCTTGTCGCCCGGAAGACGATTAGCTGCAAACGTCCAAACGCTATCTGCCTTCCGGTTAACTAGACTCGCAGACTTTGGTGAGCTCGCTTTCGAATGATATATTTATTGTGTCGTCTGCCAGGCGTGAACCTGTTCCAAGTGGCTGCGCACGAGTTTGGCCATTCGCTCGGTCTTTCGCATTCCGACGTGAACTCTGCCCTCATGGCGCCGTTCTACCGGGGCTTCCAGAGATATTTCAAGCTGGACGACGACGACGTCAGCGCTATCCAGGAACTTTACGGTAGCAATTTAAGATCCTACTTAATCGCTCAACTTATCCTTTTCCAATCAATCATTCGCTTTCTCCAAATAGTACACGACCCTTTATAATAACATCAGTCCTTTCTCAACAACTTTCAGAGACACAGAAAGAAGAGAGAGAAAGAAAGAAGGGTGAGAAAGAGAAGACAAATGAAGATAGACAGACAGACGGACCGACAGACAGTCAGAATGAGTGATTGAGTGAAATATACAGAAACAGAGGGAAAGAGAAACAGAGAGAGAGAAAAACGAGCGAGCGAGGAGAGAGATTAGTCGGTATTATTCATTTTATATTTTGCACAATATAAATTGCAGGTGAGCGAAACACCTTTAAAGCAGTGACGCCATTCGTACCACGTCCAAATTTCAGATCGACAGGTCCGCCAGTCAACATTCCCGATATTTGCAGTGATCCTTCCATTGACGCTATCGTCATGAATGCTGACAGACGCACGTATATTTTTAAAGGTAATTTTTACCTTAGGCAATATGTTTATTACTTCAGTCATATCTGTGTCAGTTAACAATTGTATTGCTCTCCACATATTTTGTTGCTTAAGGAATTAATACATTAACAAGCGCTCAATGTAAGCTTTTAAATCTCCTACAAAATCTAACACATTGTATTATGAGTATGAAATGTGCATTGCAGTAAAATTATAAGGATGTAAACGGTAGTTTTAAAAAGTATTTAAAATAAGTAAGTAATTAGCCCTTATCTATTAAACAATAGAATCTATACCTGTCATTTCTTATATCGACTTTTGTAAACTTAGCAATATTCTCTTCGAGTGACAAAGATTTTTGTCCTATATTATATACTGCCAAGAGTTTTGACATTGGTCTGAGATAAAATATTAAACATATACACATATGCAACCACACGCACGTATACGTCCATACACATTCGACAAATGAGCTTTTACATACGGGCATGTTATTATTTTTATTTATAGCTTAACAACGCTCAACAATGAGCAAATGGTGAAGAGAAATGCACTGAATTTATAACGTTAGTTAGTCCATGAATGTTAATACAATAAAATTATACAACTTTTCATAATCGTAAATAATGTCAGAGATCTTTATTCAGAAATAAAATCCAGAAGAAGAATATGTCGGAGATCATAGTGTTGAACTCTAGACTGACTATTGCTGTGGGGGACTCTGTTAGAGTTGTTGTTCTTTTATATATTTTAAAGACATTGTAACTTAAAGCTACACATCTACTTTTTTTATCTGTGTCGTTGACAAAACATGGTTATTTAATAAAGTACATTTAAGTACGCTCTTTCCATAAATAATTGGTTATTTATGTGACGCATATTTATTCCATGCGTGATTGGTTATCTAAGTAAGCTACTCGTTTGCGTGCGTGTGTGGATATTTAAGAAGCCTAACCGTTTTGTTACTCAAGTTCTTGCTCGTTTTTTAAGTCCGTCCGTGCTCGTTAGGTTAATAAATTTGCGCATATTTATTTAAATACGAAACTTGGATAGTTAGATGTATAGTAGTATGACTATTTTAGGACATACCAGGTTTCTTAAAATGACTCTATTGTTCTTTAATGGATGTATAGTAGTATGACTATTTTAGGACATACCAGGTTTCTTAAAATGACTCTATTGTTCTGTGATGGATCTATAGTAGTATGACTATTTTAGGACATACAAGGTTTCTTAAAATGTCTATATTGTTCTGTGATGGATGTATAGATCAATAAGCTCCTGCAAGGCAATAAAGTAAGTTATAGGAATGGTTGGAGTGTGCAATGGTCTACCTGTTAAAAACAATGTTAAACATGTTTAATGAATATTTGTGATGGTGGAAAAACGTTAACAATGCTGCACAATTTTCCTTATTTCAGGCGATAAGTATTTCCTACTTAACGATTTTGGAATCGACCAAGATTACCCTCGGAATATTGCAGATGATTGGGCAGGATTGCAAGGGCCAATTGATTCCGCCTTGCACTGGGACAACGGATACACTTTTCTTTTTAAGGTATGTGCACTTTAATAGGTGTAACAATATCCACATAGCATACACCTTTCTTTTTAAGGCGTGCTCAATTTAACAGGTGTATTATCCATATAGCATATATCTTTCTTTTGTTAAAGTATATGCACTTTAACAGGTGTAGTATTATCCATATAGCGCACTAAGAGTGAAAATCGTTAAACTAACCAATGTAATATTATAGATAGAGAGACTAGCAGACAGCTAAAATTCTAACGCAAGTTAGATTTATTATTTTTTTTGGTACAAAAGCAATTGGTGTATTTAAAAAAAACTGAACTACAAATTAATTTTTTTAAAATTAATTGATAATTGAATTAATTTACTAAAGAACCATTCTAAACATGCATGGAGACTTCTTTCTTGCTTATAAATCATTCTGTTGTAATTTTGTTTGTCCATAATGAAAAGAAGATCATAATAAAAAAAACGCCGCTGATATATATATTTATTTTATTTACCGTTTACTAAAACCAATGACAATAGTGTTTTAAGACAAGATGATTTCCCAAATTGTTTATTTCTATTGATTTTTCCGTATTCTGTATAAAGTATCTTATGGAAGGACTAAGTTAACTTCATTTGTCGAATGGTCGAAAGATGCAGGTTTGAAACAGAAGCACTCATACCACCTGTGTAAAATCAAGCACTAAAACACGAAATCACATATAATATCTGCATCTCTGTGTCTGACTGGAATAGAATACACCAAAAGATACAACTCAGTAAACAAATATCTTATATAGAAACCTATTTGAGAACAATTGAGTAAAAACCTCAGAAAGAGAATGGATGCACCAATCTCCTGTTATCAGTTAAAACAGAAACGGAAGAAGTCAAAATACTGTGGGACTGCGAGAAAAGAACAGATCGGGTGATTCCTGCACGAAGACCAGACATTGTAGTTCTCAATAAGTCCAACAGAACAGTAACAATTATTGATGTCGCTGTTCCAAGTGATAGAAACATAAAAGCAAAAGAAAGAGAAAAATTAGAAAAATACCAAGACCTCAGACTAGAAATTTAGAGACTGTTGAATGTAAAAGCAGAAATAATACCTATAGTGATAAGATCCTTGGGAAACATAGCATCTGAATTGGAAGGCTATCTGAATAAACTCCCTGGAAACCACAGACTCGCTCCAGTAGTCAAGCAGCGCTCCTCGGAAAACCTTGGATCTCCCAGAATCTTGGTAAGATTCCGAGACCTTGGATCACAACCGACAGTCAAAAACAAAGTCGTGAAAGAGGCTGAATTATTATTATTATTATTATTAATAAATAAATAAATAAATAGTAAATAATAAAACAAATAAGAATCATATAAAAGCAATATGCAATTTTCCATTCCATACATCTTCAGCCCTCCGGCTCCTTACACCGCAAGAAAACTACAAATAACGTAACACACCAAATAAATTTTGGCTCCTGTGCTCTTTAGTGTGTGCTTATTTTCAAAGCCCCAGGCGAACAAAATCCGACATTAGATAAACCTCAAAGAGCAAGGTGCTTATCGAAGTTCTGGACTGACGTCATCCACCTGTCGCTGCTTATAAAGAATGTTTGTGCTAGATCGAATTGACACTCTGACCTGGAACAAGACATGATTCGAAACATTAAATACCCGCACGAAAATCAATGAACATAACCTCCAGGTCATCTTACACTTTAAAAAATAAATGTGTGTTTATATTCACTAGATTTGTAACAGGGTTCTGTAATGACGCAAAGTGCATCGCCACCAGTGGAGCCTACCAATACTGCCTTCTATTTGCGGCTTGTCGCAGTAACAGCGTTTTGTTTATCCAAATAGATTTTCGCTGGTCGATGCTATGGGAACTAAGTTGATAATCTAGTTTGACATGATATAGACGGACCGGAGATTGAATTCCAGAGTGGATGCGGGGCTGGGAGAGAGGTGGGGGAAGAGAGATGCTGAGGCAGCAAATTTATTACTCTTGCACTCTATATTTTCTTTGCCTTAATCTATACATCTACATGTTCAATTGTGGGTTTAAATTCCTTGCGGTGTTATAAGCTGCACCTAAAAGATTAAACGAAGGATTCCCACTTTCACGGCTGTGAAAATTAATGTGTCCACTTATGGTGCGTGTATTTATATGTGTGTATGTGTGTGTGTTGTAGTAGTATGTGTGAGTGTTTATGTATTACAGTCAGTATATGGCTGTGAGTTCACGAGCAATGTGTAAATGTTTGTTTCTGTTTTAACTGATAACAGGAGATTGGTACAGAACAGAAATTCCTTTTCACATTTATGGAAGCACAGTTACACGTTCAAGCAAGCACGGAAATGCGTGTTGTACAAAGCACAGATAAAATAACGGAATTGCGTGTTGAACAAAGCACAGATAAAATAACGGAAATGCGTGTTGTACAAAGCACAGATAAAATAACGGAAATGCGTGTTGTACAAAGCACAGATAAAATAACGGAAATACGTGTTGTACAAAGCACAGATAAAATAACGGAATTGCGTGTTGTACAAAGCACAGATAAAATAACGGAAATGCGTGTTGTACAAAGCACAGATAAAATAACGGAAATGCGTGTTGTACAAAGCACAGATAAAATAACGGAAATGCGTGTTGTACAAAGCACAGATAAAATAACGGAAATGCGTGTTGTACAAAGCACAGATAAAATAACGGAAATGCGTGTTGTACAAAGCACAGATAAAATAACGGAAATGCGTGTTGTACAAAGCACAGATAAAATAACGGAAATGCGTGTTGTACAAAGCACAGATAAAATATGTCTTGCGTCAGATTTGACTGAATGGCAAGCACACATCACATCAGTGGGGCAAAGATGACACCCTTTCAAATATACTATTTTGACAATGCGCGTTTCACCTGTTTAGAGAAAAATTTGTGAAACGATTTTAATAATACTATTTAAACGTTTTAATGACTTTGCTTGTTTGTTTATTTTCTCCAATAATTTGAGCTTACGCATTTATCGCTTAAGTACCAGTACACAAATCCTTTAGTTGTATTTCATATTTGTGAACTCACTTCACTTTCTTGCGAAGAACTAATACATGTGACTGAGCATATTACTTGTCTTTTGTGTTACTGAGTCTCCATTTACACTGTAGCAACCCTAACCTTTCTTTCTTTCTTTCTTTCTTTCTGTCTGTTATAACCTTCCTTCCTTCTTTCCCTCCTTCTTTCTTTGAATATTAGACTATTTTAGAATGAATAATCCATACTTTATTATTATACAAATCATCTCATTAATCTATGAGCACTCTATAACGTCAAAAATACCTATGGGTGCAATTATTTCAGGGACAGAACTACTGGAAGTTTTACAATCAAAACTTCATTTATGTTCGCAAAATCAGCGACGGGTTTAAAGGCATTCCAGATAACATCGACGCCTCGTTTGTGTGGGGAGGCAACGGCAAAACCTACTTCTTTAAAGGTAAGTTTAGAACTTCTACTTCAGTGCTCGACAGAAAGAAGAAACATTGCAAATCTGTGAGAGTCCTCCTGAAATACCCCCTCCAAACAACAACAACAACAACACATACACATCCCCACTCCACTTCGATCACAACTTGACCACCAAACACCCCATTTCGATTCCATTAATCGATGGTCAGGTCAATACTAAAGATTTCAAAACTACATGTAATTCAAACTGTTTGCAGATGATGGTGTTGATGATGATTGTGATGGTAATGACATTGGCAGTGGTGATAATGATGGTGGTAGTGATTCTAATGGTGGTGAAAGTGATAAGGATGATGAAGTCGACGATGGCTGTTAGGGTGATGATTTAGAGCTGGATTTTGTCTCTGAATATTGTGACTACATTTCTAATCATTTTCACCGAAAGTAATTATTTGATATAATGCGAAACACAATGCAAAGAGACACACAGAATTACAATAAATAGGTACGGACAATTGAACTCGACAAAACGGACAAACACAATGCAAAGAGACACACAGAATTGCAATAAATAGGTACGGAGAACTGAACTCGACAAAACGGACAAACACAATGCAAAGTTACACAGAGGTTACAATAAATAGGTACGGACAATTGAACTCGACAAAACGGACAAACACAATGCAAAGTTACACAGAGGTTACAATAAATAGGTACGGACAATTGAACTCGACAAAACGGACAAACACAATGCAAAGTTACACACAGAAGTTACAATAAAGAGGTACAGACAATTGAACTCGACAAAACGGACAAACACAATAAAACGCATGTATAGCTCATTAACACCGACAAACAAAAAAAAAAAAAAGGAGCTTTAGATCCACGCGTTCTAAGATATGCATACACCTATAAGGCTAGGAAGTTGGCATCTTCAATGGTTTTTTTGGCAACTAGAAAATTAAATTTGTGTGCAAAGGGACCATCAGTCACGACCCGGTGCATTTTATCTTGGTCTTGTCTTCTCTTGAGGCGATTTTAATGTTTCCTTGCCAACAGTGGGGCAGCAAATATAAATCTGGTAACTACTAGCTTACTTCAAATTCAGTCGTGCGTAATTGGAATTCCATAAAACAATTTTCAAGTTGATTTGTTTGGGGAAAAGGCTTTATAACAATGCGCATCTGGAAATAATTAGTGTCAGTTGTCGTGGGTACGTCTAGTTGTTGCTGCTGGTGGTGTTGATCGTGGTGTGTGTGTGTGTGTGTGTGTGTGTGTGTGTGTGTGTGTGTGTGTGTATGTATGTGTGTGAAGTTTTTTTAAAAACAAATTTGACATCTTATGTTAATTTGCATGACATATTTTTTAAATTTATATCTGCCAAAACTTTATAATCTTTCAAAATTTTAGTATGATTTTTATTTCTTCACATTTTAGACTATCAGTCACTAAAATTGGGTTTAGACATTTGTATATGCTGGCAAGGACTTCTCTCCTTATTGACTTATATATATATATATTCTGTGTGTGTGCTGCTGCAAGCGCATAACGCTGAATATTTCAGTACAGGTCCTTAGCGGGGAGAGGGATTTCGCCCGACAGCCGTGCTAAATGACGCACTTTAGAAGGAATTGAAATTACTGTCCTCGAACATTTGGAAAAGTAGGGCGCACCATTGATTTTATACAAATAAATTTTATTGTTATTTCCTTAATATCTTTGATTAAAGCGCTTCAAAGGTGCTTTGTAATGTGGAAATTCCCGCTAAATAAGGCGACAACGGGTCATATTCATATCACCCTTCAGTCACTCTGAACTCGCTGTTCTGGTAAATTGGTAAATTGAATTAAGAGACGGTATTGCAGATTTACAATTCTGTACTTTTCCGGCCAAGATAAGTATAGCGTCCTCATAGCATTACTTCGCACCGCATCATAAATAAACATAGCAAACCAGTAATAAAATACTGTAAAAGAAAAAGGAAAGAAAAGAAAAAAAGAATAGTTCATACTTTAAACTGAATAAAATTGACATTCAAAACATATATATATCATCAAAGGAATTAAAAAGAGCAGTGATTGAAACAGTATTAAGCCATGGTGCAGCAAGTAGTAGTTAAATAAATACATGTTTATTTATTTTCGAAATACATTTTTCGTTCACCGAAAAGAATCCACCTGTTTTCTTATCAGTATTGTTTTTCTTGTTTTGGGCATGAAATTGGACAGTGGTGTGTGGCTGCAGCTGTTTTTGTTGCTAAAGTGGTAATGGAGCCATTGAATTTAAATTAATAGTTGTTAAAAGAGATTTTGCTGCAGAATTTAAAGGTAGGCCGTGAGATAGTTAACACAATGATATTTGCATTTCTATATTGCATGGCTCGTACATTTTGACGAGATCTTCTTTGCGATGGTATTTTAAAGTAATGGATTATATACAATTGTCTAGCCTAGGATTACGCTGCTATTATATCGGAAGTAATGGAATTATATACAATTAGCTATTACTCTGTTATTGTATTGGAAGTAATGGAATTATATAAAATTGGCTAGCCTTGAACTACTTTCCTATTGTATTTAAAATCATGGAATTATAACACTTGACTAGCCTAGGACTACTTTCCTATTGTATTTGAAGTCATGGAATTATAACAATTGACTAGCCTAGGACTACTTTCCTATTGTATTTGAAGTCATGGAATTATAACAATTGACTAGCCTAGGACTACTTTCCTATTGTATTTGAAGTCATGGAATTATAACAATTGACTAGCCTAGGACTACTGTCCTATTGTATTTGAAGTCATGGAATTATATACAATTGGCTAGCCTAGGACTATGCTGCTATTGTGTTTGAAGAAATGTAAAAACATTCTAGAGGTTGACACGTTCTTGTGCAGAGTCGTGCAAACCCACCCAAGGGTTTGGGAATCCTTTAATCCACATATCATCTCCTACCTTGGAACTATCCAGCTTCGCACCCTGGTTGAGAATCTCTAAGACATTTGATTAGATTGAAAATTGCACAAATTTGGCGAGATATGAGAAAAACTGAAGAAGTATGAAAATACTTGATGGGATGAAGAGATGAACAGTTTTGAAGAGAAAAACAAAGAGATTGGAAGAGATCGTGAGATAAAGAGATCTGAAGATATATCCAGCGATTTTACGAGACTTGAAGAGATATGGAAATATTTTAAAAGGATAAGAATAAATCGGAAGAGATAACAATAGATTTGAAACGATATGAGAAGCCTGGAAGATGTATGGAGGGATTTGAAGATATGAAGAGATATGAAAATAAGAAGCAATGATGATGATGATGATGATGACGTTGATGATAATAATAACGATGATGATATTTCAATATATTAATATTAACACTTTAGATATGTTTCTTAATTCATCCAAGGTAGTTCAGTATTTACGATTAATTTATATGAAATTTTAACTTATCAGAATGATCTAATTACATATAGTATGATGTTTTCTTTGTATGGTTTTCTTTAAGAGGCAAAACCATACTTTCATATTACTTGTTCTAAAAGTCATTAAAGACAATAACGTTCTTAACTAAATGACAGTTTCCTGTACTCAGAAATATTTTCTTTATTTATTGTCAGATTTTTAAAGTATAACAGTTTGAGAATGATTTTATTTACACCAAAAAGCTTTTTATTCTGTGAAAACTGATCTGACATATTATATGGTCCTTCAGTATTTCATTTCCAAAATACTTTTGGCTCATAAATTAATATCAAACATTTACAAGGATTCCTACTGTATTTTTACCCGTGTATCAGTGTGTTTATGTAAGTTTATAAATGTATGACTACTATATACTTTTGAATTATTTATTTATTTTGGGTATACTTTCTGTACTATCGCACGTACCCTGTAGAATAGATGATTAAACGAGAGATTTGGAGCCAAAGCCTCAAATATTTGATGAGATCCAACGTGTTTTTCATTCGGAAATTTTACGCAATAAAATCGATCATGCCAGCTAGGCTGAGTGGAAAAATGAAATCTTCGTGCAAGCAGACTAATGTGGGTTTGTCGGCACTTAAAGAATCTAGCCAGCTAAAAGGGGAGATGTGCTTCAAAGAACTGAATTAAGCCTTGGCATAATAGTTAAAAGAAAATGAATACGTTTTCCTAAAAGAACAACTATGATCAGCTGAAGAATAAAAGGAAAAAATAATGTATACCACTTTTAGAAAGGAGAGAGAATGGGAAGCAGAAAGAATATTTGATAAATATTTATATGGCATACATTCTATATTTCAGCTATATGCACTTGAACAAAGTAATACTGGGAGTCGTCAGAAATTATATGAAATGATTATATAAATCCAAGGGACAGTATACATTAAGTAATAAAGGTTACCCTATATAAGAAACATGATGGTCTACGTTGAGTGAAAACGCTTCACATATATATATATATATAACATGAAAGTTTACATTTAGTAACAAAGGTTATCCTATATATAAATCAGGAAAGTTTACTTTAATAATAAAGATTATCATATATGAAACAGGACAGCCTACATTAACTAATAAAGGTTATCTCATGTGAAACAGGATAGCCTACATTAACTAATAAAGTTTATTTCATATGTGAAACAGGACAGCCTACATTAACTAACAAAGGTTATCTCATATATAAAACAGGACAGCCTACATTAACTAATAAAGGTTATTTCATATATAAAACAGGACAGCCTACATAACTAATAAAGTTTATCTCATACATGAAACGTGATAGTCTCATACGTACCAAAGGTAACCATGAAACCATGACATTCTACGTCAAATAAGAAAGTTTCTTTTATGAGAAAGAGGAAATTTTACATTAAAAAAGTAATAAAGATAATTTTAAATACGAAACATGAACGTTTACATTACGTAATAAACGTTATCTTAATTATAGAAAAGAAAAGATACATTTAGTAATAAACGTCATCTTAAATAAGAATCGTTAAAATCTATATTAAGAAATGAAATAGCATCAGCACCTTTTAAACAATTAGAAACGGACCATATATTGCATTTACTGCTTGTCTACCGACGTTCATCAGTTCGCAAAATGTCTCTGTCCTTCCAACATCGAATGTGTTAGTTGGAATCTTTAGACATGAACTACTTATAAACAATGCTATCATGCCTTTGCAAAGACATTGATTAACTGATCTCTCGTCTGTTTGTTTGTTTGTTTAACTGACTGTCTGGTTTATCCTTAATTTTCTCTCTAAACATGCTGTTAATTTACTTTCACGTGTCACGTTTATCCGTAAGCGTCTCTCCAAACGTGTTGTTAATTGACTGACTGTCTGGTTTATGCATAAGTGTCTCTTCAAGCATTCTGCTAATTCACTGACTGTCTGGTTTATTCTTAAGCTGCTCTCCAAACTAACTGCTCAATGACTTAAAAAATGGACAACACAAAGTATTTTTCTACTTCATTATGTGCCGGAGAAGATGAGGTTCTTGATGAGCGAATTTGCTGTAAAATGTGCATTAGAGATAGACCAGTGACAAGTTGAAGCAAGTATTTTGTTAGAAAGACTACTTGAATTGTTTAGATTAATGGTCTTCTGTACAGCAGACTGGAATTTTTGATTAATGTAACTATTTTCTTAAATGTAGTGTACGAAATGTTTACATTAATGCAAATTTTATTAAATAGTCTAAATGCAATTTCGACATTAATGTAACTATTTTGTAAAATAGTGTGAATGAAATGTTTACTGTAAGGTAACTACTTTTTAAATAATGTGAATGATATATTTACATTATTGTATAACTATTTTGTCAAATAAAGTGTAGAAAGTATTTACAACAATGTAACTATTTTGTTAAGCAGATTGTCAGAAATGTAAACATATATGTAACTATTTTGTAACAGGCTCTTGGAAATACTTGTACCGATGTAACTAATTAGGATACCAAATACTGATGACGTCTTAGATTATGGAAACATTCTTTCTGTCCTGAAGGCTGCACACTATTCCTACAGTTGTCAATTCTGGTATCCAATAAGCAAAGTATCCACTATACCATATATCCAATACAACATGTGCAAGTATCCAACGCATCGGTTAGTTTACGGTGTTTTGAACGCTTTACTCGAATGTCGATTTTCTGGTCGAGAACCTTTAAGGACGATTCGAATTCTGAATATTACAATGTGCTCTAACTCACTTCACAGTAAAGAGAATTTTTGCAGCAATTAATCGCATGTAATACATGAAAATCCACCAGCAAAGTTGTGTGCACTGCGACCGGAGCTTAGTGTACTTATTTGACAGTAACCGTCTAATATAAATGTATTATCTGATCACTGATACAAATTTTATTCACTTCTCGCGAAGAAGCCATCTTATGACAATGCGATATTTTTTTTCATCTGTGGTAGAGATATCCTACAAATAACATATGTGTATAAAGACTAAAAAGAAAAGTATCATGCTGTCCAAGTACCATATCCATGAGAAAAGTTTGAATTCCATATCACGAACTAGTTGGGACGCTATACAATAAACTAGTTGGGACGCTATACAATAAACTAGTTGGGACGCTATACAATAAACTAGTTGGGACGCTATACAATAAACTAGTTGGGACGCTATACAATAAACTAGTTGGGACGCTATACAATAAACTAGTTGGAATGCTATACAATAAACTAGTTGGAACGCTATACAATAAACTAGTTGGGACGCTATACAATAAACTAGCTGGGACGCTATACAATAAACTAGTTGGGACGCTATACAATAAACTAGCTGGGACGCTATACAATAAACTAGCTGGGACGCTATACAATAAACTAGCTGGGACGCTATACAATAAACTAGTTGGAACTCCAAACGATCAATTTGTTGGAACTCCATAAATAGCGACTAAATGGGAATTACATAAAATTAACTAGTTGGTATTCCAAGTGGTAAATTGGCTGTAATTAATTCTGACCAAGACATCAACGGCTTTGTAGACTGCGAGCTGGTGGATCAAGTCCAGCAAAAACCTCAGCTGAAGACGGGTGGATTGGGGATGAAGTGAAGGTTTAACTTTTGGTTGCGTCCCAGTGCTTTTTTTTTTTTTTTAATCAAGGCCAGTAACTCAGACTCAGACTTGAATGGAATAATAATCCTTGCAAGCAATTCTCTTTTTGTTTTCTTTCTAGGTGACCAGTACTGGCGCTACACGGAAAATAACGCAGACCGAGGTTATCCACAACCGTTGTCTGTGTGGAGTGGACTGCCGTCACGGATCGATGCGGCCATCAAATGGCGGAATGGACGCACTTATTTCTTCAGTGGCACACAGTACTATCGGTACAATGACGTGGAATTTAATGTAAGTCGATTTTACGTTACTTTACGTAGAAATGTCGCTGTACTTATTGCGAACACGACGTAGGATTTCATGTAGGATGAACTTTACTTATTAATGAGCATTAATATAGGTCCGGTGAACATATTATTTAATGCAGATATTGCTTTGTTTACCTAAAAAAAATAACAAAAATAAATCCCCTTAAAACATAAGATTAATTCAAATAAACTCATGAGGATAATATGTTACAACGTCTCCATTTTACTTACTTAAAAACTTTTCCTTGGCCATATTTGCTTCACTTTTCATTTTGGCCTGCTAGTGAATACTGTACACTAAAGGAAAATTAAAATAATATTCTATAGGAACTACCAATCTGATGAACATAATTTGGTAAATTCGTAATATCCTCTTTAACTTCATAACCATGTCTAATCCCACTCCAAAATCACGAGTGACGCCTGCAATGTAATGCAACTGGAATTCCAGTTAGTAATATTGTTTATTAAGGTAATGCAACTGGAATTCCATTTAGTAATACTGTTTGTTTAACTGACAATGATAGACGGTTGTTGACAAGCTGCATTATTATTAAATGCGTCTTTCTTTTATGAAATAAAATAGCATTTGGTTGTTTTAATGAACACGAACGTTTACAACAACAACAACAATAAAAGCATCTTAAAATGAACCTCAAATACATTTCTTTTTCTTATTCAAGAATGCACATTTATTCTTTTTTCGCTGTTTAATTTTTGCTGTACTTTTTTAATTACTGTAGTCAGTAATGTTCGCATATATTTGATTGGTTTTTTCATAAGTAATTTTCGCGAAAGCGGCGGAAGCCGAAAGTGCCCCCTACATTAGCAAGCATAAGTAATTTTTCTCTGTTGCTTTCGTAACCATTTCCTCCTGCTACCTGTCGTTCAGGACATGAACAAGATAAAACTATTAATCTACACTAAAGTTGTGATTAACTAGACACAATTACTTATTATCATTATTCTGATCCGCTATAATTATTAACTTATTATCATTATGTCGATATCAATCAAAACAGATTGACGCCACTTATCCACGTAAAATTGGAAACTGGTGGCTGGGGTGCCCTGAAGACACCAAAATTCGGGAGCAAGACCAGAGAAGAATCGTCGGAAGCAATAAAAGCTCAAGTCAAGTTGACGTCAGAGGAAGTGACGTCAACTCAGGTATTCACGGTGTGGCGAAGGACGACGTGGGCGATCAGTTTATTTCCGTGGACAATTCTCAGACAGATGACTCTCCCAAGAATGGCTCTCCATCTCATAGGCAACAAGCTTTGGCGTCATTTTCCATACTTCTACTTTGCAGAATTTTAAGCTGACCTATTGAACACTTTCTTTTTAGGACTTAATGGTTAATTATTTATTTTTAATTTTATTGTATATTTTTGCAACATACATGAAAGAGTTAAAATACGATTTTATGAAGGGAGAATGACAAGTTGTCTTCTCCCTTTGTGCTAAGATGCAACTGTCATTCTCGCAACATGATTTCTTCTTGGGAAAAAACGAATCCGGGTGACACTAACATTAGCTCAATGGAAAGTTAGTAAACAGAGATTGCGTAGCACGTGAATGAAAGTCAGCATTCAGAAACGAACTGTTTAGCCTCAAACCAGCGAAATTTATGCATTACATACAATGTATGTAATTAAATAAAGCACTTACAAGACCGACTGAGATTTCTTAATGCATTGAATTTAATTGCATCCTTTCATTCATGTTACTGTAAAGGTGCATGCATACTATACTGTTAAGTACAATGTACACAATATAAGCTATTCTGTGAACACTTTGCAAACAAACAACATAAAGTGTGTTTGTTTGTTTTTTAACGCTGGGATTAATTTTGCTGAAGCTGTTTTTTTAAAATAAAAAACCCAAATGAAGTAACACACCCATTTACATTGCTAGTAATATATGTAACTGTATACTTTACTTGACCAGCTGTAATTTAAAAAAAAATGTTTACATCCATTTGATTTAATGGCAAATCGAGCGTTGCATGAGTACAATTTATGTGGACATTTATTCATTCATGATCTTGCACAGATTTAAACAAAGTAACTAAAGTTAATATACAGATTTAAGTTACGCGTCAGAAATTGTCTCTAATCAACACAAATACCCTTTATAAGTTACAGTAGTTTGTATTTTTAAACATTTAGTAATAAGTGATCAGACTAAAGTAAAAACTGAGAAATGCAAATCCAAATTCTTTTATATAATTTACATACGCATTATTTATTTTTCTCGAGATTCCATGCTATTCGACTCTTTGAGATGCGGGTCGTCACTGTGGCCCAAATTTTGTCCCTCTTCTGAACTCATTCAAAGGCCATGATTTATCAGTCATACATCGATCATAAGTGCAATGCATTAATTTATTCTTCACACAATTATTTTTGATGCTCCACTGGCGGTGATCTTTGCTAACAGAGGACTGTTTTTGCTGGCCAGGGGTCATTCTAGCTACGACGGCCACTTAATATGAATACTGGTCAGGCAAAGTATAATTTTGAAATCTATAGGCTCTAGACGCGAGAATATGAGTCTCTACGTGTGACTGTATTTTATACACAAGAGCGGGGTGTTCTTCCAGTTTGGTTAAGTGCAGTATTGATTTTCGTCGTCATTGCTGCTCTCCCTTACATATTTAATGAAGCAAGCATGGGGCCCTTGAATGAGATTCTTATAAATGTAGTAAAAATCCCAAATATAGTCATGCTGTTTGGATTGTGTGAGTGTGCACGCGCGCATGTTTGTTGATTGTGAATGATGTTAACTCTCTTCAGTTTTGCACTTTGTGTTTGGTATAAAACCTGTAGCTGTAGAGATGAAATAGCACTCTCATTTAGCATGATGGTACTACTGAGTACTACTTGTTATAAATGGAGGGCTAATAAGTTGTAATGACTGGAGAGATAATATCAAACAAATCGAGAGTAATTCGACAATGTGAAAATATGTACTGCTCAAGTTTTTCTTCATCCACCCTTCCGTTATGACGTGAACATTAACTGCATTGGTAAGTTTTCATTTTGGTTCACAATGTAGAGAACATGATTTTTGCTTAACCGTAATTAATTTCTTAAAATTGGAAAGTTTTCTATTTTTTTAAAATATCTGTTTTGAGAATATTACAATTTCTTCATATGTATATAAAATAAACAAAGCGGCACAAAATAAAGGCCACCATTTCTCTTACAATAAAGGTATGCCACCTAGCGCCATTTTACTATAGCTTTGTTGCTTTCATTACCATCACCAAAACAAAATTAAAAACTGTTAAATATACATTTTTTTATTTTACACAGCACGTTGCTTACGACACTTAGGCATGTGCCTTGTGTGCTATTTAAATGACACCACAAACATGATTTATAAACTATAAAAACTTGGGTTGGTTGACGCTCAAGGGAAGATCACTCCAGCAAACTTCGCTTAGAATCACAAATGAGTGATTTCACTTCGAAACGTGGTTTAGGTCAAGAACACAAAATCGATGGTTCTTGATTTTCTCCACCTATATGTTTATCATGATTTCTGGACAGGTTAACAAAAATACAATGAACGTTGTTAATTTTACTTAGTTTTTATAAGACACTTTTTCGCACATCATTGAATATGCCTTAGGCCTTCTCATTTTAGTGTTCTTTCGTCATCGTTAATAAATGTATTTGTCCTGATCACGGCTATTTAATTGAAAAGACGACTCCTATAACTGTATTTTTTTCTTTTATATATATACATATTTTACTTATATAAAAAGTTTTTAATTTTATGCTGTATTAGTTTCTTTTATATAACGTTTAGCATCCATGCTGTTTATATTTAATTTATTAAGTTATTTAAAACAAAATTAATTTTCAATTTTTCTGAATAGTATTTACCATACACTGAGATTCTCTTTTAGATTCATACTGATTATTTGGAAATTCCCTCCCCCCCCAAGAATAAAAGAAAATAAAAACGAGACACACACACAACATACACTTTAAGATACAAAAAAAAAAGCACATTAAAAATACTTGTACATTATATTTGATCGAGCCTTACAAAAAAAAAAGTTCTCTTAAAAAAATCACTCTTTTTTTAAAAGCTTGTGCCCCTTTTTATTATGAAGCAACTGCATGTCACATGACAACAAAATAACCCTCATCTTGCACACACAAACTTGTGAGAATGTCTAAACAATAAAATGACAGAATGAGAAAAGTAATAAAATCACAACAGTAACACACAGGCTATTGATTCAGTAGCCTCCTTGCTGTTTAATCACTTTTCATATCTTGTGATTTTATTAAGAATCCAAACTGTTGCTTGCTTATATTTATTTCTGTGTTGGAGTCTGTTGGTGTAGCACTGACACCTATTTAGAACAAGTATAAAATTATGAAGCCATAATGCTGAGCATTGTCATATAATTAAAAGCATTTTTATATCTTGGTTGGATATTTTTTTCTGTTTTTGAGGAAGGGAAAGCGTTTGTTTTTTCTTTAGCTTTGCAGTCCACAATCTTTTGATTGGCAACTCTCTATTGAGACTTTACCCAGCACTTGTGGCTGATAGTAATACATTCTGTGAGTAATGTTCAAAACTAAATGACATTATTAGTACAGAAAAGATGAATTTGGACAGTTTGGACAGTCTGGCAATGTATCATTAGCTAGAAGATTCTTGGCTCTCTTTGAATATATGCAAAACAATCTGATTTGACAAAATGGTTGAGAGCAATAGATGTACATTGTTGTAGTATTATATAAATTCCAAATTTCTAAATAGCATTTGTGTTTCTCTCTTATTCCAAAACTTATACACACATACACTACTACGTACATTCATAATCCCACCCCCACATAATTATGTTGTGTAACTTAAACACAAAATTAGTATCTCTAGCATTCACAGCTGTCACACTCATTCTTTCCTCAAATACATCATTTTCTTGCAATCCCACAAATATTCAATCTATTTCTTTTGTGTATATGTGTAAGTGCTTGTGTGCACTTTCTTGCTTCATAACAGATGATTTGAATTCTGAGACTACTCATCCTGACAATACTAACATTTAAAATAATAAACAAAAACAAACCATACAGAAACTACTAAAGATGTGTAGTCCACAGTGCACTCAGTAAAACAAAAAACCAAACTGAAAGAACTGGCATGAGCCAAAGTAAAATAATTTGAAAGCATGATTATTCATTTTGCAACCACACAACCACAACACTTATTTCCTTGCAGATTTAGTGACATTGTGTAAGACAATATGAGATTTCAAGGCTGGCATTGTAGAGAAAGTCCTTCCGCACACATGGCATCTGAAAAATCAGAGATAATGCAAAACAGGTAATTCTATCTATCCAACCACTGTATCAGTTAATCTGTCAATTCTAATGCCCGTCGATCTCTTTCTCAGTCTATTCAATATGTCTGTCTATTCATACATCCAATTATTTACCCACCAACCCATCCATTACTCATTCATCCTTCATCCTTTGATTATTCCATTCAAGTATCTGTTAATAAATATTTCAACAAAAGAAATGAGTTCATGTTATTATGTATATTGTCTCAAAGGGTGTGCTGCAAAATTGCATGGCTTTTGCTGTGAGAAAAAAACAACAAAAGTATTTTTATTAGCACACTGCTGCCACCTACTGTTCTGGTGGGCTGTAATATCCCAAATGGTGTGCAGTGAGCTAAGAAAGTTTGAGAAACACTGGTTTAGAGGGATCAGGTGTGTTCCTTTCCTGACAATAATTAATAACAAAGCCTCTACATGATAAAATGAAGGACTGAATGATAAAATCGAGGACTAACAGGACTTGTGAATTCGCTATGTTCTCACACTATACTGATACTCTGCCAGCAATCTCTCCTCTCACATATTTATTGTATATTTGTGTGTTACTCAATACAATGAATACTAAGCTTACTTCATATGTTAAAAGTACAAGAGCCATTAAGTCATAAATGCATAGTGAATTATAAATAAATAAACAAAGTGAAAAACTGAAATGCTGTTTTATAACAATTCCATATGTACTTGCAACAGAAATGCAACTTAATGAATTTATAACAGAAGCAAATTATGACCTAAATTCCAGCTGCTCTGAAATTAAACACAGTATTACATGTGTTCTGAAGAGGGATGCAATACTTGTAGTAAGCCCATAATATTAAACATGTTCTCAAGAGCGATACAGTAAGCTATACTAATTTACTATCTATGAATAAAACATATAATATTACCTGTAATCTCAAGAGGGACACAATACTTGTAGCTATACAGTAAGCTATACTCTCTATGAGTAAGAATAAAGCACAAAATATTACATGTGTTCTCAAGAGGGATGCAATACTTGAGTTATAGTACTTATACAGTAAGGTATACTCTCTATGAATAAAGCACACAATATTACGTGTGTTCTCAAGAACACAGTACTTGTAATTATACAGTAAGCCTTACTCTCCATGAATAAAGCACACAATTGAAAGAATAATAAATGTTCAATCATTAGTGAATGTAACATCTATTGTGAGTGAGGGTGGGGTCATACTCCAATTAAGTTTCATATGTTTAAAATTATATTGAAAAGAAAAGCATTCTAGGTTTGTTTTACTAATAGGCAGAGAACGATACCAGTACCCTTCTATAAATTGGTTCTACAAGAAAAAACCCCATAAACTTCCATACACAAATTGTGTATGGCGGGAGTAAACTTTGTCCCAATTTTAAAGGAAAAGCTAGAGCTAGCTTTTGGAAAATACTAATCTTAATCAGGTCATCTACTATTTCTGTTGTCATAATAAACCACTTCAATTAATTACAAGTAATTAAATAAGACAGCATGGATGTAAGTCAAAGGTAATTTTGATTACTGCTTATCAATTAACACAAAGCCTGTCTTAAAAGTCTATACTTCATGAGACATTTGTGTCTTTAACAGTTTCTCTCCTCTTTTCTGCTCTTTAATCCTCTGACCAAAACCATTTCCTTTTAATTATGCAGTGTAAACTACATGAATGTAGCTATTTGTATTTTTTTTAAAAAGAACAAACACAAAATAAACTTACTTCAATTCGCTTTTTAAGAGTTCATTTAAGTTTTGCCCATCAAGTTTTACACATCCTTTCTGTTCAAGTTGGCAAATGATCTCTGCTAAAAAAGAAGTACAAGTAAAGAAAGATTTTAAAGACATTAAATGTTCAAAAGGCCAAGGCCATAATACTATTCAATCATAATTATAATGTTACTGAGAACTATTACTCTACTACATCTGGCTACATCTTTTAGTTTATTTGGTAATATCATCAATAGCATGTTTTAATGTTTTCATAAAAAAACAATCCTCAAATTACAAATTTAGTTTAACACCTCTATGTTCTTCCACTATTACCAAATATATTTAAGTTTAATATTGATTTGCTAATTCTCATCCTTTACAGTATACTTTATCCACTTCACAAATCAACAACCTGTAATTTTATTTCTTTTGTAGTAAATAAAAATATTCCGAACCCATAGAAATCATTGAACAGCAATCAGCAGAAAGGAAAACCCATTGCAAATGAACTCTTAGCTCTGACTTTAAAGAATAGTAGTAAAAATAAATCAACTTATTAACATAACTGTCACGAAATGCCGGTGTGAAGCCGGCTCGAGCTGAAGTTAGAGTTTCAAGGGGTGAAGTCTGTTTTGGCTTGATCCGGTGTATCTCCAAGAAAAGCTCGTGTGACGTGCCAGTAATACGTCGTGTCAGGTTGTTACATAGACACACAATGACATACACCATTGACGTTTTATGGGGCCCAGTTTTATTATGTCATGCAAAGGAACGTTTTATTGGCTGTGTATGCTGTGAGCGAGTATCATGAAAGAGAATAAATGGACGAACAGAACAAAACAAAATAAATACAAATTCTTTTGCCCCTATCAAAAACTATGAATAACAAGGTAGCTGAGGATGGTTAAATCAGGTTGTTTATTCCCTGATTTAAAGGGGGCACTACTCTTTCGCACAGTGATTAGTCAAACATATCATACACTCTGTGGGAATTTAAGGGGAGATGAAAATGATGAAATTCAAAATGTAAATTAAAGGTTAACTACACAATTCTTATGCGGCAAATGGGGCCGCTTCAACAATAATTCACATACAAAATAGGCATGAATTTTAACATTAGTCTAAAGTTCATATTTCACAAATGATACAAAAGTAATGGATATTAACAGAATAGATTCAGTATTTGTATTCTTAAGAGTCCTAAATGCGTTAAGATTTAAATGTTCTTAATCTCAAAAGTTCTAGATGCGCGTTTGCCTTGCTAATTGTTACTCACTTAGTAATGTCAGAGTTCCAAGAAGATGATGTAATCTCACACATCACTCATAAGGGGTACTTCAAAGCGAAGATATGATGCAATGGCTGTGTCGCATAGTAGTGTAGACCTGCAGGGTCTAGGCACCAGTTTCAGATTATCGCAAGGGAAAAATCTGATGCTCACTTGACTGTTGCCAATCTTGATAATTGTCGACATGCTGGTTGCCATGTCAACGGAAGAAGCAAATGATGTTGAACATTATCGGATGAATCGTCCATTGGGATGTTGTCATTGCATTCTATCGAGTGTAGAAATCCTGGTGTCTGTAAGGAAGCGTAGGTGCTAGCCCCTCGACTGCGGGATATGAAGTCAAACAAGCTCAGACAGGGGAGAACAAAAATGGCCTCTCGTGTCGTTAACTGCATACAACCAACGTCGCGTGCATAAGCTGTCTTGACTGCGAACTGTCCTACTTTGCCAAAAAATATCTACTGAAGTAATGTTGCCTTGTTACATCAATGTTTGGCATCAGACGGGTGAAAATGGATGGAAAGAGGTATTTTCAGGTTTCCTTTGTGAAATCTCTGTGAATGAGAAATTCATCACATGAATCCACGTTTCCAGCATGAGTGTAAAAATCTTCCTTTCTCCCTTATATAGCCTCCCTAAACGTTTTCAAAAACTTCCAGAAGCTTCATGCCTCGTGACATGATTTGTCCTTGAATGTCTATTTTCGTTGTGCCATACGCTCTCTGTTGTCAATTCTATTAAGCATCGGCTTCATAAACAACATATGATCAGTCATGCGTGATTACTCTAATTCACTAAATATATATCTCTCTAAAAAGACAGATATATAAATGAAATGATAACACACACTGTGTCTACAATGTCTGTCTAGCTAAAGAGATCTTAGGTGACTGTTACTGGAGTTACATAATACATATATATATGCATAATAACAAAACTCTGGTTACTTCCCCTAGTTTTGTTAGCAGTTTTTATTTGTGAAATAAAATATAATTATTTGTTCATCCTTTCCTGTGACAATAACATCTCTGTACAATATTAACAATAAAACATTAAAGTAATTCTACTGTCAGTGTTCTTTGAATTAATTCTTCAGCATCTTTCATTTAACTCAAGTTATACCTTTTAGTAATTCTAAACCAACATATTCCCTTTATTGCAAAAAGAATCATTTCTTTGTCATGTCACAGCTGTATGTCCACAAATATCCTTGGATCAAATCAAATACAGTAAGCTAATATAGTAATAAGAAAAATCTTTGAACCAAAAATAGTAAACTGTCTACAAACATCTGTGCCTAAATATTGTGAGCTGTCTACAAACATCTTTGAACCAAAGCACATTAAGTTTTAACAAACATTCTTGGACCAACCACAATAAGTTATCATAGAAACAGCTTTGGAATGAGCACAGCATTAACAAGCATTCTTGGACCAAACACATTTAGTTATCAAGAAACACCCTTGGAATAAAAACACAAAGTATTACTATTAACAAACATCCTTGGACCAAATGCATTAAGTTATCAAGCAACGTCAATTGAATAAGAGCACTAACAAGTATTAATAAACATCCTTAGATCAAACACATTATCAAGAAACATCCTTGGAATAAAAACACAATGTATTAACAAACATCCTTGGACCAAATGCATTAAGTTATCAAGAAACATCCTTGGAATAAGAACAGGAAGTATTAACAAGCATCCTTGGACCAAACACATTAAGTTATCAAGCAACATCAATGGAATAAGAGCACTAAAACGTATCAAACACATTATCAAGAAACATCTTTGGAACGAAAACATTAAGTATTAACAAATATCCTTGGACCAAACACATTATCAATAAACATCCTTAGACCAAACACATTAAGTTAAATAGACTTGTGATAAGAAAACTAAAAATTAACAAACATCCTTGGGCTAAACATAGTAAGCCAGTCACAAACATCACTGGACCGAATACAATAAACTTTAACATCTTTGAACCAAACACAGAAAGTTGTTCACTATACCTATTGACCAAGCAGAAACAGCTTTAACAAACTTCTTCGGATGAAACACAAAACAGTTATAACAAACACTGTTGGACCAACAGCAAGCTATCCACAAACAGAATGCTAGACAGTAAAGCACATTCAAGTAAATGATATGAACATGCAAAACCTACCTGTGGAATCAATAAAGTATTCTGTATTGAAAGAATTCCAGTGCTTCTTGTTTTTCAAGCAAGGGCTGTTAAAGTCTTGACTAATTACGTGCAAGTGCAGATGACTGCAAATGTAAATGGACAGAAATTTCATAAATGCCAATACAGTTGTTAGGTGAATGTCAATCAAATTTTTATTTAGACCATATCCTACACATTGTGAGGAATGACATTGTTATATATGCATTACCCCAGTTCTAACTTATTAACAGCTGCAGTGAATATTTATAACCTAACCCCAAATACTTTTTCAACCTGAAATAAATACCAAAGCATAAAAGGAAAAAGAACAGTTGTAACACAGCAAACACAAATGACAGACAATCAAAAATGTTTTTAAACAATAAGCTTATATGTTAACACTATGATTTTATAATAAACAGCTCATATGCATTTTATAAGATAGTTCTTAATTAAGGCAGGCAATTTAAAAACAAATATTCTACAAGGATGTTTCTATAGTGTAAAAATAAATAAGTAAAATCATATAGTTTTAAAAGAAGAAATATAAGGGCATCAACAACTTGAGGAGTATAATTTTGCACAAAACATGGGGAAAAAAAGGAAATTGTTATATATAAGACAAAACTCTTAACTTCATAGTTACAAAAAAAAAAATATATTACATACCAACTCTGCTGGTCAGGTTATTTAAGACAAAAAAATATTTTAACCCTTTCACTGATAAATATGATTTATGCATGTCCATTATAAATATAAATTGAAGGAGATAAATAAAGTTCCTATTCAAAGGGTTATAAATCTGACAATATTTGCTGTATAATATTTTGTGAAGTTTCATTTCTTCCAATACACTACTTGTACTGATGCAGGAACAGTAATCTGAAAAAATATTTTAAAAATTGACTAAAACACACACACACACACACACACACACACACACACACACACACACACAAGTGAAGGGAAAACATGCCACCCTAATAAATATGAATCTTGATATGTAAAAAGCAATCAATGTAAATTTAAGACAGCTTTCTAGAACACTGGAATGGTGCAGAGTCAAAGTTAAGAGTGTGTGATACTAATGTCACCTATTTAATTCTTCTTCTTATTATTATTAATTAATCACCTATAACTAATTACAAGTGAAGAGAATCAAAATTTTTTATTAATAATTCTCCAGAAGACATCACTCATCTCTCTCATTTGGCAGATATGCAGGGCTGTAAATGTTTTTTCTCTTCCACAACATTAAAGACAAACATTTACTGTCACACAATATTTCCATAGGTGGAAAACCTCGTACCAAAGAAGAAGATAAATCCGTCTTCTAATCTATATTTAGTGAGCCGCCATTGACCCACTTTCTTCTCCAACATATGGTATCAATATGTGTAAGAAGGTCAATAAAGTTAACAATAAATTTATTAAGTCAACAATCAAATATACATATAACAAATATAATGAAAAAGATTACTTGACATCAGTATTTCAGAGAAACCACAAACAATTTTAATACCTATATAGTCTTATATTATAAAACACAATTCAACAGATTAGTGTCAATACAAATCACAGGATATTTCTTACTAGAGAACAGAAATGGAGTTAATAGAGATAAACAATAATAGTTTGTATGTAACCTTGTCTAGGTGAAGCTGCAATAGTCTTTTGCATGCTTTTCTTAACAACGTCACAAGTTTACTGTTCACATTATTATTGTCAGTTCCACTGTTTCCCTTGCACATTGTAGAACACTGATAAGCCACTATTCTCTTGAGGCTAATCTGGTGCTTTGCCATATTAGCTCCCTCAAGAGAACAACTATTGTAGCAATTTCCTTAACTTTCTTTAGTACCAGAAATTCCATGATGTAGTCAGCATACTTTGCCATTATACATCAACAGACTGCATGTATTCCTTACACTTACACACTGGAAGTAGATACTTCTCATGTCTACCCTGGTCATAGTGGTTTATAAATCAGTAAATTGGGAGATTCAGGATAAACAAGAAAGGCTGCTTCTTCCCTGAAAAACATAATCAGGGAACAACTGCTAAGTTTCCAGTTTATTATCTCCATTCTCTCTTATAGTTATATTCAAGTCTCAACTTATAGTTTCCTGCAACAATATTTATTAGCTGGATACACACACACACACACACACACACACACACACACACACACACACACACACACACACACACACACACACACACACACACAGCATAATAAATATAGCATAATAATTTATAAACAAGTACACTAGAAACAATGTCAAGTGTTTAGCATACTGCATATAACTTATAAACATCATAGTTCACAATCTGTAGAAATAATAGTCTATTCACATAATATAACTCTACATAAAACACAAGTATAACATATCAATAGCAAAATGCACAAAATAGAAATATTTTGAGGATAAATGGACTTAGAAATATCAGTCAGTTAACTCATTATTAAGTCAATGGCTGACTTTCATGACTAGACTTTTTGCCATTCTAAATCCAAAGTGATTAGACAAAAGAATTCTTTACAGCAGGTAAAGTTTTGATCTCAGTTGCATGTCAGCCCATTAGCTGGTCTTATTCTCATAAAACCTAACTATTGGATAATAAAAAGTATTCAACCACCTAAAACCGCTTCAGATTACATCAGGAATTCTAGTACATTCTTTACCTGAGTTGTTTACTTTCAACTCGACAATTAAAAATATCAGCATAAGCAGTACGGTGAGTACCCAAGGTCGGGTCACATTGAAATTTAATAATTTATAGAACAATCAAAGTCTAGAAAGAGGGGTAGGCAAATTTACTCCACCCCATAGTAAAAACTTAAATATTTACTTTACCTCATACTTGGGACAGCATGATAACCAAGTCGAAATTTTAGCTCTTTGTTAGCTCTGTAAAATAAAAATTCAAAAGAAAAACTATTTTTTTAATAAAAGTCTATATACCCATGCAACATATGTATCATTTAAAAGAGTTAGACACAACATTAACAAAACATATTTGTTTTTGTAGTTAATCACATTTTTATTAAAATGGTGGGACTTAACAGTTACATTACCATTTTTGAAAAGCAGCAACAACACAATCTTCAATAAATGCATTAATCATTCCATATTGTTTATGATATACACATTTATTTTTACAACTATTTTAAACTGAGGTTTTTAAGCTTTCTATTTTCTTGTCCTCTGTTAGAAAATAGCTGAAACAAGCTTCAAGGGAATGTTTAATTCAAATTATGTCTAGAGTAAAGAACTTGCATTGATCAGTTCCTACTGAATGACATAGCAAACCTTTATGAATCACCAAATACCAAACAAGAAACAGTCTTACTGCTGTGCAATTTCTTCTCCTTTCTGGTGCATGTGTTGAAGCAGTGAAACATGTTTTCCACCAAGACTTTTCAGACTTGGGATTTTTTCACGGGGTAAAACAAGGAAATGAAACTTTGCCTGGAAAGCAAAACAGGCCAGTAAATTAATAAAAATCACAGAATGAATTACCCCCCACACACACACTATTCTATAATGTGTGGCCCTAACTGAAGACAGTAAAATTGATAAATATTTGTGTGGGAGGAAGAAGCATACTCCATAGCAAAGAAATCATCAACAATCTGAAAATGTATTGATGTCAACAACATCAAAAATTTATTTTGCCAGATGTAGACTACTTTATATGCCAAATCAAAAATCTTGCCTAATAACAATTGTCTCTTTAGTTACCGGTAAAGATATATCCGTCTCCCTCGATGCTTAAGATTTATCGCATCTGCTCATGCTTAAATCAGAACTCAGAATTTTCATTCGATTAATTCAGTAAATGTCAATGTATTAATCACATTATTTGCTGGAGTACTTTCCTTAGAGACACTGTTTCGTTCAGGCAAACTCAGCCTGAAAATGAGGCAATGTACTTTTAATCTAGTTTATTGAACACTTGACACAGGCTAGAGATCCTTCCAATTGAACGCGCATGAGCGCGCGCGCACACACACACTCACTATCCACACACAAACACTAAAATATCTTTAAAAAGAAAGACAAATGGGAGAGCATTTTGATTTTTAACAGAAACACCTAAGACTAAGAGCTGCATTAGTGACATTTACTGATTTAGCGCTGCATCTCTATTTAAAAGTTCGTTGAACTACCTTTGGATATTTATCTTTTATAATCACAATCCGCTCGTCAGACGCAATGCGAAGATCAGGGTCGTCCATGGATGCTAAAAGACCCATGTTCCAATGACCAGGATACTTTTTACTGTGTATTTCATCCGCCATCAACCGTGAATTTATTTTCAAGTAAGAATAAACAAAGCAACGAAATCGAAACATCTATTGAAGGGATGTAACTCTCAAGTATTTAATTACTGGAGTTGCTGTTCCGGTATCGTCTGCGACTACAGTTTACAAACACTGAAACAGTAACAATTCATTGCCATAAAATCTAAGAAGTAGCACAAGTTGTTCTGGGCCGCATTTCAAGATTTAGTCGACTTTACACATATACGGCTTTGCATGCTAAGTGATAAATGGTATAATTATAAAGCGATTATTATTATTATTATTATGTTTTGTTTTTCTTATGTAGTCTGGTGAAATTGCAAGTAATGAGCACGAAGCACGAAGTAAACCAGTAAAACATCAAGTCCTAATAACAGAGCACATTTTTTTTCTTTTTCTCTTCTAAGAAATAAAAGGAACAAATAATGTTGGAAGTAATTACTGAGAATGCAAGCAAACATTTAAAAACTTAGTCTTTCATTTTTTTAATTTGCTAGTGCCATTGTGGCCTTGCCAAGTCGAATCAAAATAATCTCATATATGATGTATTTTGTGGGTATGTGGTATTTAGTGAGGTGACCGTAACACTGTATATATTTATTAATTATTTTGACAACACTTTGTCAAAAACAAACTACATTAATTACATATGCCAATTAATGTACATTTCTATTTTTGTGTGTTTACTTTTTTTAGCCTTTCATTCATTTAATTTTAAAAAACACACATGATAATAATAACTATAACACATAAATTTTGTATTATTACTTTCAATAGTTCTTCACACAGTGTATCAAAATAAATTATATAGAGTTCATAAGCACATATAGTAATAATAATAGTAAAAATCTTATGATACAAAATATTATATTATAAAATATTATTCTAATAGGAAATCTAATAGTTATTTATGTAATATTGATAAAACATTTATATCTATTAGAGTCTATATATAAAGCATAGAAGCACTTGGTGGTCAATACATAGCATAAATATGCAAGATATTCATGATGGAAAACCATTATGATTTTAATAGTGGTATATAGTTTGAAAGTTGACTAAGTGCTGCATGGGATAATGGAAGCTAAAGTATTTTATTAGATCATGTTCAGGTCCTTAAAACTTTTAGTAATTATTTATAAATATTTTTTAAATTTAGATTTTCAATATTGACTACAATAAAGAATTCTGAGAATGAAACACATTATAATTTATATAATTAATAAATTGTATTAACATTTTTACTGCACTAATTTATATAAATAATAATTGTATTAAATTTTTTAATGTCTACTCTAAATAACTTGTTCATGTTACATTGTGAACAAATAACCTACATCAAGAACACAGATCCAGAAAGAACAGCTCTATTGGTATGCATTTAAGTAATTGCAAGCTATTTGTTTCTGGTTTCTGAGTACTGAAACTTTGTTCATGTGATAATGAACACAATCTTCTGGTAATGCTTGTGCACATTGTCTGAGATTAGACTGGCATTAGGACCAGAACTATTGAAGCACAGTAAACAGACAAGATCTTGTTGATTTATTCTGTTGTGAAATGCAGTTTTTAGAGAGCATGGAGTGAGAACGTCTTTTGGAATGATCCTATCTGCAATGCTTTGAACCTTGTAAAGTCTCTTCAGATGATATAGTGGCAGACAATTTGAAGTCTAGTCTAAGAGAACAATGAACAGCCAGCTGTATTGTCAGCTGCTACAAGTGCAAGAAGATATTACAAATTATGGATACTACATGATTGATATCAATAAAGTAAAATATAAACTATAAATGTAGCACATCTTGATGAATTGTAATTTTAATTATAAATGCTCTTATGTACAACATAAATGATAGCATTTAGTTTTAACAATAAAATTGCAAGCACTACACTATTGTAATTTAAAAAAAAAAATTCTAAATTTTGAAAGAAACAAAATAAATACTGTCATTATGATGATAAAAAAAAAATATACATCTTAAACAGAAAATATATAGGTCTGTTCCAAGTATTTATTCATTAATGCTTATTATTTTTTTTAACATTAAATCTTTGTTTTAATTAAATTTTTTACAACTAGAAGTGTACAAGTTATGGAACAAACCATCAGTGTATCTCGACTCAGCTTGAGCTTCAGGCCTCCAGAACTTATATCTCGACACCAGACAGATCTTAATCGATGGCCAATATTTAGCCTTCTCAGTGATGACTTTTTAAACAGCATCAAGAAGATATGTGTATTTGGCAGTTCTGGCAATGAAGCCATCTTAGTTACTGTGGATGATGATGTATATGCCCTTGGATCCAACTGCAGTAGCTGTTTAGGACTTGGTAAATATGTTTTATTTCATTCCATTTAATAATTTTGCAAGCTTATTCAGTATGTTTACAAGCAGTTTGCATACATTAGTAATAATCAATGTAAAGCTTCTGTTTTGTGTAAGTAATTGTATTGTTATCAAAGAATTAATTCTGTTTCAGTGCACCAGTTCTTATTATAGGCAGATGTGGATCAAGTAATCTCTTTCATCGTATTGAAGTTAATCAGCAGCAATTCTTTCTGCTTAGTTTATCCCTTAATGGTCTCAAAGAGAGTAGATATATTTTTCATTCATCACTAATTGAAACATTAGGAACTAGAATGATGTTAAATTCAAGATTTTTACAATTAATCTGGCCACAGTAAAACTAAAAGGCTGTACAAAGGCTATAGACTTGAACATGGTTGTATTATTATAATAAGTGTGGCAGATTGTTATGTGTGAGTGCAGGAGGAGAGAAAGACAAGAAAATAAAGTGTTGATTAATTTTTCCCTTGCCCACATCTGGAAACTAACCCCATTCCTCAGTCATACATTACACAAATAATAACCAGATGCATGGATGCACAACAAAGATGATGTGTCATGAACAATCTATCCTAGGGTAAACATGTAATAATCAATAACTAGCTTAGAGCCCCCAGACTCCCATGGTGGATGCAGTCCTTTCAACTAGTACACATATGATGTAATGGGACAATACACGGAGAGTCAAAATTGAAAAGTTTAAACAAATTTAATAAAGAAATAGTTAGACAAAAGAGGAAAATGACAAAGTAAATGTTCTGATAAAGCTAAAATGCATCTCTATAGTGTCATCAGATTCAGTGAAGAGTTCTAGTGCACAATGTATGGTCTAAGGCAATGTTTGGAAAAACAATGGTAAAATATCGCAGTTTTTGTTAAAACAATGGCAATGTCCTTAGAGAGTTTCTTGTATTTCTAACTTAACTTTTGATTTTGATGACCCAGTGCACCCGTCCTGTTGACTTAAAGACAACATCAGTGTGTACACTCTGGTCAAGCTTTGTTTGATATCTTCTAGACTGGACCATAGAATATAGATACTGCAGTTGAGATGAGCAACCTTTCCTTCAGTTGGATCCCAATGTGCAGAGTCAGCATTTGGTGAACAGTCTTGTTTTCGAACTGGTCAGGCCACAACAAAGTTTAGGGGTGAAGGACGAGCAAGTGGGCCTTCCTTTAGCTTCGGTTGATCATTCCTTACAAGTTTGCTGGATTGGAGATAGAACAATAAAGCTTCATCCTTTTAGACATTACTTGTAATTGTGCATCTGATTCTGAATGGTGTTACTTGCTCTTATTCAAACAGTTTAGAGAGACAAGGAAAAGCAAGACAGCGCTCACTCACATTCAAACCTTAATTATTAATTATTAATATGAACAATACATGAAAAATAAGTATTTAAATAAGCTGTGGACAAAGATATTAGTAATAATAACAACAGGCTAGAGAAACCACGACTACTATCTCCTGTTGGCAATATCTCCTGAATTATAATTATATAAAATCCAATGAAAACTATCCAACAAACAGAAAATTACTGTGAGAAGTAACTTCACTCTCTCAATAGGAGATGCTCTTGTGGGTCGAAGGCAGTTGAATTTTGGCTTGCTCTAACGTTCCTATTTATGTGTTCTACCAGTTGGTGACAGCGATTTGTTTACTTTGTTGACATGTTGCACCTCCAGCCAGAGTGGGCGCTGTTCAAGGGTCTATTTGCTCAGACACTTATATTTTACACAAACTTACAGTGGCTGGAGCGGCAACAAGTTGAGCTACAAACTGCATAACTAGCATTAGCAATCTGGGGAGTTTGACATTCATGATTGTACACTGTAAGCAATATTAGTACATAAATGGTTTAATTTTTTTTTGTATTTTAATGTTTAATGTCGCTCATAACATGTTAGTTTGATCAAGAATAGGATTTCAGTTGAAATGGCCAAAATAATCTATACGTGTGTATGTGTTATTTCTGCTTTTGTTTGCAGGAGATACCCATAGCAGCTTTGAACCACGCAAAATTGAGAACATTTGTAAAAAGAACTTAACTGACATTTCATTCGGAAGTGGTCCTCATGTTTTGGCTGTCACAAAAGGTGATGATTACAGATTAGAAGTTACGCCTTTTATTGAGTGAGCAAGTTTAAATATGACATTTGATAAACCAAAGAAAACATTTTTGATATTCTTAATACTTATCATTTTTCACTTTAAAATAATTATTACAACTTCAAGGAAATACATTCAATGATTCATTATGCAAGCTCCATATATTCTAGAAAACGTGTAACTTGCCCCCCACAAAACTGGATCAGAGTGTCAGGTGTACACTATTTAGTTTTATATGTCATTAGAATTACACATCATCACCCTGACAGTGATAATTGATATGTGACACAAATATGTAACCATACCGAAATCATTGACTTTACAAGGTGATTGACTGACAGTTAACTATTTAAAGAAATTTTTACTTAAAGAAAATAAAATTAACACTACATTAGCTAAGGAATTCCCTAGCAACCAGTGTAGACATGAATCTCTGTATATTTGACCTCTAAGCACTTTTATATATTAATAAACAAAGTGGCAGACACAAGTTTATTTTAAAATTAATTAATTATTTTACTGTTTACAAGGCATAAATATTATAATTATGTAAATTTTCATGCCAGTTATTGTACACTATTGTTTTGTTTTTGCTTTTAAGTGCAGGTTTTATAAAAGATCCAAATAATTAAAATGTATTCACTTTGGAAGATTTTTATTCCGACTTGATAACAACTGTGTATGCGTACAAGTGAAGTGGCATTTTAAAAAATCCACTCACACATACAAATGATACATACACAAAAGCTGATATTTATAGATGTAACTGTCAGTCTGCATAAATTGATCAATTAAATTTGTTTCTCTACAGAATGACAAAATATGCAGAGAAATTTCACAACGCATTCTCAAGTCTTGGCTGAATAGAAATGTTATTGCTAGCATTTTATGATTATGAATCTGAATGACCCTAACATTGTAATAAAGCTGTACTAATTCACTGTTTAAAAAATAAGCTCATATCACATTACATATAAAAAATGTTCTTTTGTTTCTATTTGTTTCAGATGGAGATGTATTCAGTTGGGGTCACAATGGCTATTGTCAGCTTGGAACTGGATCATCCACCCAAGGTTTACATCCAGTGTCTATCAGTCAGTATTTAGGGGGTCACCATGTTGTGCAAGTTTCTTGTGGAAGTCATCACTCAATGGCTTTAACAAAAGATGGAGAGGTAATAAACTAATATTTTCTTAATTTTGCTTGCATATTAATAATTTTTATATGTTTTTGTGTCATGTGATCTTAAAATACCCACATGGTCACATTGTTATTGTTTTTTAAAAGTAATTTTCTAAGAAGTTGGAGTGATTTCAGAGCAGTTAGTGTACCCATTTTATATCATTATATACTTATTTTTCTTTACACAGTCAAGAATGTGACCAATAAAGCACAATCAATTTTGGTAAATTGCTTCACTTATTTGCATTCTGAATAAAATAATTTTAAAATGGTATCAGTATAAATGTGTGTCTGTGTTTATTTGAACTAAATTTATATAGTTCTCCTAAAAAATGTTCTTGTTTAATTTATTTATTCTGTTATATATTAGAATTTTACAACATTATTAATTAAGAATATAATTTTCAAAAACGTTGAAATATTTTTGATTGATTTTATTATGTGATTGTGTAGCACAGATCTTTTAAACATGTGCATGATATTGTCTCCTAGAGTTAAGAAAACAGATTTTAAGAACTCTTGTATCATATATTTAATAATCCATGTGACAGTGATATAATATTTTTTATTGTCATCATTGTTACATTAGAATATTTACACGTGTAGGCATCCCTTGATATAAGAGTGTAATGGGGAAAAAAGATCATAACAAAATCTCTTGTATGGTAAATTAAAATCCCATTACTTGATTGGTAAAACTAAAAGTTTTATAATTTGTTTCCTAGTCTGTAAAATCACACATTTTATATCTAATTCTTTCTTTAGCTGATATTGTACTATTATTTAAAATAAATCCTGTTTTATTAATCATTTGCTGTTTCATAAATTATATGTGTACAGTCAGTTGCATTTGTAATGGCATTCAGATAAGCCTAGTTATTAGAAGATATAATACAGCTATTGACACAACCTAACATTTTATTTTTAACGAAGTTTTTAGTCATTGTCAGTGCATTATAACCATTAGGTATTGAATAAAATCAAGAGGCCAGTTCATGCAGTTTTTGAATGTTAATGCTTGTGATAATCCAGTTCTAGCCAGTTGCAGATGGCAGCCCTTTTATTACTCATTTTGATCATAAGTAAGATGTTTTTTAAGTCAGAATTTATAAAGAATACGCATACAGAAGAGAATATATTATGCCCATTCTGTGGAAGATGGCACATTTCTTATTGATATTTTCTTTAGATTTTCACCTTGTAACAGTCCATTTTCTCCTTCACTTTCACCCACATCAATATACAGATGCTGCATGAAGACAAATAAGTGTATTACAGAAGATAATTATAGAAAGATAAACCCGCCACTAGTGAAATTGATTCATCAGAATATGATACAGTTATACGAAACTTTTTTAGCAGTACTGTAGAAGTATTTGCTGGTTGAATATTACTAGAATTGAAGGCATAATATAACGTCTTGAATGTATTGCTGTATGTCAACTTAGAATTTAGCTGTGCACATTACAAGAAAAGGTTAAATTTAAATCACTGGGTTAATGTGTGAAAATGAAGTAATTCCACTTTTCTAATGTCTGAGAATTCTTTTAATATACAGGAGCATAGACAAGAAATGCATAAGCATGAGCATATTGAAGAGTATTTTGAGAAATCTTGACTTTATGCACCCTTAACCCTTCTGACCAGAGCTGAAAAGATACCAGAAAATAAAAATTCTGAGAGTGCATAATCTAAATAATAAAATTTAGCATGTTTTGTGAAACATTAATATTATAAATGCATAACCTGTAAATTTTTATCTTAAATATGCCTGCATTGTTGCATTTTAAAGTTCAGCAAAGTTAAAGTATTGGTTACTTATATTTGCAGATAGTATTTATATTCATTAAATAAATATAGTTTGAGTGCATTATTGTTTTGTTGTATTAGGTAAAACTTTATTAGAAATGCCTTAAAAGTCAGAAACCAGAAATAAAAACTTTTAATGACTCATTAGGTGATGACTGAATCATTTACACAATAGGTACTCTTATATGAGCAATTAGCTGTTAATACATCTTAAAACTTATTTGTTGTAGTTTTGTAGAGTAACACCAATGCCACCTAGTTAATGGTTGGGCTTAATATTATTATTTAATCACCTGTAACTAATTACAAGTGATGAGAATCTTAATTTATGTTATTAATAATTCTCTAGAAAACACCATTTGTCTCTCTCACTTGGCGGATATGCAGGCACTATAAACATTTTCTCTCTTCCACATTAAAGACAAACATTAATAACAAACATTTACCGTCACACAATATTTCTATAGGTGGAAAACTTCTTATCAAAAGATAAATCCAACAATCAAATATACAAGTTACAACATATGAATATAATCAAAAGAGTGTTGAAATTTACATCACTTCACAGCAGTGTTCAATTAATGCTGAAAATCATTCAGTTTATCCTAGCATAGACATATGCAGTCAGTTAACCTAAATACATAATCAATTTTATGGATATCATCTTGAAAATGAGAGCAGAGTTAGTTAGTGCACATAACCTGTTCAAAGATGGTGGCTGTTGCTGGCACGTGTTTCACAGTCACATGGTATGCAACAAGTCACTGCCTTTTATATTTACATGAGGTCCCATGTCTCCCTTCTAGAGGACGCTACACAGCTGTTCCAGAATCTTTGAAGCACTCTCCAAGCATGCCATAGAGAATTGTTCTGAATTTTACATGTACTATCAAGCACATTAGGAGGAATGTTCTTGATTTTCTGCCTACATTTACTCATCACACCATTAACTAGAAACATTCATAATCTTTGTGAATTCTGAGACCAAACTCAAGCCACAATTTCCACTGTATTGGTACTCAAAAGGAATTCACAGGAATCAACTTACTGCAGCATAATTTACTTGACAACAACACTGAATGCACACACCAATGTATTCAAGTAGAGTACAGTAGTCACTGTAGTGTGAAGTGACAACCTAAAAGGCTTGCTTTTGCTCAGCAAAAGTCAGATTAAGGCAGCACTAAATTTCAGGCATATTTCATCCCTAAACTCCTTTCTCTCACAAACTTTCTTAACTTCAAATCCTGTAACAATTTTGTTAATCAGATACACACACAGCATAAGAAATATAGCATCAATCAAAATTCACAAGTATAATGTACAACTTAGTCAAATTAGTGAACATGGTTCAATTACATAAGCATTTTCCAATTCAAGTCATAGATGAATATCAAACATGTATGCAAGTCCATTCTTGTAGTCAGTTAACTCACAATAAGCTAACCATCACCTTTATATTCAGACTCAAGTTATATTTTAATTCAAAGTGATAGAATAGAGTGTTTCTTAACAAAGAAACTTCCAGTCCATCCCCATTGGATATTTTGTTATGAACAAGTGTGAGACTTTTAGTTAGAAATACTACTTATCCAGTTGGAACTGGTTTGGATTGCATCAGTAATTTTCTAGCATATTTTCAACTCTGACACTTATAGAAACATGCCATTATAAGGAGTGCCCAAGTTCAGGTCACTTTAACACTTTAATAATTTATATATCAACTAAGTCTAGAAATAGGGATAGGCAAATGTAGTTTAATTTGAACTTATAAAAACTGAAATAAATTATATCTCTGACTACTGAATAGATAAAGAGGATATTTTGCTCGTTGATTTTTAATTTGTTTTGATTTGTTTTGATTACTTTATGAATGTTTTTCCTAGATTTATGCTTGGGGCCAAAATAACTGTGGACAGATTGGTACAGGGACTACCTCAAACCAGTCAACACCACGCAAAATCACAGCTGTTATTGGTGAGAAAATAAAACAAAAATTATTGTTATAAATATAAAAAAATAAATTCTTAATTTTCAGGAGAGTCTAATTCCAATCCAGAACATAAATACAAGACCATCATTTAATTATTATAGCTTACTGTTGTGTTTTAAATGGACAAAATATAAATTTTAAGAACACCCTTAGGTTTTATTTATGCTGTGTGTAGAAATATAGTTTAAATTGAACTAAACAATGCTTTTTATAGCTACAATATGATGTACACAGAGGCTACTATCACCATGCTTTACTTTACTGTGATGGTATGCAGGCAATGAAAAAGATATCAGTATCATTCAATAATTGAAATTTATGAGTCGGATGCAGTTGATTGAAGAATGAATAGTGGTTTGTTTTGATCAGAAGCAGTAGAGAGTGAGTATTGAATGATGATTTCTCATCATTTGCGTTTGCAGTTATAGCAGTTGTAATCCATGTTTTTAAAAAAAAATTTTTTTTCATTTTAATTATCAAATTTCTCTGTTTCCACTTTCATTGTTCCATATTTGCAAAATGTTTTCTCCAAAGAATTTGAAAGAACCATGTGGATTTTTTAAAAATTACAAGTTTAAACAATAATATTCTTTTCTTTTCTTCTTTAGGAGGCCGAATTGTGATTTCTATATGTTGTGGTCAGACATCATCTGTGGCACTTTTGGATAATGGAGAGGTAAGTGGGGTAAATTAGTTTTGCTTTATTCTTTTTTTTTATTTTTCATTTTTGTTGTCTCAATAAGTAATAACCAGAAAAAATTTAACCTCTTGCATGTCAGGTCACATATGTGATATGTAATCCTGGCAGGTTATTTTGCTGCCCAGCAATAATTGGATGGGTTAGCTTACTAAAAATTGAAAAGCAGCTGTAACTATAAATGGATTTTGAAAATGTAAAGTGTAGCTTATACTAAACATACTAAAGAATTTTAAAATTATTATTTACAAAATATTAAAAATTAAATATATAATGAAAAGTTTCCTTACCTATCCTTGATCTTGAAATTGTTTTGTCTTGATAGTATGCTTTTATAAGAAAAGGCTGTTGGTAATGACAATGTGCATGAGACAATTATACTGAAATGAAGTTTTATGCTCAATAGGTCTTTGGTAAACTCCAGAATATAAATTATTCTCAGGTAAAGTAAATATAAATGTCCACTGATTCTGTTCTTCACATTTCCAAATTTCTACATTACATGAAAGAAAGAAAAAGTTTCTGAAGTAAAATTATAACACATCTGACCTAAAACTTGTATAGATATATGTTTACTTATTCACATCCTCCAGCAAATTCAAAGGAAACGCATACTCACACACACACGCACGCACGCATGCACTTTAATAAATAAAATGACCAATGCAAACAAAAATATTTAGGTGAGAAAAATACATCTATTTTTCTGCCTACTAATCTGCATTCATGATTATTTTTCATTAACCCATATCTTGGTATTGTACTGTGTGCATCACA
This sequence comes from Sinotaia quadrata, assembly GCA_028829895.1. NCBI lineage: Eukaryota > Metazoa > Mollusca > Gastropoda > Architaenioglossa > Viviparidae > Sinotaia > Sinotaia quadrata. The sequence continues at coordinate 74,187,070 of CM054177.1, read as the reverse complement.
AAGAGTGAATGCATCCAAATAGTAAAGTGTTGTCATTACCAACAGCTTTTTCTTATCAAAGCATACTATCCAGACAAAACAATTGGTGCATCCATTTGGGTACATTGCCTTCCTTTAAAATGTCCCTTTTCTTTACAGGTATTTGGCTGGGGCTACAATGGTAATGGCCAGTTGGGTTTAGGTAATAATGTGAACCAACCAAATCCTTGTCGTGTCAGTGCTCTGCAGGGAATCATTATAACTCAGGTATTTTATCCATTGAGAAATGTACATAATAACAACTAGTACAATTTTTTTTTACATTAGATTTTGTAAAACTATCATATTGCAGGTACATCAGAGAATGCACAGACATTCATGGATATAGGATGCCACATAATTTGTCAAAACCTTTGCCAATGTGAATTGCTGAAGAAAAACCAAAAAATTGTTCTTAAAGTGTTGAGGTATGTGGTGCATTGTTAAGTATGTCGAGATATGTCACATTCTTTTAAAAAAATTCATTTATAGCACATAATAACTCATTATCTATAACTTCATTAGCCAATTAAGATTGAAATATTTGTTTGTTCCTATTTATTAAGACAGTAAACTCCATTCTATTACTGTTTCTTCTAACTAATTAAATTGTTTTTTAAATGAAAATCAAAGGTGTTATATTAAATTAGACCAGAATCATGCTTAGCATATACATTTTTAAAAAAGGCAACTATATATGTGTGTGTGTATATTTTTTTACAAAATTCTTGTTGCATCATTTGTAAGAAATTACAGTCAAATACAACTTAGGACATGTTGTTTAATGATTTAAAAACATATAGTTTTCTAAATACATTATGTAAATATAAACAGTTTTGAAATGACATGATATAAATATCTATTTTTTTTCAGCTTTATTCTTGTCACCATGGGTGGTAAAATATGAAATGTCTCTTTCTTCTTTGGCTATTCTGGACTGTTAATAATAACCTTTAGCATATAATCTGGATGGAATTTGCTGCTATTTATTAACTCAAAGCATCAAGATAAGAAACAGAGGACTGAAGTATTAATTTTTAATGAACAATGATGATGAAGTGTACAGGAATATTTGTTAAATAGTTAAATAGTTAAAAAATTTCAAGTTATTTGTAATGGCATAGATTATTTTGATGTATTGGAGTGAAATTATTTATTTTTTAATGTTTGTAATGTTTCTTGATTGTGAAATTGAATACTTTTGAAAACCATTGCTAATGTCTCATTGTTGAAATGATTTTTTAATTTTATCATGAACTTAATTTTTTTTATTTACCATTGACATTAGTGTAAGGGGTACCTTGGATATTAAAGATTTTAACTAGGAGATAAATGATCCTGTTCATTAATTATGAATATTCTTGTATTCTGCTATCTTTAATTCTCAGAAGGCACATTTACATATTATGCAGATTAATATTAATTTCCCCATTGTTCTCAGTGGTATGTTGCCTAGAATCCCTGCATGGATTAATCATCAATAATACTCATTACAAAATACTATAGGCCTCTAATGGAACAATATACAATACTTAACAAAAAGCTAAGCTACTACACAACAGTTAGAAATAAAACATACATTTAATATGATCAATATTCTGTCAAGGTGGTCATACAACTGCTTGTCGAGATTTAATCTAAAACAAAAATACAGTAATTATATTAAGAATGCATTTTTCTGGGAGACTTGTATAGTCCAGTTTCAGTTTGTTGACACTGCAGCCAATTAGCCGTTTTGATAAGCTTGATTATAGTTTAGTTATTAAGAAGATTTTTAAAAAAATAATATGGATATTTGAACAGTCAGAAGAGCTTTTATTATTAATAGTTCTACTTTTAGTTGCCCACTTCATAAAGAAGATAATTTGTATAATTTTGTATTTAAAAAAAATTGTATCTGTTGTTGTAACTAAAATACTTACAGATTTGATATTGATTTTTCAGGTTGTATGTGGCTATGCACACACACTGGCTTTGTCTGATGAAGGAGTATTATTTGCCTGGGGAGCTAACTCCTATGGACAGCTGGGCACTGGTAACAAAGCAAACCTTGTTTCCCCTGCCAAAGTAATGATAGCTGATGATCGGTAAGTACATGTACAAATTTACTGGCGTAAGAGAGCAAAATTTATTTCAAAATAGTATGTGTTTGTATGAGTATATATTGCTTTTTTCATTCAGCTGGTTGGCATTTCTGGCAACTGTATGAATAAGTGATATATGTATCTGTCTGTCTGTCTAATACAGCAGTGATACTTGCATTCAGTAAGTTGGAATACTAGCATGTGTGTTTGTTCATGTGTATTTACTTGCTGGTATTTGTGTCCTGTGTATAATAAAAATATTTAACTTTTCTTTGGATGTCAGATTTAATTGTGCTAAAAGTCCTTCCCTAATTTTTTTTTATCTGATTTTGTGTGAAAGAAAATTTTATTAATTAAATTATCTTTTCATTTTCAACAGATATTGTTAATTGGTTATATGGAATCTGAATAAATTAGATATTTGCATACTTTTAATTTTTAAACTGCCTACCTTTTATTTGAAGAGAAAATATCAAATGAGATTTAAAGGTGTCTTTGGTTCAAACTCTGCTTCATCTATTTCTTTGTGTGCATTTGTCAATACATCACTTTCTCTATGAATAGCGCTTTCAGTTTGCATGTACTCAATACTGCCCATTTTAATGATGTTATGTTCAAATGTCAGCCTCACCTCTGATCTGGCATCATACAACTTTAATGAGTTTGTTTACCATCATTTATTTTTCTCATCTTTCCTTTGGCCACTTTCACTTGTCTGATGTAAGCATTTCAGCCCTTTGATAGCTGTGTCATCTGTCTTTCTAATGTCCTAATCCAGCATTATGTGTCAGCTTTCCTTCTGAATGAGCCTCTAGTCTTAAAGTGTGTTCACACTTCTCATTCTCACACTGCAGTGGGTCTGACTGTCCATGTGGCCCCGCCCCATTTCTGAGTGACTATACCAGTTGTTCTCCTTTAACTCTAAGTCAGGTCTGTGAGTAAAAAATTGATATGGTTTGCACATACGTGTCTCCAATTGGCTCTTGAGTCTGCAACTGTTTTTTCTGTCATTTCCAACTCATTGATAGCTCATTGAAAGTCTATTATAGTGTTTGTTAGAGTTATGAATGTCTGTATTGTCTTTCTCGTCAATTCTAACCTTCATTTTCTCTAAACTGCTACCCTCTAGATTTTGTTCTTCCCATTTCTAAAGCTTGAATTCAGTGTCTGGCCACAGGCATGCTATTGTCTGAGAAATGCAGGCACCTCAGCAGCAAATGGAATCAATAGCCTGACATTACTTAGGAAAGAAATGATGAATGTAAATTTCATCATTAGAAAAATAATGATCAATAATAGGTTTTCGATCTATCCCCATCAAAATGATAAGCCTTATAAATTGATAAATTTAACTTGCATCAATATCATGCCACTGATTGATATAAGATTTTTCAATATTTTCTGGATTTGCCAGTAATGCAGCAGCACATATATTCATATACTCGACATTTTGTTGCACTATATTCTCATGAAAAAATGTTTGAAAAATATCGAATTCTGTACAATCTTTTATCAATAGAATTTGCACTCCACTGTTTCCAGCAAAAGCATGCAGTGTTGAGAGTGCCAAATCAAGTGCCTCAGCCATGCCATTTTGATTTTGATATAGACCGGCTGCAACATCTCCACTGTTATCAATTTGTGGTAAATCGCTAGGGACTGGCAAATATTCATCTTCTGACAAATAAATAGAATTATCAGCTTCATCGATATCAGAGTCAAGCAGTTGGATGACACAGCCAGTCATTGAAGCTGAATGTATTTCATGATGAAGAAGTCATAACTTGTAATGTTGTCTCAATGAATGCAGGCAACAGACAGAAAAATTTAAAAAATTGCCTATTGGATCAAATGAATATATTATAATGTGATAACTATTGCCTGCTAAGGGAAATATATATTTGTTTCACACTGATTGGCTCAGTTGAAAGACTAAGAAAATGTGTGCTTTCTCTGGTGAGACCATTTTCACATACAGTTCACAATGTGACTCTAACAGTCTAAGGGTACAATACCTGGGACAGGTTAATGACCCTGTTGCAGTATCAGACTCAGAATTATTAAAAATTGAATTTATTATATTAGCTCTAATTCTGACAACAGCCCAGGTGGCCTAATCTTTCCTTCAATCTCTGTGTCAGACCCATTCTTTGGGACCCTTATTCATCTAACATAGTGCAAACAAGTTAGTTGACATGCCTCGTGTTGGCAACATTATCTTTCCCTTTGATTAATTATGACTTATATTCATCCACATATTTCCGGCTCAGAACTCTCAGCTAATTTTTCTCAGTCACACTAACAAATTAGCCAAAATGTGGGTTTAAGATAACAAGAACAAAGAAGATTTAACAATAACAATAAGAAGGAAATGAAAGCATTCGATTTGAGACCATCTATTTACTGTCCCATCGTTAGCAATTGCTTTTCTGATTATTGTCTCTCTGGTCGATTATGGATTGTGTAGTTTAGACTACTTAACTTTGTTATCATTGGTAGAGGTGAATTTGTCCTGTCATTGTTTATTGGGTCAAAGTACAAGTTCTCTCATGTCATTAATCAGAATGCAAATGTCCGTATAAGGGTATCTGTATCCTGTAAATATTCACCCATTCTTACTGTCCCCCTTCCCCACTTCCATACATTTCCACTGCCCATGCGTGGTCAATGAACTTGACCTCAATCTTTTACTGTGTGTAGTGTATGTGGGTATGGCAGATTGCATAATTGGCTTTGCGGAGATCATCCTTAACTAGTAAGTATCAATTACTGATCATTAATATAGAAAAAAGAAATAATAGAAACACAAAGAGCATAATTTGCCCCATGGTTTGACCATCACAATCACTATTGATGAAAAAGTCATTGACTTTGACCTGCTTGTTTTGTGAACTTGCTAGTGTGTTGCATCAATTTTGCATGGTGATTTACATAATTTTCCCTGCTGAAAAGTCATATTTGCACAATGAGCAAATACTTGCACAATTCCTTGAGAACATTTCTGTAGCCATCATTTAAAATTATTTTCTTTTCTCCATTGAACTTGCTGATGTACTTTTTCTTTTGAATTTTGGATGATCCTAGTATTGTATGAGAATTTAAGAATAGAAATGAAAGCTGGCAGTGCACATTGTAATGAATGGAAATACTGCTGTGTGTTTGGACTGTGAATGCTATAATGGAAATACTGATCCAACTAAATTATGTGAGCAGATGTGTTCAGCTGTAAACAAACACAATTAGGTTAGGAATAAAGTGTTTCTCTTGTTACTGGAGAACCAAAAAAAAATGAATTTTTAGACCTCTTGCAGGGAGCAGAAATTTTGCCCCAAATACGGGAGAATGATTGATATATTGATGAAGGATTTGCATGCACATGCTTGTGTACATGCATGTGTTATGTATTATTTCTATTCTTGTTGTGGTTTTGCTAGGTGAATTTTTAAAATTAAAATAGAATATAATGCTCACTGTGGCAAAGGATTGCTGTATTTAGTTTTTGTTGTTGTTGTCAGGTTCATTGAGGTGGCAGCAACTCATTATTCCCATGTCTCAGCAGCAATGACTCAGACAGGAAAGGTCCTTATGTGGGGACAGTGTAGGGGCCAGTCCATCACAACCCCTCTGGTCACTCGCTTTCCTAGTACAGATGATGTTTTTGCCACATTTTCAGTACCTCCTGTTACATGGCGAATGTATTGTGTTGGTGAGTATGAATTCTTTGCTCAAGAAATATTAAGCAGTAAGAATGAATTGTGCAGCTAGCAGATTATATTACTGGTTTATTTATCCTAAAATAAGTATTCTGCTAGTCAGTACTAATTTATGCATTTTTCACTTCAACCAAGATTGTCACAAAATGGTATTTATTTCTCACATATTTAAAAATATTGCATAATACATTCAACTTCACTTAGTTCATTTTATATATTTAAAAAATTATCATATTTAGTTTTATTTTAAAATATTTTACCTCATATTTATGTAGACAGTAGAACATAAACAGCAAAATATAAACTTGATTGAACTATAAACTAACATAAACTACACATTTTAATAATGACATATGAAGTCCTGAAATAAGTGAAATAAATTTTATAGGCTAGTTTTTTAGTTGTGAATATTTTATCTAATTAATTTAAATGCATGTATTTATGGACATTTAATGTTTAATGAATCAGAGATGCAAATATATTGTAAATTTTGAAAGAGAGTAACCATTCTCTTGTGAAAAGAAATGCATGTATATTTACTCAGAATAAATACTGACTATTTTGAAATAATTATTAATGAATGCTTTTTATTTCCCTCTGAGTTCATTAATATCACTATAAAATGTTCTAAAATATATCTGGAAAACCTTTTGTTTAGACCAAGTCCGAGGAGCCAGAGTTTCTGAAAGCATTGCTCAGGCATTTGATGATCCAGTGAGTAGTTGACAGCAAGTTTCCTTTATTGATGTGACAGCTGCCTAGTGCAGCTTTCTTTTGAGCTAGTATTTAAATTTTATCATATATTCTCTTTTCACAATAGAAATATAAATGATATAGCACTTTTCACACAGAAAAAGCAGGAATTGAGTTAAAAGTGCACATATTACAAACTCAGAAGCAGTACAAACTGTTATTATCATAGAAATGAAAGAAAAATATTAAAAATATTACTTTTGCAAATTACTTTCCTTGTAGTGTTGGACTTTTCTGCAGTTGACTATTGATTATTCAAAATAATGGATGATAAACAAATCAATACAGATGTTGGTTCATTTGGCTTGACATTTAATACATCATTTCTTAAATTATGATATATATGCTTATTTGATCAGCTAAAGTAAAAGTATGATTTTATTTTGTATAATTATACACTCAATTATTTTAGTATAAAACATGACATTTCTTTTTTTTTTTTTTAATAGATAAGCACTTTTTCTTCATCAACACTGCTCACAAATTTTTTAATTATCTTTTGTAATGACTGTGTACTTCTGCCATTTGGCAGAAATTGAATAATTGAGAATTGATTGCACTAATCTGTAATATTATATTTGTTTTTGAAGATTTGCATTTCTTTATAGCAAGTATATAAATATTTAAAAAAATAAATACATGATTACAAACATTGAATGTCTTTAGGAAGGGCTACATTTTCTCCTTACAACTAAACTAATTCCATGGTTATTTTGGGGTTATTTGTCTTTGAAGAGGGCTGAATGTTCTCCTTACAACTAAACTAATTCCATGGTTATTTTGGGGTTATTTGTCTTTGAAGAGGGCTGAATGTTCTCCTTTACAACTAAGCTAATTTCTTTTTTATTTGGGGGCCTGTCTTTGAGAAGAGCTACATGAGAACTAAACTAATTTCATGGTTATTTTGGGGTTATTTTGTCTTTGAAGATGGCTACATATTCTCCTTACCACTAAATTAATTTCATTGTTATTTTGCAGTTAATTGTCTTTTGAAGAGCGCTGCATGTTCTCCTTACAACTAAGTGAATTCCTTAGTCATTTTGAGGTCTATATATTTTTTTAAAATCTATAAAATTCACTTCACTGTTCAGTTAACTAACATCACCCTGGCAATGGGGACTAACAGTAATAGAAAACACTCATTTCTAATGTTGGCTTCTTTAACACATTGATCCCAGGAATAAATTTTAATTTTTAATTTTAATATGGCAGCTTATTACTGAATTAAATAGCAAATTCAATTACAGCCTTAAACCACTGTAATATAGAAGCCAATATTTAAAATATTTTAAACCAACAAAAATTGAGAAAAGTCAACAGTCTTGCTAAAAGGAAACTTCTGATTGTTAAAGCTGTTAGTTCATGTTATTAAGAATGTCAGTATTTCAGTTTTCCTGTTGATACCAGACTAGTGCAATGGTGTGAAACTATCTAATACAAGTTTTTCATACCTTGTGCATTTAGTAGTAGATTTTCAAACCATTTAAGAAAATATAACAAGAAAAGTATCCTTTTTTCAAGTATCAGCATTCAGCACGCTAGATTACCAAAATCTGCCAGTCTCAATACTGCAGTTTGCAACAGCTTATTTTAAACAAACATCTTAGTGTACAGCACTGCAACCTGTTGTGTTAATTCACAGGCCTATCCATACCAAAACATTGACTTGTCCAATAGGTTTAAGTTCAAATCCTGTCCCTCTCAGAGCATGGCTGAACCCTGGCTGTGAAGGAGAGAAATCCTAATCAGCTTTGGCCTATTGGACTTGACAGTTTGTAGAGGTTTGCTGGAACATAATAGTCAGTAATCAGTGGTAGATGTGGTCACTACAAGTGCTACCCATGCCCCGAATACCCATTGTTGAATATTTCACATGCTGGTCTTGTTTCCCACATGCCAAATGCTTAACACCCATACTCAACACCAATGCTTTACTTTCTAAAAAAATCACTAACTGCTAGCTCCCAATCAGAAGAAACAAATTTCTTCCTGTTACATCATGTACAGACAGCCAAACAAAGGCGAGACAATGTTCCTGGTAATATCTAATCATTGTTTCTTTTTAAAAAATCAGCCCACAATACTTGTAAATACCCACAAATTGTATGAATTGATGTTCTAGTCCCTATGAATCCCCATTTACATTATCTTTTATGGGCAGAAATTCCCCTCAAAGTGTGTTCATTTTAAGTGGCATTTTTTTCACTAACATTTAGCCCTGGATAATGAGTACAACTGAATTTTATTAAATAATTTTTATCATTATTTAATATCAATGAAATCTCTTGTGCTCAGTCTATCAAACTTCTTAACTTTTAAATATATTATATTAGGAAGAATTCTAGATTTAATAATTGTTCAAGCAAATATATAATTGTTTTTTAATGTGTTATGTTACTACCAGTTTTTTTCTCAGAACACTTCAGTTTCATTTTGTTTTGCATTTTTTAGATTTTGCATAAAAATGTTATTTTCTTTTGATAGGAAACTAGTGATTTGAAGTTTGTTGTTGAAAATCACGAAATACATGTACACAAAGCAGTATTAAAAATTAGGTAAGTATAATATGTATTATTTATGTTCTCTGTCTGTATCATTACTTAGGCTGACAACACATCTATTTTATATACACCAAGTAGTATTTGTAATTTGAGATTGATTCCCTACTGCTTTAAATGGCAGATATTTTTTTTATATGGTGACAAACTTTCAACATATCTTTAACATATCTCATGGAAATCATGCATAACTTGCTGCAAAATTCTCCATTTCCTTTAATGTGTTCAGTCTCTTAACTTATTCTTAAGTTCGTCAAGAGAATGCAGCCTGGTTCGAAATATCCTTTCTTTCAGTATTCCCATAGGGAAAAAGCAGCACCTGAAAGATCTGGAAACATGGGTGGCCACTGAATATCACCAAAGCCAGTAATTAGGTGTCCAGAAAATAACATTTCTCAAAATGTTCATTGTCTCTTTCATCAATCCCTATAGTAACATTAACATTCAAGATATAAATCAGTGTAACTGTGTATCACTATGATTAGTGTGGAAGACGAATAATTTTAAAACAGTTTAAAGTGTGGATAATATAGAAACAAAGTAATTATGTATTATTTATCATTCAATTATACTTCTCCATAACAACTGGTGCATTCACAAGTTCATTTTGTGGCATAGTGTCTTTGAAGTTAATATAAATTAGACTGTCTATCCTTTAAATAGTTTTGGCAAGGTATCATCTGTCCTTCTGGCACATAACATGTTTGCAAAGAATAGGTAAGATTGTCTTTTCTTTAAAGTAGTTTTGACAAGGTATGTGTTGAGACTTAATGATGAATTAAAATTGTCAAGGACAGATAATCCCATCTTAACTTTACATGTATAGCTAGCCAAAACTAATTTTAATAGAACAGACAATCTATCACATCTTAAATGTAAACATTTACCGTGCCAAAACTATTTATAAGAACATACAATCTCATTGTATAAAAATTTTAAACATATGCTTTACTTTAAGGATGGACAATCTGATTTATCATAATTTTAAGCACACCTTGCCATAGTTTCTTGAAAGGATAGTTTTGTTTATTATATACATTTAAGCATATGCCTTTGTGAAGCTACTTGAAAGGATAGTCTCATCTCATGAAACACCTTGATTTCCAGAACTACTTTTAAGGACAATTGCATTTACCATAAATGGAAACATTCACATAGCTTAATAGAGCAGTAATAAGATGACACATTTTATTACCTTGCTTTAAAGGACGAATCTGATTTTTTCCATCTTGTAATTGAACACATATCTTGCTTGATAGAGATGGTAATCAGATATTGTTTTATTGTTGTGATAATGTATATACAATTGTATAGGTGACTTTATCTTGTTCTTATTTTATACATAATTCTAACAATAATGCATTTTTTTTTAGCCCTTAACTAATAGTCTGAGATCTAATAATGCTTTATGATATATATTTAACTGCTTTTCAGGTGTGAACATTTTCGTTCCATGTTTCAGTCATTTTGGAATGAAGATGAAAAAAAGTAAGTGTACAAATATGTCTGTTGTGTGTATATATATGATACAGTGCAATCAAAAAACTATTGTGCCTTTAAAACACAATCAATTTTAAAAAGAAATTAAACAAAAAAGGCTCTATGTTTATTTTTTTTTAATTGGCAGCATCTTTAAATTTTCTATTATTTCTAGATATTTCCTATGTTGTTTTAACTGAATATTTCAGTTAAAACTATTTAACTACATATATTGAATTATCTGTGTTTGCATTACAGATAAATAGCTATATAATTTATTTCATGTTTTTCTAAATACTCTAAATGACTCTCTGTTTTTCTGGTAGTAAGTCATTTCATTTATTTATACTTTGTGAGCACAAATATTGTGATTAAAATGGATTTTTCTTCTTCTTTGGTAAGAAGTTTTCCATCTATGGAAATATTGTATGACGGTCAATGTTTGTCGTTAATGTTGTTGAAGAGAGAAAACGTTTACAGCAACCACATCTCCACCAAGTGAGTGAGATGAGTGTTGTTTTCTGGAGAATTAATGACATAAATTAAGATTCTCATCACTTGTAATTAGTTATGGATGATTAATTAATAATAATAATCATAACCTTTAACTAGATGGCATTAGCGTCACAGTTTAATGAATCCTTTTGTTATTTCTTTCTGTAAAGTTGAACAAATATCTGTCTTAATTAAAAATGTATGTTATATTATTTAAGTTTTTATATTTCAAACCATCTTGATGCTTTCTATTATACTTGCAGCTCAATTGAGATTGTACAGTATCCCTACAGTGTTTATAAGGCATTCCTTCAGTATCTTTACACAGACACAGTGGATTTGAGACCAGAAGAAGCAATTGGTAAGAAATTATGTAAATATATATTATTCTGAGCCTTTACCACATTTTATCCTTTATCTTGTCTCTTTTAAATTTTCTTATAATTATGTCTCATTGTATGTCACCACCAAGCTCCAAAGTAACTGAGCTTGGCTTCAACTACTGGATAAGCATTAAACAAAGTAGTCTTATCATAAGAATGATTTTTTTTACATTTGAACTGAACCAATATATACATCTGAAATTGTTAACAAATTTCTTATTTATAACCCTCCTTCAAGAAATGAGTTTAAATGTACCTGACCTCCTATCCTGCTATAAGCTGAAATGGATCAGAGGAGATAGCACAGTTGATTTTGAGATTCAACTTTATCTGGAAAGTTTAACACTTATTTTATAAGAATTTGTAATAGTTTGGGTCTTTTCTACCCTCTAAATTTTAAACTAAAAGCATTCTGAATGACAGAACCATGTTCCCCCCCCCCTTCCCCCCCGAAATAGTCTTCAAGCCTGTACCCCTATGTTCAGAATAGACTTGGAAATAATTATATGTCAGTTGAAAGGACAAACTCTCTTTTGTTTAGATATCTGCACATTTTATTGGATAACCTGAAAATAATTGTCCATCGAAAACTCAAAAAATAAGGTAAAGAATATAAACAAGTCACTAGGACAGAATGTTTTTTTGGTGAAATATTTATGTTACCATTAAGGAGGCAAATTGATTCTTAATTTGTCTGATGACTGTAAATATGACAGCACATTTTTTCCTCTTTTTTGCAAAACCTTCACAAGCAAACAGTGGTTTCAGATATTGCAGTAAAACTTTGAATCTATTGTTTTATATTGTCTGTTGTGGTGTCAGATATGGTTTCTTTGAGTGTGGTTGCTAAGGAAAATATAATTGTAGCTGACCGCTTTTCATCTTTTTCTCCAAAATGAAGACCTTGAGGGGTAGTGTCTTGTCTTGAAAATTGCTCAATGGTTAATTTATTTATTTGCATCATTATAAAGCATGTTTCTTCTAGTTTTTACGAATGTCAGCAGCTCAGATGTCCTACAGGTGACATAAGGGAAACAATCTACTGTAAGATCATGACTTACTTTTCATATGGTTATCTACCTTGGACTCCATGCTGACTCTTTTATACTTGTGTAGACATTACTGTTTTGAATATTATATATCGTTGCCTCCTCATCCAAACTTGGTACTATTTTGTATGTCAAAATAAAAAAAGTATTATCTTCATATATTGTGGCAGAGTAAATTTGCTTGTTCCTATTGTTAAAGCTTATTTATTATATAAATTGTTAAATGTCAACGTGACATGACCTTCAGGTACTGTGCATGACGATATTTTGTAAATACCAGTTAAAATAACAACTCATTTAAAGAATATGCTAGAACTTGCTGACGTAATCAAAACCAGTCCAGAGTGGATGAATAATTAATTTTTGCTAAGGTTTACAAATAACGAACTAGCCAATGGCTTGAGACTGAAACTTACCTGTTGAAGATAGTTCTATATTCTAAACACTTCTAAGTTTGGTCATGAAAAAATAATTAGCTTATGAAAGAGCAAGCTTTTTTTGTTCTTTCCTTGTATACTTCTGGTGGATTCAAGAAGTTTCTGTCCTATAGTGTGGAAGTTGTATTGATTCACTGCACCCAATTTGTTTGTGTCGGCAAGTGTGTTCAACTCCACTATGGAACTTTGTTTCAAAGGAGTGCTAGAAGTTTGCTACTGTAATTGCCTACTCGAGAAGCTAATATGTTGAACATGTGCCTGGATTAGACTTGAGGGATCTATGGTGTCAGAACATTCTACAACATGCTTAGCAGTGGAAGATTGACTATTCTATTGTGAACAATAAACTTTTGACATTGTTACGAAAATGACTGTTGCAGTTTACATCATTGAAGAGGTTATGTACATACTATTATCATATCACTCTTTAACTCCATTTCTTCTATGATAAGAATAGCCCTGTGGTTTATGTTGATACTAATTGGACTGCTGAATTATGTGTTAGAATATAAGACTGAAATAAATATTGGAATTACTTAACGTTGTTTCTGGAATATTGTGTCAAATAATCTTTCATTGTATTTGTCATATGTATATATGATTGTTGATTTAATAAATTTATTGACAAAAAATGTATGGAAAGTGTAAGGTGGAGCAGTGTGATGAATATGCATTTTAATTAGCATCTGTCAGATAAATATCTTAATGAGTGTTAAACAGCCACTCCAAAGAAAATTTCGAGATTAACTCAGATATTAGTTTGCTTACCCTTGTACAAAACTGACATATATTTGAAAAGGCCTAATATTAGAGTAAGTATAGTTTACTAAAGACACTGTAATTTAGAATTTCTTTACTGCACTACTTAAATTCTTACGTGAATTATTGTCTTCTAGATAAAAATTGTGTTTGAGTCGAACAAGATCAGGCACAGAAAAGATAGCAACAGAAATACTAAAAACAATTACATAAAAAACAGACAGAAGACTACAAGTAGATTGGTGAAGACAATTTCCTATCCACTGAAAAGGTATCACAGACATATTGAAAAACAATACACTATGTAAAGCAAATCTAAGCAGAGATAGATTAATTCTGAATTTGACAAACCTGGACCAAATACAACTACATTTGTCCTTGAACAAATGGACTATAATGACACTTTTATATACACACACGCAGGCACGCACACACGCACGCACGCACGCGCACGCACGCACACACACACACACACACACACACACACACACACACAGATTCTTTTAACTATATGCTCAAAGATGACATGGAATCAGTAATTCATGCAGACCACTTAACTACTTGTAGAGCATGTACTAGTTTGTAAAACACCCACATTAAGTGAAATTGCAATGTTGATTTTGGCTAATACGTCTGAGAGATGACATGTAAAATAAAAATTGTTAATTCAGTGAATTGCTGGTACACACATATCTTAACAATGCACTCATGCATCTGGCTTTTATGTCATAGAAGAAAATAGTTCATGTAGTTACCTCTTTCAAAAGGATCCCATATCAAAGCAAAAAGGGAATAATAACATGTTTTATTTAAAGAATTCATTTTCAGTCATTAATGTTTATCCTCTTTTATCATTAATAATATACAATTAATGAATAGAAACTTCTAGTGCTGGAGGGATTTAAAACTCAGACCAGCCCATTAAATTAACTGTTAAATGAATACTCTAATAAAGGAATGATGTCTAGGTCTCTTTTCACAGATCAGTTAATATCAGCCATCACACTTAAATTCCCTTAATAAACATGAATGATGCATACTAAGAGTATGTGCCAGTTTTGTCCTTTGGTTTCTTATACCTCAACCCTCAAATGCAAATAAACTTATAGTTCAAATAAATCAAAAGATATATATATATAAGCAAAGCAAAGCATACAGTCTTAACTGAATAAATAACATAAATAAAAATAACCATAAAAAATACTATTGATATCTTGCCACTTGGAAGATATGTTAAAGTTCTTATAATTCAAATAAACTTTGTATTCTCTTTTAAAGTTAATAGTGGTCTGCTTCTTGACTCAAGGCTATTTAATTTAATATCTTCTTGTAACACAGACACTGTTTCTTTACAAAATGAAAAGAAAATAAATAGATGAACATAATTTGTTCTGTACTTAAAGTTGTTTCTTTATAATTCATTCTTTAAATACAGCCTTTGTTCAATTCAAGCAGATAATGTATAGTTGCATTGTTACGACAGACACTGACAAATTTGTCACATAGAGATAACTAACAGAGAAAAGGAAAACAAATAATGGATAATAAATATTCACCTTATGGTGCTGTGTGGTACTGTTCTTTTGATGGTTTATCATAGAGAAATGAATTCACATGCAAATGTTTGTTTTTACCTCAGCTTAGCATATTAAGTTTTCATGCAGCAAGAATATAAATTACTAGCACCTTGATTTTCCAATCCTTCAACTACAGTCACTTACTTGGTGGATAAATACTGACTGTTCTACTGAGTCCAGAATTTAAATCTGTACATTATAATTGTCATGAAATGCCAAGTGACATCACTCAGGCTGTTTCATAAGCTTTTAAAGCTAATATTAACACATTTGTCTGCCATCAGAAGTATCATCTCTTGATTCCTGCTCTAGCTGATACATAGAAAGATCATTGTCATCTGCTTTCCTGCTCTGATTGAAGAAAAAATTACAATGGTTAACCAACAAGTGAACAAAAATGAGAAAGGTCATTGTTGTCTGCTTTCCATTGTGACTGATGAAAAGACGCTGATGACTATCAGGCCAACATACAAAATAAAAAATAGGTATCTGAATGACATTCAATGCTATTTAATAATGTATTTGGAATGTATAAAGGCTTTAAGGTACAAATGCACATACTTATTTATCTTTTAGCCAGTACACAGCAGTTGAGCAACTCATCACCATCTCTATCACAATCATGTGAGCACTCTAAGCTGTCATAAGGCATGATTTATTTATCATGACTGCAGGTCGCAAGCAGTTAGCATTTCATTAGTATTTCTATCAGAAGCATGTCAGAACTAAAAAAAAGGAATTTGTGCATGACTTGTATATAGCTCATCAGGAGTTGCATTGAATCTTAAGTCCTTATCTGATTATGTTTAGAGATGTGGTCATGCATGATAATGATAATGTGCATATGCATGAATAGCATTCACATCTTATGGTCAGATAAATAAAGATCTTACAGAAAGCATCCACTTTCACCTCCAGTAAAGTTAAGTTTTATTTTTAATTTATACAAGCAAAAAGCTTAGCAGCAAAACAAACACACTTGAGAAAATTAAGTATAATAATACATAAAATATAGCTGTCTGAATAAGGAGTTTCATGCATACTAAATAAATTATAATTATAATGTAAAGCATAACTTGTATTTCTTTTTATGTCTCTCATTAAGTTGAAAGGTTTGTTGCTTATTATATTTACAGAAGCTCTGAAATTGATATGAAACTAACTTTTTATTAATTTAGTGATGAACCTCTGAGCAAAACTTTGAAGTGGTATGATTATACATTGTTGCAGAAAACAAACAAATGTATATTATCTAGATAATAGTATTTTGATAATAGTATGAGGTCCTCAAAAGCAATAGCCTAAATGCTTATATCCAGTGTAGACCAGTTATCTGCAGCCAATGTCCATTGTCATAATGTTGCTGAAGAGTCTTTTGAACCCTTGAAATAAAATAAGAGTCTAAACCTTCCATTCTGTTTGTTAAATTATTTAATTTAATTTTTTTCAAAGAAATACTTGTGAAAAGAACAAGCTCTGCTACTGTTCAGATAAACTCATGCTGTATATGCACATAGTCTGCAAGTTGTCAGTATCAGTTGAGGATGATTTGGACTGATGCATCTGTAAAGGAGGAACCTTATGTCACCTTCATAGTCGTTTCCACATCAGTAACATTCTGTCCTTTTTTGTTATATTCATTTGGGCATCAGTATGTTTTAGCTTAATGCAAAGCAGTAAGGGAAATGACGCATGTAGAATGCTGGGTCTCTGACGGTATGCACTTTAAAAAAGTACTTTTAATACTATTTAACTATAAAATAATGTATTTAAGAATTATTCAGATTGTGAATAATTAATAAATAAGATTTAAAAACAAAATAAAACAAATCTTCAGCAAAATGTGTTTGTCTTAGAGATTAGTAGTCAGTCTGCAGAGGTTATCAAGAATGTTCAATTTAAAATTTAAGAAGACAGTCTCATACTTTTGAATTTAGTGAGTTGAGTAACTCATTATCGGGTAGTTCTGAGTGTTATTCAAACACAAACACACACACATATATTAAATCAATTGAGTGTGTGCAAATTAACTTTCAAAAGCAATGTGTACAGGAAGTCGTTACAAACATAGACCGTAATCATGGCGCATAATGGTAAAGAAAATCGTGAGATGGATACAGTGTAACAGTTACACGTTGGCTAGCAAAGAGTATTTTGTAGTGGTGTCCAATAAATCAAGATAATTCAGATGTATTGATCTTAGCATCATGAATGTACACACACACACACACACAAAAGCACGTTTTCTCTTGAAATTCGGTGCTGGTAAATGAAGAGAAGGAACGAGTGACGGTGAGTGCGTATGGATGCAAACAGATATGCAGGTAATGACAGGTAGATTGGTGAATGGATGGATGTATAACAGAAAAAATTAGATGGACATGTATAGTAGATAAGCAGACTGACAGATAGATATAAAATGTATTAAAATAAACCAGCTTGTAATTGAATTTCAAGCTGGGGGTTCCAAAATCAGAAGTTACATTTTAAAACTACGCTAGTTAAACTGAGTACATGTGTAGATAGTGAATCAAGCCAAGCCAGCAGCAAGCCAGGCCTCACTATATCGGTGCCTGTTCGCTCCCGATTCCTCTGTGACGTTCTGAACAGGTGTCTGGGTCCTATTTTTATGTTTCTGCTGCATCAGCCAGACACACCAGATGAAGAGACCCATTTTCTCCTCTTTTATACGACATGCCGATGGGGCGACCTTTGAACACACCATGATAGGATCCCAGATTGGCCTGCTCATCAAAAAAATAGGCAATCAATAGGAAGGGAGGCTGTGTAAGACAGCGGCCGGCTGACAAGGATATTAGGAATTATATAGGCGGTTTTCTTGAGTCATAAATCCTTCTTCAAAATCCTGTTAATTCATGTGCTTTAGTGTTATTACATTTTTTCTTTTCTTTTTTTTTTTTTTACTTGTATTTGCAGGACTTGAGGTTCGTTTGATTTTTTCTGCTATGTACGTTTTTGGATGTCATTGTTTTTTCTAGAAAAAGAAAGAAAGAAAATATATTTTTCGTTTTCAATTATATGACGCATATTACTCTGTCTCCATGACTTCATGGACAAAGAGTTATAAACAATACAATTCCCTCCCCCCACCCCACATACTTAGGCCCTATTCAACATATGTTTATTAGACATCAAGATATGTACCAGCACTTAGTAACTACACATGCTAAATTCCATTTATTCAAGAGCTGTCTCACATGACACACACTGCACAGCTCGAACACACTTCCACTTAAGTGCACAGATATGTTTGGATGGGCACAGTGGAGACATTTCATAGCTAGGGAGAAAAAAAACAGACTCAAGAGTTACATTCCTTTGCATACAATGTTAGTAAAGTTTATTATCACTTTTAAAAAGACTTAATTAGGTCGAGAACATTATGATTTGATGAAAGTAACTTGTTACTGTATTAATCTATTGACTGCTGTCGACAGTCTGTGCAGTTGTTAGTTTGGATTGATTTAATTTTATTTTTTTAACTGAACCATGTGTGAATTGCTTATATAAGGGTGGGAGAGAAGAATCGTAAGTTTGATTGCTAGTCTGTCATGCGGGCCGTCGTGTTCAAGCATACGCCATTAGTTATTCTAGTTTGGAGTTTTATTATCCAGCATACCCACTCCCTGACTTAGGATTGTTGAGGAGTACCCTGATTGAAAAGCGCCTAGAGATTTAATTATTTCGAAGTGCTTATAAAAATCTACAAATTTAGTTCGTGTGCCGTGTCGGAAGATCCCACCACATTCTCAATCACTCCTGTTGCGTTGAGTATGTGTATTACTGTTATTAATACTCTTAATTCTAATGGTAGATATTTTTTGCCATGTTCTTGTAACCATTGTAGCAGTTTTGTCTTTCATCGCTATTGTGCCAATTCCTGCCATCTGATAAGTCAGGTGGCTAATGAAATTTGTCAGTAATTAGATAAGTAACTTTGTACCTGTTCTTCATCGTTTGTTTGCTTGGTTTTTCTTTAGTACATTATCAGTTTAGAACTAGCATTAATCTCAGAACGATTTCTGACCGATTTTCAAAAAGAACAGTGTTGTCGACCACCCTTCCAATGCCTCTCCATGAGCAGTTTCGAGTAAACATTTGACCCATCTGATTCAAGAAATCATTGTAGCTTTTGTTCACATAGTAGTTGCGGAAAGCATTAAATATAGAAATGTTTTTTTAGTGTTTATCACACCTGAAATTTTTTACTGTTATTATACAAAACCGCTTGGGACATAACCACAACCATGGATGCTTGTTCTCGTTTCACCCTTCCTTTAATTTAAGAAAAAAGACGAAACCCATCATATATTACATGTATATACGCTCGCGCCGTTGACTAATATTGACATTTTCTTCACTGCTTGCAAAACATTGAGTTAGTGAAATTTAAACAAAAAGTTTAGCTCAAACCGCTCGATATAAATTTTATTTCTATGAATAATGTTCATTTAAGGAAACAAGAAATTTAAGACTTTGTTTCCTCAATGTTTGTGTTTACATGTATTAAATAAACACTGTTTTATATTATTAAACCTAGTTGGAATGGAATTTGGTCAGATAGTCAACGAAGGATTCCTTTAAATTACTCGAGTTATTCTTATGCAGAGCATTGGCATGCGGCAGATGGAAACAACTGTTTCCCAAACTCACCCGTCTCACGTATGGTCAGTCCCAATATGCAAGTTTTGTTGGCTTGTATTTTTAAGTTCGGTTGTTGTTGTTTTTTTTTGTTTGTTGTTTGTTGTGATTGTTTTGCTCTCGGCGGTGTTCTCTGGTGTCTATTTTTTAATTGACAGATGTGAATGTTAGCGGCAAACTCAACAGTATCGGTGGTATTGCTTTCATGCCATAGTGATATTGGTGCTGATGTGTGTGTGTGTGTGTGTGTGTGTGTGTGTGTGTGTGTGTGTGTGTGTGTGTGTGTGTGTGTGTGTGTGTGAGAGAGAGACAGAGAGGTTCCTCAAGCTATATAATTGTCTGATTCTGCACCTTCTATTTCTAAATCACCAGTTATTTCTGCTAATTTGTTTGTTTGGTTTTTTTTTTCACTTTTGTATGAAACCCTTTTATCAGGTAATCACTAAAAACATTTCAAAACGCACATAGACCAAATATCTGCTGGCTTTCCTGATGGTTTATCATTGAAGGAAACATTTTTGTCATATTCACTAAGCACGTCAAATTGAGAAGCATAATATTCCCCTATTGTATTTTTACACTTTAAATAAGCTTGGATAGTAATATGAATCAACGTGCTTAAAACTAAGCAGCCCATAAGTCATAATCAGTTCAGTGACACTTATGATATGTCATTTCTTAGAATACGTTATTGTGTGTGCGGGCGCAAGCATGCATGTGTGCATATTTAAAGAGAGAAAGAAATGAACGGCGTAAATATGTTCTTTGGTTCGTTTAATTCGCTACTGCCTGCAAAATGAACATCGGTAAAAACTAACAATCGTAATAGGTTTTAGTTGTTTTTCGCTATTGCTATTCATTTACATAGAAAACAGAGACATCTTACTCGGCGCAAATTCGCGGATTAATAATCCAGTATTATTCTCCCACCACTCTCTACCCTGAGGTGCCTTGAACTTTTGGGACAAATTAAAAATTCGTTTAATGTCGGCTTGTTGTGTAATCCGACGGAGTACTTGTCATTGTAGAAAATATCGTTTTCCTTGTAAGAATCCGGGCTACGTACATGGTTCTTTTCAGCACCATATGGTGACGTCATATCTCGAGACTGCAGCCAGACGCCGATTTAATAGATTTCTGATGGGAACTGTTGTATTGGCTGCCTGTAACACTAGTGCACGTAATGGCCCATAAACAAGGAAAGGCAACTCCTGGCTTTGATGTGCATCGATATATTTGCAACGTTGTTAACTGAGCCAGCATACTTGATAATCGTATCATGGCTCCAAAGACTTGCGAATCAATAATATTTGAAAAAGAAAAAAAATGTCTTTCCTTGTTCCTTTATGGCTGATTTCAGTTCTGTGTCAAAGAAGAAATGTGCGCGAATAAAATACTAAAGCTCCTGTAGATCGGTTCACTTAAAATTGATTCTTAATAGTGATTTTTTTCTGGTGAAGTTGGGAACATGTAAAAAAGTTTCTATGATGATGCTGGTTAGATATGAAAGTTGTCAGTGATGTTAGTTAAATGTGAAAGTTGTTTATAGTGATGTCGGGAACATGTGAAAGTTGTCTTTGGTGATGTTAGGAACATCGTGAAATTCTGTCATAATTGAATAGGATAGTCTCAAGTTTTCTTTTTTGATTTGTGATTCCGTTTCACTAATCTTGAAAGTTTGAGTGAGGGAATAAATGAGTAGTGGATTGAGTGTTCACATTTTTCTTACATTGTTTTCATCATCGATGCACAGATAAATTTATTTATGGAGAGGAGATAAACAAACTCCCACTGGGAAGAATAACATTAGCCAGATAAAGATATGGCTGACGTTCTTTGGTGATTTTCTTGGCTAATGTAGACATAAAATGATGCAAAGCCTGCTGACACCGATATTTACATTTTTTTAGGTGGATGATAGAAACCCGGATTGTATAACAAATTTGCTACTCAGAGAAACTGACCAGATCCTATAACGTTAACATCGGAGTAAAGAAAGATTAACTCCGCTGAGCATAATAAACATTTTGAATCTCTGGGATTTATTTTTTAACAATTACGTCAACCATTTCCTGTGAATGACTTGTAATCAAACAGGAGTCTCCGTATAGCGATCAGTTTATTAAACGGCGTTTTACTTTTAGTCACCAAATAAAATCTCTCACCAGGAAGTTACAATCGGACAAAGTACTTCCTTAAAAAGAAAGTTTCTTGGATTCTGTAAACACAATATCAAACAATAAGAGTGGCGATGTGTGTGGTAATTTTGATTTTGCCGCATCGGATTTAAAATTCAGATTAAACTCGAGATTATTTGGATCTAACCATTGCACATTATTTCAGATTCCTTTCACACAATTATTTTCTTTTGTACGTTATTGGACGAAGCTATCTAATTCACGTTGATCAGGGTTTTTTTTTTTAATGTTATATTTGATCTGAGTTTGCATAGTATTTCCCTTTTGCAATTCAGATTTAGACAAAGCTCGGTCTTTTTCTGTCTTTTTTTGTTGTTTGTTTTTGGAGGGTGTTGTGTGTGTGTGTGTGTGTGTGTGGGGTGTGTGTGTGTGTGTGTGTGTGTGTGTGTGTGTGTGTGTGTGTGTGTGTGTGTGTGTGTGTGTGTGTGTGTGTGTGTGTTTTCTCCCTTTTTTTTCAGTCAGCTTCAGACAATACTTACAGTCTTTCTGTTTTAGATTACTTGTACAAATGTTTCATAGCACTCTTCCTTTTGTTAAAATAGCTCTAGATAATGCTTACCGTCTTTTTGTATTGGTTTTTTAAAAATTTGTATACATAGTATTGTTTTAGGTTTTGTTAAAACAGTGCTTTCTTTCTTTCTGTTTTGTTTCTTAGAATACGTTTATATAGTAATTTTCCTTTTGTTCGGACAACTCGAAACAACACTTACGTTTTGTCACTTTTAGCTTTTGTGGACCTGCTACTCTATTCAGCTTACTGTAGGTTTACTAGAATTGTTTGCGTGAATTTCCTTATGTCATCTCTCGGCAATGCTTGCTGCCTTTAACTGTTTTAGGTCTACTAGAATTGTGTTTGCATAGTTTTCCTTTATCATCCCTCGGCAATGTTTGCTGCCGTCCCTGTTTTAGATTTACTAGAATTGTGTTTGCATAGTTTTCTTTGTATTATTTCTACTCTAATCAGTGCTTACTGTCAGGGCCGTCTTAACAGCATTGTAGGCCCTCGGGCAAAGCAGTGCCCCTATCTATACAACCCCTCACAGGAATAAAAATGTAGAGTGATCAGTGTGGAGCCCCTATGCTCGCGAGGCTCCGGGCAACTACCCAGCGTGTCTACGCGTTGACTGCACTGCTTACTGTCTCTTCCTGTTTTAGGTTTACAAGAATTGTGTTTGCATAGTTTTCCATTATCATTTTTCGGCACTGCTTACTGCCCTTCCCTGTTTTAGGTTTTCTAGAATTGTGTTTGCATAGTTTTCTTTTATCATCTCTAGGCAATGTTTGCTGCTTTTCTCTGTTTTAGGTTTACTAGAATTGTGTTTGCATATTTTCCTTTGTAATATGTCATCTCTCTGTATTGTTTTCCGTTATAGGTTTTGTGGCAGAATAAATTTGCCTATCCCTATTTCTAGACTTAAATATATAAATTGTTAAATTGTCAACGTGACCCGGCCCTAGGCATTCCTTATGATGTTATTTTTGTAAGTGTCAGAGTTGGAGTAAACAACTCGAGAATATACTAGAAAATTGCTGACGCAATCCAAACCTGTTGGGGATGGACCGAAAGTTTCTTTGTTGAAGAAGTTCTCTATTCTAATCTCTTTGAATTTGAACCCATAACTTGAGTTCGGTCATAAAGGCAATCGTTAGCTTATGGTAAGTTAACTGACTAATAAAGAAAGAATGGATTTAGAATATTTCATATGTTTGCTGTTGATCTATGATTTCGATTAGAGAATGCTATATGTAATTGAACCATTATTTCTATGTTCATTAATTTGACGATGTTGTACAATATACTTGTGAATATTGATCAATCCTATAATTCTTATGTTGTATGTGTATCGGGCTAATGAAATTGTTGCAGGATTTGTAAGTTGAAAATGTCTGTAAGAAAGAAAAAGTTTAGGGATGAAATATGCCTGAAATTTAGTGCTGCCTTAATTTGATTTTTGCAGAAAGGCAGGCCTTTCTGTTTCTTCTCTTAAAGTCAGACTTGACTACTGTACTCTGACTAGTGTACTCTGCTTCATCATATTGGTGTGTGAATCCAGTGTTGTCGTCAACTTATCAACTTATAAAACGTTTTGCTGTAAGTTGATCCCTGTGAATTCCTTTCGCGATCCAATATAGCATAATTTGTGGCTTTAGTTTGGTCTCAAGAATTCACGAAGCTCATTTTGAACATTCCTCATGGTGTGTCAGTGAAAACACATGAAAATTCAATAACATTCCTCCTGATGTGCTTGATAGTGCATGCGAAGTTCGGGACGATTCTCCCAGGTGTACTTGTCAGTGCATCAAAGATTTTGGTACATTTGTGTAACGTGTCTAGAAGGGGCATGTGGACCCTCGCCTAAATATAAAGAACAGTGACTTGTAGCAAACTGTGTTATTGTGAAATACTAGACGACAGCCGCATTCTTTGAACAGGTTATGTATACTGACTGTGATTATTTCTCTACTCTCATTTCCGTGATGATATCCATGAGCTTGATTATGTATTTATGTTAATTCACTGCTTATGTCTAAGCTTGGATAAACTGAACATTTATCCCTGTTACTTGAATGTTGTTGTGAAGTGATGTAAATGCCAACTCTCTTTGATTATATTCATATGTGATATTTTTGATTGTTGATTTAATAAATTTATTGTTAAATTTATTTATCTTCTTACACATATTGATAACCGTATGTTAGAAAGACCATGGATGGATGGGGGCTCGCTAAATATAGATTAAATATAGATTTGTCTTCTCCTACAGTTTTCCACCTACAGAAAATAATTGTGTGGAAATAGTTTGTGATGGTAAATGTTTGTCTTTAATGTTGTGGAAGAGAGAAAACATTTACAGCGCCCGCATATTCGCAAGTGAGAGAGACGAGTGATTTGGAGAATTATTAATAACATAAATTAAGATTCTCATCACTTGTAATTACTTATGGATGATTAATTAATAATAATAATCATAACCATTGACTAGCTGGCATTAACGTCACAGATTTACTAGATTGTGTTTACATAGTTTCCTTTATGTTAGGTCATTTTTCTGCAATGCTTACTGCCCTTACCTCTTTTAGGTTTACTAGAATTGTGTTTGTGTAGGGGTAGTTTTCCTTGTATTGTGTTATCTCTCTGCATTGCTATCTGCCTTTCAGTTATAGGTTTACTGGACTTTTTTTTACTTGAGGTTTACTGGACTAACTAATTCTTGTGATATTTTTTATATCAAGCAGTTAATATTTGTTTCAGTTTTCTGATTACTAATTATTTCTTTCTTTTTCTTTCAGGCTTATTAGACTTAGCCAATGCATACTGTGAAACGCAGCTGAAGCACAAGTGTGAGCAAATTATTTGGCAGGGCATGTCAGTTGACAATGTTGCCATGCTGTATGCTGCAGCAATAAAATTTCAGGCCAAGGTAGGGCCTACTCAAAACGTTGAATAAGCAGATTAGTAGATATTATTTATTAATGTAGTTATAATATTATTATTTTTACCACGTTATATGTTATGACAGGTTTGTGGTCAAGTTATTGATTTGCAGGGTCAATAGTGTTTATCAGCATATATTGTAGCACTTAGGTAGAAAAGGATGGATGCAGGAAAAATGCCATTGATTTAATCTAAAACAAAAATGCATGTGCACGCACACACAACAACACACATATGCGCTTATAATGTCACACTGAAACACTATCACACATTTCTCAAAGCTCATATTTTTACACACATGCATACATACACACACACACACACACACACACACACACACACACACACACACACACACACACACACACACACACACACATACACACACAAATACCCCCATCCACAGTCATTTACTACCTATGACTTTAAGCAAAAATAATTAGCACTTAATGTAGATATCAAATGATTTGCCCAGTGCTTGCAAAATGAACGCCTTTTTTTATCACCAAACTTGAAAATGGACAAATCAACATTTCATCATTTCATTAAATCAGTGTCAAATGGAGTTCAGATTAAATACTCACGTCTTCATGCAATAAATCGGTCAGGCCTTAAAAACTTTTAAATTCGTAATTTCGCATTTCACATCCTTATCATCATATATTATCCATCTTTTAGTCCACACATTTTAAATGAGCTGGCCAGTGTATCATATTTAATTGATATTCATGACTAAAGAATTTGAAAGTTTGCTTTTGTAGTCTGTCGTGTTTTCCTGTATTTTAAAATTTTTCTCTGCATTTTTACAGTTTGCCTTGTTTATTTCTGTTCAGTTTTAAAGTTTCTCTACATTGTTTACAATTTAAACAGTTATATTTATGTTCTCTTGTAATGTTTCTCTTTATTGTTTACAATCTGTTTTGTTGTTTCCTATGCTGTTGTAAGGTTCTTTGTATTGTGTACAGTCTACTTTTGTTTAATCCTATGGTGTTTTAAGGTTTATCTATATTGTTTACAGTCTGTATTGTTTTTTCCTGTTCTATGGTTTCTCTGCTCCACCCGCCTTATAGCAACATCCAAAAGACTAAAAACATCAAGCCCACCATTGCGAACTAGGAAGTGGCGATATCGCAACTTTCATTCCCCTTTTAACTAAGCTTGGGTCTAATAGAAAATAGAAATACTCGTGATCTTTTACAAGGGGAATAATTCTTGCTTTAAAATATAACATTAAGACTAGAATACATCAAAATCAAGTACTTTTAAACTTTTGTTCACTTTATGCAATGCCCTAATATCCATTTGAAAAACCTTATTTTGATTTATAAAAGACACAGACCTTTTCTGTCAGATTTGCATTTCAGTAACTGAACTTTCTTTGCTAGTCGTCCCACGGCACATTTCAACAAGGTCAATGTTTCTTTCATGAAATTAATATGTACATTGTGTTCTTTTTAGAAAACTGCGGCTATAAAAGAGTTAACTTTTCTCGAATCTTAGCAAATCCGGATATCGTGTGTTGGGGCCCCATGATCGAGAGACTGAGGAGCTATTTCTTGCTCGATGTACTTTCCTTACAATTTGCGCTAATTTCAGAATGGTGTCACAGGCAGAGAGGGTATAGATATACTGATGTGGGAACAGTGATAGTTGGAATGAAGTAGGTACGTTCAAACTGTAATCGTGTAGCGACAGCAAAACTTTAATGGGACATTAAAATGGAATGAAGAAGGGACAGTTAAATCGTAGTGAAATAGGGATAGTAAGGATTAATGGGATGGAGATAGTGAAGATATTATGAGGTAGGAATAGTGAAGCTGTTTTTTGAGTTAGAAATATTAAAGATATATTGTAAAAGATTGGAGATGTAATAAGTTAGGGACAAGAAGATGTTAAGGGACAGTAAAGATATATTAAGGTAGACAGTTAAGATGTACTAAAGAAAGAACAGTGAAGATGTAAAAACAGAAGGGATAGTGAATATATAATAAAGAAAGGACAATGAATATGTAATAAGGTAGAGACAATGACGTTGGGAGAGGAAAGATGTAATGAGGTAGGAATAGTGAAGATGGTGTGAAGAAAGAACAATCAAAATGTTATGAGAGACAATTTAAATGTATTGGAGAAGGGACAGGGAAAATGTAAACACTTAGTGATAATTAACTTGTAAGGAACTAGTTAGTGAAAGTGAACCTGTCAATTTATTTTTGTGGAATGTTACCAGTGTTGGCGATCCACTACTCTTTCCGAATTTTAACCTCCATATGATCTGTAGTATTTGCCTATATCCCATTGAACCCATTTTATCATTTACCTGGACTAAGTAAACACTCAAGTCCATCACCGTTAGGTATTGACAAGATGTAAGAATTATTCATAAGATTTTCGCCCCTATTTGGTGTCAAACTGAGTTTCTTGAGCGAGAAGATAGTGCTTCACCTGTCTCACTCCCTACCCAATTGGGAAGAGTTCGGTGACCGGTTGGCTTGCTGTGTGGTTATGGTGTTTAAGGCAAAACTGGCTGGCTCTCTAGTTGGCTCTCATTGCCCTCGGTGATGTCTGTAGAAGCGCAAGGATCGCTTAGATAGTAATGGCATCAGACAGAAGTATGTCAGTTTGTACCAACAAATCTGCCACCCGAAGGTGTTTAAATCGTTGTCTCTGGTACTGGGAATGGCCAAGTTGTCTTTGTGATTTCGTTTTGCGTTCTTATGTCTCCTGTTAATATCTTTGGTGAGTGGGTGAGGGAGGAGGATGTTTCTTTTTCTTCAGTTTTCCATTGGTTAATGTTTGTCATTTGTGATTTTTGATAATGACAAAATGGGTAACATTGTCATTTGTAAGAGTAGTAGTATGGGTATTCATCTATGCCTTTAAACTTGTCTTGATTGCCTGTGAACTGTCAGTTTTTGCTAGTGTGTCTTCATTGTCTGTTTGTCTCCATGGCTCTTTGTGTGTCTTCTGTAATCAAGGTATCTTCATTTTGTTCTAGGTCCTTCATGTCCTTTAATGTATCTGTGACATAATCGTCCACTTTCTCACGATTTTATTAAATATAATAAATACTTTTACTCCTTGGATCTTTCTTTAATTTTTCTTAAATTTGTATCAGTTAAATAATTTCTTATACTTTTCCACTAAATCAGTTTTGTTTTCTTGTTAATAATTCAATATAAACTTATTTTATACCTAACCAAAAATCCTGTTGAAATCCTGTTAATGTCAAAGATATAGCTTTTCCGCCTTGCCCTCATTTACATTCGACGTATGAGTCTCTCGCAGCCTAATGCTCTGGGTCAGAATCTTCTGCCCTCTTGGAGTGTATGCATTGTAAACCAGTTCTCATTATTAATCTTCCAAACTGGACACTCAGAGCCAGATTGGCTTGTCTTGAGTCAGCTCAATTAGCTAGTTATGTGGCAGCAATTAAATTGATACGCTAATAAGACATGGGGGAAGAAACCAGATAGGACAACCAAGTAATGTACTGGCCGCTGAATGAGTCATTGTAGATAGACATCCGTCCTGCAAATTTTCAAACAGACTACTGTGACGGATCCACTATCTAACATTCTCCCCTGCGGTAACATGGGTAGGAAATTGCAGGAAAATTGCAGTCCTTTAGACCTAAGAATAGATAAATGCTAATATACACTTGCATTAACAAGTAACTGGATTTTTTAATTTGGATCTTTTGGGAGAAAGGTCAGTCTCCTGTGTTTCTCTCTAATATTAAAAACTTTATAGACCAATAATTATTTATTTTGCAGCATTATATTATAATATATATGTGTATATTTATATATTTATTCCTATGGATACTATTTCTCCTGGACCCGGCAAACTAGCACTGGACATAAGAGAATCGGAGAGGACTTGAGGTTCACCTTTTGATCTGATCTTATCCCATCGCCACGTCTGCAAAGTACTAGATGCACTCTGATATCGAAAGACTACGGTCGTCTATTTGCCTTGCCGCCTGATGCCCGCCAGTAGATATACTGGTTTTCCTCTTCTGCTTTGGACATTGGATGGCATCTCTTATTTTGGTCGTCCATCTGTCTTCCCAGCAGTAGATCAACTTTAATAATCTGTATTCATTTTAATCTAGCAGATGAGTTATTTGCTCAACTGAAAAACATTGTATAAAAAATGTGCATAACAATAATTCAGAGATGATTAGTT
Source organism: Sinotaia quadrata (assembly GCA_028829895.1). NCBI lineage: Eukaryota > Metazoa > Mollusca > Gastropoda > Architaenioglossa > Viviparidae > Sinotaia > Sinotaia quadrata. Next base: position 74,157,281 of record CM054177.1, on the reverse strand, counting down.
TGCTATTAGTGTCTTAATAATAACTATAAATATATGATACACTGTCTAAATGAATTTTTAACAAAATATTTTATTTGTACACTGTAAATTATTAAATTTCACTTTAGTTCGAGACAATCGACATTTTTCTTTGTCTCGTAAATCATCAATCTATGTTGTAAACCTTATCTGCTAGAAGGATTGGGGGCCTGAGCCAGTTTATAAATTTGAATGAATGTTAAATGTTCTCAGCATTTGTGTTGGTGAATGTACATTTATATCATTCGTCTTTTACCAGTAGAACAGAAGGTAGTGTGTATGGACTGAGAGAATTTTTAGATTCCAGTAGCGAAAGGGGAATAAAGATTTAACTATCCTTGTCTTTCCCTCTATTCACATTTCACAGTAAGCTGTGGTATCGTCTTGATCCTTTAGAGTGTCTCGACTGTCTTTATGTGTGAATAATTTTCTTGGCTAAAGTAGCTTCATATTCTCACTGACTGTTAGTTTGCCTTCACTCTTTGCTAGTGTTTTTAATGACCTATTAGTGATCATGTGTTTATTTTTGGCCTGTTAATGTTTTTGTGTTTTGATGTCATAATAGTTTCTTAGTATGTATTCATTCTCTGATAGTGTATCGGATTATCTATTACTTGTTTTAGCGTTAATTAATTATTTCTTTTAGACTGTTCACACTCTGTTATCAGGTCTTCATTACTATTGTATTGTATTGTCTACAGTATGGTCTTAATTGACTGTTAATGTTATTTTTTTATGTCGCTGTGTCTTGTCTGTTGATGTTCCTTTAATTTATTTGTTAGTTTAATTTTATGGTCTGCTATTGTATTATGCCTTTGGTGTTCTAATAATATGCCTTCATGGCTGCCAAAATGCCTTCGTTATGTTACTGCTTGGGTTATTATGCCCATTAGAGCTCTTTATTGTATATTTTATTGTTTTAATTGTTCAACAGTGGGTCTTCATTGCCTGCAAGTTTGAATGTCTGTTTTAATTGTAGGCAAGTGTGTCTTCATTGTCTGCTAGCAACTTCTAGAATGTCATCCTTGTCTGCTAGCATGTCTTCATTGTCTGCTAGTATATTTTCATTGTCAATAATATTACGATTTTTCTGTATGCATTTATTGTCTTTCAGTGTGTATTTTTTCTCTCTCGCTGTATATTTATGGCTTATCAATGTGTTTTTATTGTGTCAGTGTAATTATAGTCTGATAGTCTTACATCATTGTCTGATGCTATTCTTCATTGTCAGTCCGTTTCATTCCATTGTCTGATAATGTGACTCCTTTGCCAGTCTTCATTATATATTACCTGTTTCTCTATTGCCATTTTCCCCATGTATGTTACTAATGTCTCTATTGCCATTTTCTCCATGTATGTTACTAATGTCTCTATTGCCATTTTCTCCATGTATGTTACTAATGTCTCTATTGCCATTTTCTCCATGTATGTTACTAATGTCTCTATTGCCATTTACCTCGTGTAGGTTACTAATGTCTCAGGTACCATGTTCTCCTTGTATGTTACCAGTGTCTCCATTGCCATTTCTCCCTGAATATTACTAGTGTCTCCATTTCCATCCCCCCCCCTCCACACACACACACACACACCCTGTATATTACTAGAGTCTCATTGTCATTTTCCCCTTGTATGTTATTAGGGTCACCATTGCCATTTCCTGTTGTATATTACTGTCGCGATGTAAGCTAGGGTGACATAATAATGAATTATCAAAATTTTATTAGTTAATAATATAAAACATCTACAAGTGCCGATGCAGAGTATGAACCACGGATTAAATATACATATCTGCAATTGGTATGCCGATATGCTGGTACACCGCTGTCAATTTGGCTCATTGTCCCCCCCCCCCACTATAATAATTAAAATGAGAAATAGATTTTTAAAATAGATGTACAGATAGATATATAGATGAACAGAAAAGAAGACGTTATAATCAAACTGTCACTACAATTTACGACAATGAACAAAGAAGTTATGTTACACTAAGAGATATACGTGAGACTGAAATAATTAACAACAATTTAATAAAAAAGAAAAAATTAACAGTATTTAAAAGGACAAAACAAAATACATTCTGTTCTATTTTCTTATCATTAGCAATTTAAGTTAAAGTCTCTTCAAGCTCAGTCACTATAACACTGCACTGGAGTCACTGTCCATGACAAAACTAAGCTTCAGTTTCTTTTATGAAATTGGTGACTCTCACCAGATACGTCACACAAAGACGGGAAGCTGATAGACGTTCAGCAGGACACATCATGTGAATAATATCAAAGTAAGCACCAAGCCACACAGTAGAATTAAGACGAAAGATAGAAACCCTGAAACATACGTAATCACAGAGCTAGAATAACTGCAAATTACTACATTAATAAATACTTAATTTGGCATGTACCTCTACAACGAAAAGGAGTCAAACGTGTAAAATAGCATAACATTCCTAATGAAACATTACCATTCACGCGGTTCATAAACTCTTTACCTTTTTTAGCCAAGGGTCTTCTTTGTTCCTTTAATAACCCGTTATAAGGAGGGACTCACTACAGTCTTTAACACTCACCCGAAGAGATGTTTGTAAAGAATAAAGAATTATAATCTTGCACCTAGTTTTCTCAGACTATAAACCACGCCCATCCCTACCAAAACTCACTTTTACTCAGTCAAATTTAAGAATACACAGAGATCTAATTAATATTTATGACTTTCTCTCATCTTTAAACTCCATTCTGTCAACACACTTCATCTATTGAAAACAAGTTCACAGTTACATCAGCCTAAAAGTTGCATAACCGTCTAACTGGATCAAAAACATGATTGGAGATTTAACCGTTTTATTGCGCTAATGTTTAGATGCCAGGGAGCTAGCATTCTCACAAACAATAGCAATATTCTACCCCGCTGCTACTATTCTACGCGCACTGATTCACTCAAACAGCTTATCTCCACCCCTGTCCATCCTGGGCTTTCACTTAAGAAACAAACTTTATACAACATTTCCAACATAGACAAATTACAAACAGTATTTCATTCTAAAAATTATAGATAAAAATATGAAAATGTATATTAAAATTCTGTGTGTGTGTGTGTGTGTGTGTGTGTGTGGATTCTCTATCAAAAGACAATTACCAGTGACTCCATTGCCATTTTCCTGTTGTATATTACCATTGTCTCCATTGCCATTTTCCTTGTATGTTATTAGTGTCTCCATCGCCATTTCCACTTGTATGTCACTAGTGTCTCCATTGCCATTTTCCCCTTGTATGTTACTAGTGTCTCCATTGCCATCTCCCCTTGTATTATTATTAATATCTCAATTGCCATTCTTCGTTTTATGTTTCTAGTGTATGTGTCTTTGTTTCTTTAATAATTCATTTCATTTTATTAGGTCAGATATATATATATATATATAATTATTTTCTCTTTTGTTTTTACTTTGTCGTTAATTTTCAATTGAATTTTAGGCAGTATTACCGTGTTTGAAGATGACGTGTTTTCATCAACTTCGTTTTCATCGTTGTAATCGTCACTATCCGTGGTAAGTTTTAGGATTCATGTATGGAAATCTCTGATGTCGTTAGATTCTTTGATTCCATCTCTCTCATGCAATATTCCTTGGTGAGCTTCGAAATGCTTTTTTTTTCTGAGAAATTGAGAAAAAAAGGATGGACTCCATCAGAACTGTCTCAAGGTGATAGAGTTCTTGGTCACAAAGGAAGTCATGGTTTGGAAACCTTATCCCGAATGTCAAGGATCTTAGCTAAAATGTTGTCCAAGACTTCTTGTTCAAGGTAGGTTTTTCCTAAATGCTTGCTCATGATTGGAGTGAACAGTGGGACAAAGGAAAAACTATGTTGATGGAGACGGGTGCTGTATGTAGTTTTTAGTTATTCTGACAAGAAATTATGTTGCTGGATGATATATGTTTTGTGACAATCACATTCTTTGCTATTCTGGCAAGAAAATATTTATAGATGACATATTGTTGTATGTCTATGCTATTCTGCAAGAAGATTCATTAATGAATGAGAATGTTGTTTGTAGTTATTTTGTTTTTCGTACAGTAACACATTTTAAAAAAATATTTTTTAAAGAATTATTATGAAAAGTGGGATTTACAACTGCGGGTGCATTAATATCGTTTTTCACAACAAAAAAAAATTATATATTTTTTTTTGTGATCAGTTTCAAGATATGTTGATGACCTTAAAAGTTGTTCAGACTTGAAGAAATTCTTTTTTTTTGAAAGTGTTGACAACGGTGTTCAAATCAAAGCTGTTTTAAAGCTTCTTTAGTTGAGATAATTCGTGGGATGTTCATATGCCTAGACTTTCAATTGACTTGTAACTACTGCAATGGGTTTTTTCTATAGGTTCAGTTTTGTATTTAGAATAGTTTGACCTTCAATGAATAGTCTTACATTAATTATACCTACTGTATTCTTGCTCATTCACTTGGGTCCTCACTATTTATTCCTCTAGCGTCACCAATATCATCAGTAAAGCAGCAGCACTTCTTTTACCACTACTGCTATTATACAAACAATATTGATTGTATTATTTCATTTACTAATATTATTTTCAAATTCTCCTATCGTTCTTTTGCCAAACTGTCATAATGTCTTCTTCTCCTTCTGTGTGCTTTTGTGTTATCTTGAGCGGGTTAGCGTGTCATTTAGGCTTGTTTTTTCTGTCCCCTATTGTTAGCTAGTGTATAAAGTGTTCTTTAAAAGGTACGTAACTTGTTAAATTGTTCCTGCTGAAATCTGTGTTGGTTAAATATATTTGGAAAAGCAGTTTGTTAACGTTAAGCCTACTGATTTTCACTGAGTTTCACCAGCATATCAGAGGGTGTAATTTTAAATTAAAATTTTGTATACAAGAAGCATTTCCTATCCTTTCTCTCGTTATTACTTCATAGAGTGTAATATACAAGTTAAATTTGCTCTGATCAGAGACCTTTTTTAGGCATGCCTTCCAGCCGGACTATTGAGAAACACGGAAGTAAATTATCAGTTTGGCAAAACGTTCCATTTTTTTTGCTTTTTCTTGAATTAGCCGTCAGAGCGGTCTTAACATCGTGAGTGCTGGTAGAGTTTTCCGTCTTCTAGCACTTGCAAGGAAGTTGGCAAGGTGTTTGTTCTGTCTTTATGTAGTGTGTGTGTGTGTGTATTGGTGAAGAATTGTCCGTCTTCAAGCACTAGTCATGGAGTTGGCATGATGTTGGGGCGGGCATGAATCACCACACCACTGAGTTATGACGTTGATCGGGTTAGATACTAAGTCTGCTACTACGAGAGCAGGAGGTCGAATTCAAGAGGCCCCGTCCATTCCCTATTGGATTTGGAACCAATTAAGACCCGGTTTCAGCAAAGATCATGTGTCTGTTTCTTGCTTCTTCGGAAGGGGAGCTTTCGCCCAAAATCGTACTCTCGAGATTCGCATTCGTTTTCGAAGTTTCTTTTATCGCGCACGTGTATCATTCCTGTTTTTTGCTCCCAGAATCACATCGCCCGGACTCGATTGTGAAAGTGAGAAAAATTGTGACGTGGACAGAAAAGAACAGACGCGTGTTCACAACGATCAAACAACGAGCAGCACTTTGCAATATTTCAGTGGTCTTCCCCGAAGTGGGCAGCGAGGAAAAATCAAAGGAAGCGAGAAATGGCGAGGCGACAGAGCCTGGCTGAATATTGGCAATCAATAGACAGGTTTTCATGTGAAATCGATTCATCATCTAACTCCCCACATCCTCGCTTCTCCCTCTCTCTGTCTTTCTAACCCCCCTTTATTCACTCTTCTGCTATAGGTCTTAACTTGTGATTTTTCCTTTCCCCTTCTTTTTCGCTAATTCTACGACTTGTTACACCCCGAGGTAATTTTATCAGCACCAAAAGAAAATCGCTTTATCATCATCATCAAATGATTTTTTGTTTTACAAAATTCAGACTGCAGCCAGACGGGGAGGATACAAATTAATATATTTCTCTCTCTTTTAAAAAAAAAATTAATTGCGTGGAATTGTCCACGATTTGAACAGTTTCGCCTTTTTTGGCCTATTAAAAAGTAAACAATAAAATCGATTGATTTATTAGTTTATGTCAGAGCTGTTTCTTGGTAATGATACTTTTAGAGAAAGTATTATTTTATCTTTTGTGTACATTTCTGTGATCTTATGTATGAGATGGTGTCTAATAGATTTAATTTTAAGGCGCACTTTAACAAACACTAGTTTATGTTGAAGAAACCGATAGAAGAAAAGATAGCTGAATTGGGCGGGCGGAGGTAGAGAGAGAGAGAAATAGACAGAGAGTTGTGAAGTTGTCGCCTTTTTGTAACGACTGAGTCCTACTGAATCCCATTCTTCCTTTCGACTGTGCAGAATGTTTAGACAGACACTTAATCAAGTCCAGTTTAGGCAGACACTTAAGCCCAGTGGTACAGTTGTGTTTAGGGAGCACTTAATCCTGTTACGTGGTACAATTGTGTTTAGGCAGTGCTTAATCATGTCCAGTGTTAACTGATGTGGAAGTTTGGGTAAGACACTGCAAAGTCGATACTGTTTTGTGATTGATTCTGATGAACAGACTTCATAGTGATCAGTTTCCTGTAGTCTGGAGGTTTCGTGGAGGTGCTGATGATGGGAGTTATTGGAAGTAAGACGGTTGAATCTTGGCTTACTTTAAACTAGTTGGGTGCTTTTCCTTTCGCGTTATATGTATTGAGTTTTGGAGGTAGTTCTCTGAACATTTGCTTGCTACCTGTCTTACGGAGCTCCACCATAGAATTACTATCTTGGAGGGGGGTGGGGGTGTTTGGTTCTGTTAATTCTTTGCATGTTGAAATCATTTGATACCTAATATAATTAATGAATTAGTAGGCAGACAGCACAAATTCGTGAAGGCTGCGCGTGCATTGTTTGCATTCAGATGTTGCTTATGCAAGTATCGGTAACTCTTTAATTATACAACAAAAAAATTAGCACAGCTCTCTCTCTCTCTCTCTCTCTCTCTCTCTCTCTCTCTCTCTCTCTCTCTCTCTCTCTCTTTATTAAAAGATTTTCGTAAGACATTGCCTTTGAACCGATCTCTTTTATCACTATTCCCCAAAAATTTATAACAAATACTTAAATCGATAGACCTCCGGTAATTGAATAAGATTTGCGAATTTGGCTAATCAGAAAGTTCCAGAACATCGACTTCTAAAGCTGCATGTGTATATGGCTAATGAATATTGTTGTAGCATTTATAACTTGAGAATGTTTGTAAGAGAGAAAGTAGTTTAGAGATAAAATATGACTGAAATTTAACATTGCCTTAATTTGACTTTTGCATAGAAGAGCGCGCCTTTTATCTTTTGATCCACTTCAGACTGAAGTGACTACTGTACTTTACCAGGTCACTTTGGTGCATGTATCTAACATTATCATCAAACGTATCAGTAAATGTGTTGCAGAAAGTTGATTCCTATGAGTTCCGTTTGAGAGCCAATAAGGCGAAAATCGAAGCTTGAGTTGGTCTCAAGAATTCATGAAAGTTTCTTGAACATTCCTCCTGGTTCCTAGACTCCTGCAGGTCTTCACTGTTGGGCGACACAGCCATTGCATCATATCTTCTCTTCGAAGTACCCCTTATGAGTGACATGTGAGATTATGTCATCTCCCTCGGAACTTTTGAAATTACTAAGTGAGTAATTGATAAAAAGGCAAACGTGCATCTAGAACTTTTAAGAATACGAACATTGAATCTATTCTTGTTTAAATTCATTACTATGTATCATTTGTGTAATATGAACTCTAGAATAATGTTATAATTCATGCCTACTTTGTATATGAATTATTGTTGAAAGCGGTGCCATTTACCGCATGAGAATTGTGTAATTAACTTTTATTTTACAGTTTTGAAGTTCATCATTTTCATCCCCCCCTTTATTTCCCACAGAGTATATGACATTGGAAACTTGTGTTTGACTAATAACTGGGTGAAAGTTGTGCCCCCAATTGGATAATAAATGATCTAATTCTTCATCTCTAAACAAACTTGTTATTCACAGTTTTTTTTGAGAGGGGCGAAAAAATGTTATTTCTATTGTTTTGTACCGTCCATCTGTTTATCTGTTTATTCACTTTTATGATACTTGCTCATCCGCATACACAGCCAATAACACGTTCCTTTGCATGACATAATTAAATTGGGCCCCACCCAAACATCAATGGTTGGAGGTCTTTGTGTGTCTGTGTAATATCTTGACACAACATATTACTGGCACAAGTCACAAGAGTTTTCCTTGGAGATACACCGGAGCAGGCCCAAACCCTTGTGTCTCTAACTTTACCTGGCCCCTATCCGTGACAATCATAACGAGTGAAGGGTGCCCAGAAAGGTGTCATGCACGTGTAGTCACTCTTATAGCAGTAGGCCTATAGATAGTGCACATTTTTTGTACATGACAAACAGTTACAATCTGGTTAAGCTACTTGCACTTAACTATTATTGATATTGAAACTTCAAAGTTTCTACAACAGCGCTATTGAATGGATGAAAACAATTATATCTTACTCCAACCATGGTGGTAGTAACAGCCATTTGACACAGATCAGAACCAATGTTCTCTCTAAGGTGCGCAGGAAAAATATTAGAGAGAACGTTGGTCAGAACCCACGGTGTTTGATGGCGAACTCAGTAATGCTAGCTTTATGAACCCTGTCAATATAAATCCGGCAGTACGAAAAACTTTAGTTTGAAGTTAGAAAACCAACACTTCATAAACACTTAAACCTTGCCCACACCCACCAACGGTGGATATATGCCTCAGTTTTAAATGCTGAGATTATCTTGAATTGGGCCACAATGATTTGGTATGGGATCGCCGAATTAAGTTTAATTGGGCTTCTCCAGGTCTTTTTTATTTTACCTTAGTGAACAAACCGGAATATTAAGAAATCTAGTATTTCTGGAACTTAGTGGTAGAAGAGAAAATGTTAATGCCGTGTACATGCGCGGAATTGAAAACTGTCTTTAATCGAGCAGTTTGCCTCGTAAGCGTGACCATCTTAAAAAAAATATAAACGACGTTCCAAAAAAAAAAAGAAAGACCAGTGCTGCCCCGTGCTTTTCACTTGATCTTCAGGAGCGTTACTTCACACCCCTAGCCTAGTACCTGCTTATAATCTGTTAATTGTCGGGGATGATTTTAGTCATCAGTCTGTCAGATTGTATAGGATATCTTCTTCATGTTTGGATTGGTGGTGATGGGTGCATTGAAATTAAGGGTGGGAATTGGGCGGGAGTTAAGTCTGTGAATCAGAAGCACTCGACTCCACGTGTGGGCGATGTTCCATGTCAACACAATACACTTATTCGTTTCACTAATCTTGAAACGTCTGTGGCAGGGGGTTTGTCAGCCTGATCACGACTTGGCGCTTACAAACCCTCAACCTGCACATTCAACAAATTACCAACAACGCGGGCATTTATTTGAAGAATTAGGTGTCGAACAACTCAACAGTAATCTTAACCGCTTGGCAGTAACGTCACATGATACGTATGTGAGCGCGCCGGGGTACCAGAGGCAGGCGGATGAAGAGGAATTTCTGCATTTGAGAAGGGAGATTACTATCTCTAGAACTTATTAGACTTCTCTCAGACAGACAATTACTAAAGTAAAGGATCTTGGGCTACTGTTTAGTCCAGGCGTTCAAAGGTAGGAATTGGAAAGTAGAGTAGTCATTGTTTGGATATTATTTTTGAAACTGCCTGCAAATTACTATTCTTGATTTAAGAATATACTAACATTTTAAAAAAATTAAATGCTTTTGCAAGTAAAATATTTTTAATTTCTTTTGTGGGAGGGGATTCGTACGTTAATTTTTTAAATATAATCATTTGTAAAGTATTGATATTATTGATTGGTCTGCAAAATTTATAATTATAATCTTAAAAACCAGATCATTACTAGTTAAGAAATAAATAAGTTTTACGATTATATGTGAGTTTTTGGATCAGGATACTTTAAAACGCATATACACTTTGTCTTTATTAAATAATTTACTCGGCCAGAAATTTATTTAGATTTGGTATGTATAATTAGTATTAAAAATAATTCACTAAGTATTTGAAGAAATCCTTCATCCAAAATATTGCAAATAATGAATCATGCACAATTAGTAAAATTCACTACATGCTGTAGAGTTTAGAGCAAATGACATTGAATGACATTCATTAAACCACGTGACGCACTCTGATAGCAAGCAGTTCCAGAGACATAAGTAAAAATCAAAGGTTATGCTGATTACCAGAGATAAGCATATAGTTGCCAGATTTAAGTAACAAACCAGGTAATGGCATTGATTGATTAATTATGAAGCATTATTATGACTCATACAAGTAGTAAACCTCAAGCTGCAAGATCTTAGCAACAAATCTCCTCCAACAGCTTGTGTCAGTTCATTAATAAAAATCTCCACCATCCTGTTTCATTCGTTAGTAATGAAAATCTTCCAACGACTAGTTTCATTCATTAGTAACCAATCTCAATCTTGTTTCATTCCCGAAGAGTTTGTGTTATTGTGTAATATTTTTTTAATTCTGTATTATTGTATTATTTGTTTTCTTTTAATTTCTCGTGATACCAATTACCACATTTTGTTACAGTTCTGTACCATGATCTCCTTCAGGCTAGACTTTTCGTCCCCTTGATGGCTAGACGTGCTTGTTCATAGTAATTTAACCATTCACTGATGAAACCTTTCTGTTTTCTGACTGCGAATGTTCGGGTTTTTTGTTAGAAATACAATACTTACCGAGTGCTCTTTGCCTGTCAGGTTTCCTTTCAAGTCGCTTGGTTTCAAAGTAACATTTTGTGGATTTCCTCTGAACTCTTCACTGTTTATTATGACAAAAATGTTGTTTTGTATTTCAATGTTCTGTTTGTTTTTTTGCCTTTGTTAGAATGTTGTTTTGTATCCATTGATCTGTTTTATTTTGTTCTCTTTAAATTATCATTTTGTATTCCACTGATTTTGCTTTTTTTTTTTGTTGTTGTTGTTGTCTTCTTTAAAGTTTTTCTTGTACATACGTTTGTCTGGGTTTGCCCTTGCTTAAAGTTTCGGGATTCTATGGATTTTGTCCTCTTTAAAGTATTCTAATTATCGTTTGTGTTTTATTTGTTGAGTATTATTTCGTCTCTTTCGATTTTGCTCTGTGAAAATATTGCACCCAATCCATCTAGTGATTTGATCGATTGTGATCTGGTGAAAGTTGTTGATTCTTGTGATCTTGGAATTTTATTGACTGGGAAAAAAAGTTGATTGAGTTTTATTAAAGAGACGGTGTCATATAAATCTGTCTCGTGACAGAATTTTTCTTTTCCTGATGAAAATTTTGTGTTTATTTCTTTAACCCGATTTTTAATTTTATTAAATATATGTGTTTGTATACGAACTGTTGTGTGTGTCTTTTGAATTTGATTTCTTTTAGCTTTCATTCTGATGAAATGTTGCGCATTGAACTGGTTAGAATTTAATTGTGTCTTCCACCCACTCCCGTATTCACACACAGACTCACACACACACACACACACACACACACACACACACACACACACACACACACACACACACACACACACACACACACACACTGTTCTTGATTCGTGTGATCGTAATGATTGTTGTTATATTTTTGTGTATTTCTGTGATCTAGATTGTAGTCTGACGAAGTGCTTGATTTATTGAAGATTTTTTGTTTATTCTGCAATCGACATTTTAAAAAAATTCATACTAAGTTTTGGTGCGTATTCTATTGACCTGATTAGGTATTGGTTTTAATGAAGTGCTGTTGTGTATTCATTTTATTTGATTTGTATTTGTTCTTATGAAATGTTATTGTGTATTCTGTATTTTGTTCTGATGAAGTGTAATTGTTTATCTTTCGAGTTTATCGATGTTTATTCTGGTAAAAAAAAATGTTACAATGCATTCTTTTCATTGGATGAGTATGTGTTCTAATGAAGTGTTATTGTATATCTTTCGAGTTTATTGTTCGTGTGAAAGTATTAACAGAATTTATATTACATTATCCATGCATTTCTATTATTTGTTATGTTCTTGTGAAAGTTGTGTGTATTCCTGTACTTGGTTATATTTTATTGTTTTAAAATATTTTTAAATCTCGCATTACATATTAAATGTTATCCTGATAGTAAATTGTGCCTGTTTTGTACTAGATATAACCACTCGTTTATTAAACCGAGAAATAGATTTTATACATTAGGTACATAACATTTAAAGATGGACAGAAAACAAGTTATATAAGACTATCACTACAAGTTACGATAATGTACAAAAAAAATTTACATTTCATTAACAGATAAGCAAGACTGAACAGTTAACAAACACTTAATAAAAGAAAAGTTTAACAATCTTTAAAGAATCAGCAGAATACATTATGCCCAAGTTTATCATCATATGGCGTTTTTTGTTGTTTTTTTATTAAAAGAGTCTGATTAAGTTCAAGCTGCACTGTTGCGACTTTAGAATAATGACTTAACTTCAGTTTCAATGTGCTGATAGATGTTCCATATGACATGGCATAAATACATAAGAATCAAGCACCCAAAGCCCTCATTTTAGATTTCAGAATAATATAGAAAATGAACCAAACAAAAAATTCCTTATCTAATCAAGGGTCTCCTTTTCCATATACAACCCATTCTAGAGTGAGACTCAGTCTCAACACTTGCCCAAAGAGTCATTTTGCAAAGAATGAGGAATAGAATTTCTATCTTGGCTTTATTGCTCTTGAAACCACACCCATCTCTATCCATACTCAATCCTGATCCAATCACATTCAAATCCATGACTTTCTCCCACCTTCCCACCTACATTCTGTCAGCACACATGCAGACTATACAAAAAACAAGTTCACAGCTATATCAGCATAAGAACTGCATAACACCTAACCAAGGCCAAAACCAAGATTCCAGATCTAATGTTTATGCCGATATGCTATTGCTTAGAGATCAGGGTTCCTGTGTTCTGCTGGACATTAGTAAAGTCTCCAACCTTGGGGCTACTAGTCACTAAGCAGATTAATTTCTCCCTTCACTTTTGTCCATTGTGGACTTACTTGCCAAACTAAATTTTATGTAACACTTTTAAATCATACAAATGAACAATGGCATACAATTTTAAAATTATAGACCAAAATACGACACATACATTTATACAAAGCAACAGATATTGACATCATTGATCAGTTGTACAATTTGCTATTTTGCTTTAGAATTGAAAAAAATCATTTGATACCTAATCATTTGCACTTTCGAAACCTGTACATATTCAGTATCAATTCATTACATGATAATAAACATTATGCATTCAGTATTTGTACATTGAGCATCAGTACTTGCACACTATGCATTCAGTATTTGTACATTTGTCACACAGCGTCTTATGTAGCCCACACCCACCCTCCTCTAAATATAGACTACACACAAACCTACCTTCTAGAAAGTCTGAGCTTTATGCCTGGGCTGGAAACATTCCTTAATGTTCCAGACACTCACTCTAATGAACCACTTGGAGTGAACTCAACCTTGCGCAATGAACGTATTAGAAACTCACCTAATATTTATTAGTCAAATGCAGCTGACCATTCAGGCAACACGCATTTTGACTCCCGACCTTAAGAATCTTATTACTAACCCATATTGCCGGTTATCAACATAGAGGGAATATATTACTGATGAAGGTGTGTGGTTTCGCTTGCCTATTCAATATTAAATTCATGATTATCTATTGACATTAACTATATTTTATATTATTGTATTTCGCTTATGATATTAAAATGTATGATGACGTGTAAGTACGAGTGTTCTGCCAGAGAACACATGAAGACGGATTCTTGGCCCATGTGTATTTTACTGACAGATCAGCACCATATCTGAGATGTTGATTCAACAAATGCTGAGCTGCGAAGCAACTCTAGAACGGAACCACTTTATCGTGGATTTTTACTTTGACGAGTATTGAACCGTGAAGCAACAAGAGCAGAATGACCCACGGGCCAAAGACCGGTTCAACGGACTACATGTGCGTCTGCTAACAAAATTCACTGGGACCCTAGACGACGAGCCATATGATCTTAAGTTATGTCATTTTTTTAAAGTCAACAACTGTACTGCTTCAGTCATCTTCTCTCAGACTTATTTTAGAGTTCATTCAGAAACATTGAATGTTCTCCTATAAACTCATTTATAGTTCGCTCATACGAACAAACCCAAATAACTATTACAGTGCCATAAGACTCAAAGTGAACGTTCTCTTACGACACCTCATGGTCGTGCTTATGAACCTTATGAACATTCTAATTGTAACTGTTGAACTATTTGCTATATGTAAACATGTTGTCTTATATCGTGGTTGATATTTATTGCTGATACTTAGACCACTCGTGTTAGCGTGACTCACATATTATATGTTGTAGTCTGTGACCTGTATTTACTTACTGGCAGTATGTTTTAAGGACCTCGAACTATCTTCTAGAACTATCACTCTTCTGTTCTATATTATCTATCATTCATCTTTCTAACACGCGTGACCAAGCCGCATTTTTTTTTTTTTTTGGGGGGGGGGGGGATTAGCCTATGGTTAATGGGGTGTGCCCATCTCCCAGCAAAACGTCATAGCATTTAACACTCATTGACAGTACATTATACAGGGTGTGTTGACTAAAAATAAAAACTGTACTGGATTTGTTTTGGGGAACCAAAAATAATTTTAACCATTTAACCCTCGCATTAAGTGAATTTGTTATATCAGTATTTTATTTACAATATGCCATAATTACGCTGTAATTAGATTTAAAAAATACAATCTAATAAGTTATGGCTTTTCAAAGTTTGGTATGGGTGTTTTTGGTTATCCTTTACATACAAAACCTGTACATTATATTCAATACATGTACATTGTCCACTAGGTACTTGTACGTTATATATTTAGTATATGTAACTTTGTTTCACAATCGTATTACCGTCGTACAAAACCCAAGGTATGTCCACATACTTCATTAATCTACATGAAGATAGACTCATACAGATGTTCTTGTTTTTCAGGGTCTGGAAGAATTCTGTTTCCGGTTTGCCTTGAATCACCTGACTGCAGTTACACAAACGGAAGCCTTTACCAAACTGGATGGCAGTGTTATGATGGAGTTCATTCGTAAAGCGGGTCTTTCAGGCGCATTTAAATACTGAGTTTTTTTTTATTAATTATTTTCTTTTTCTTTTGTTTCTTTACAGTAGTCATTGATATGGATCACATATTTTAACATTTCATAATGCGTAAATTATTATTGCCATCCTTAAATGTACACGAAGGTGTATTGACTTTTGATTGCTTCTTCCTTGACCAAATTATTGATCAAGCGAATCTCACTTTAATTAAATCTTTAAACATTATTTTCAGTTGTACTTTTGACAATGTCTGTAAATATGTTACGTTTGCCCTTCGTTGTAAATCGTACAAAACAGTGACTTAAAAGAATGGTTAAATCTTTGTGGTAAACTAACGTAACCACTATAAATAGTTAAGAGATTAAAATATATTAAATTACACTTATGCAGCCCCTCACACTTTTAATTTTTATTTCTTTTACTAAAGAATACTGAGTTGATAATTTTATTTGTTTTGTTAATGGGAGACTAAACTTTGACTTAATGTTAAATCGTGCTCTATAGTAAACAGTTTTGAATTATAGTAAGATGTGCTGAATTTTAATAAGTCCATCATCACTCTTTTATTGACAGCAGACTAGAATCGAAAATATAAGTGGAAGGAATTATTTCTATGGGATTGTCATTTGTTTATTTCGTTCAAAACTCTTTCAAGAGTTAGTCAGGATTCTATAATTCGCGAGTTTTGTTTTCGCCATAGCTCATATTTCGTAACTCGGTTAGATTTATTGCATTACAGGTGAACGCGACTGTCAAAATCTGCATCTTTGATGGAAGTAACATCTTAGAATTAACGTAGTGGAGGGGTGTTCTCCTACAATAATAATAATAAAGTATAATTATTTGAATACTCCTATTAAAAGGGTCTATACTCTGTACTCTGCAAGCTTCGTAACCTGTGTTGCATATCCTCGTCCGTGAAACTGTTTTAGCAATACTGCAGCGCTGTCTGCTTTTAAGACCGCTTGCTGAATGCTTCTGTTGGCAGATGACAGACCTATCTCTCTAGTCCCTTAGGGCAATTGTTTAATTTCGAAACGTATAGGTAATTGACTCCATATAGCTAGGTGATATAGTTAATATTACCCGTTTGTTTTAAATTTTTAATACATTTTTTTAAAATTTATTAATCTGCACGTATGCGCGCACACAAACACGCGTACACTTGTCCTTAACGATGCTCGGTTTTTTAAAATGTAGAGTTTAAAAATCAGCTTCTAACGTTTCTTGTTGTCACTGTGTGAGCTTTCGTTCTTGGTCACTTCTTGTTGAAACAAACCCGGTTAGCTAAATATGTACCACCTCGTTTCACACCCCTAGCCATGTTTTATCACCATTGAATTAAATAAATGCGCATACCCCTAATTGTAAGTATGCTGCCAGATTTGGAAACGTCTCCCACTTAATCTTATATATATATATATCATAGAATTTTACAATTGTATGTAAAACTGTTAGACCCTTCTACTAAATAAGGTCAAGGACATTGAAGTTCAATTTCAAAGCGTGGCAGAATAGAGGCAATATTTTATCTTATCCTTTGCACATCTCTCTCTCTCTCTCTCTCTCTCTCTCTCTCTCTCTCTCTCTCTCTCTCTCTCTCTCTCTTTCTTTCTTTTTACAACTCTTATGTATTATTGTGTACGAGTTTAATGTGAAAATGTTAGTGCAAAATGATTTATTGCTACGTGTATAGTAATGAAAATGTATGTATTCATTCCTCTGCCTCTTTATCCACATCTTGCACTCCACGTTTAAATGCTTAAACATATGCGCATTCCCACTTCTGAAAACTCTCTAGTACCAATCACAGCGGGTTCTCGATATTATGAAATAAAAGATTTTGAAAATGAATTTTATTTGTTGATGTTGGCATTTGTAGTAAGTGTATTCACTAAAGCATTTATTTCTTTACTATATTGCTTCTTCCCACTTGTGGCAGATTAAATTTGCCTATCCCTTTTCCTAAACTTAATTTTTATATAATGTTACATACCACTTTAAATTTATCACTCAGTATCAGGCTTTAAGATTATTAGTTTAAATATTCGCACCTATACTCACGACAATCTAATTTACCCTTCAGCCTTTATAACTAGATTGCCCTCGAGTTCTGGTTCTCATATAATGACAGGTAAATTCGTGTACAATGCATGGGTTGGAATAGTTATTTTAATCTTGACTGATTACAACATATAAATCATTCATATCACATTTGGCTCCGCCCCGACCAACCCATCGGTCGCTCTAGTAATCGAGTTGATTCAGCGTTAAGATAACAAAAATAAATTTATAATAAAGCGTTACAGATAGTCTGATATAAAATATACATGTAGTCTTTCCGAGACCGCCTATTCTGTCCGTGATTTATCGCAAATCGAATAGTACTTTGTAATTTTATCGTAAATCGAATATATCAACTGCACTTAATAAATACATATTTATGTTCCATCAAGCCCTGCGAGTGAAGTACGATATACGACTATTTTCTTTGTCGCTACAAACATGTATGGTGCAGAGTAGGTCTACCATATATATGAACCCTAGCGGGACAACGTGCACAAAACTGCAGTTAATATTTCGCAGAGGATGTTTTTCATTTTTCTATCTGTAATTGGGGTGATGATGGTGGTGGAATGCTAATACTAAAACAATTTTTGAACAAAGATGGCATTTGTGTTCTCCGAACAAGTATGACCAACAACAAGGAGAAAATGGTACTGACATGAAGAACATCAAGGATGAAGCTGGCATCAAAGAACCAGGATATTTTGAATTAAAACAATACACTAAGACGATATTGGCCTCAATAATAAGATATAAAACAATAGTAGAGATGGCATTGGTATCAAGCATATTTGAGACTGACGTCACGAGTCACGGCATCATTGATATCAAGAACAAGAACGTTAAGAATTTTTTATCTCGAAAACAGGTCTTCCGAGAAGATCAGGCACTCTCTGATTATAAAGCGAGTCATTAGAAACATAAGGAGGCTGGTTTTTGAAGGCATTGATAACCACTGATACAAGTAAGATTACAAGACACTTAAATAACTCATTTGAGACACATTAATTATATCGTTTTTGAAGTTACCAGACATATATTACTATTTCATAGAAAAATAATAATGTAGACCACACATGACTCATGATTACATACAACAAAAATCATCACTGATAAATACTTGTAAAATATGTGTGTGTGTGTGTGTGTGTGTGTGTGTGTGTGTGTGTGTGTGTGTGTGTGTGTGTGTGTGTGTGTACTACATTTATAACGAAGATACACAGAGATCGCTTGAAAAATATTGAACCTTAAACTATTTATAAACTTAAGCTTCTCATTTATTGTTATTGTTTTTCTTTATAATCAGTGTATGTGTACAGCATACACATTGGTTTACCATCGTGTTAGTTCGCTTTTTCTCCCACTACACAGCCATTTCACACTACAGGCAAAGCAATCTTCAGCGGAATTAGGTTGACTCGGTCATTGGCCCGCAGAAAAAAAGTTTATTTCGATTTGTCCATTACATTACGAGAAGAGTGTTGGTCTGTGCTTTTGGTCCAAGATCGATGTTGATTGTTTGCGTCAAGTTTCATTCACTTTGTGGTGTTTTCTTCACTTCCAGGTTACTTGCATGTCTGTAGATATTTAGCATTTATTTTCTTGAGTGAAAGGCTGAAATTCAGTATGGACAACCTTTATTATCTCTTACACACACGCGCACGCACACACTTACCAGGCACACACAATTGTTGACATTTCCAATAACTTTAAAATAATCAAACTGTTGAATTCTTTTATTTTTAATTTCTCGACATTTTTCACTTGCAACAACAAAAATTTGATGGGGAATTTCTTTCTTTCTTATCAGCTAAACCCACAAACGTATATACATCAAAGATCTTGAACTGAGGTAATGCTAGTGTGCTTGGAGCAGCATCAACACCAAAAACTACTGGTATGTTCACTTTATTTAAACCTGTGTCTTCCTGCCAGCACGCGCACAGAAATGCTCATTGTGCAGATAATGCAAACATATGTACCTGTAGGAGCAGAAAATAATTGTGAATGATAATAAATTTAGGCAATTTGAATTGAGATAAGGAAAAAATAGCATTTCCAATTGAATATATTAACTATGTAAACTATCTTTCAAAACATCTACTTTGACATAGTGATGTCTGATTGTCGTTAAATTGTATTCTAAATTGCCAAACAAAAGGAACTTACTTCTGTGTTAACGATAATAATAACAAGCGCAATGTTAGAGATTAGCTGCAAAACAAAATGCTATAAAAGTGGATTGTCCCTGTATGGTCAATTATGTCTGTGACAGGCCCATTCCACTCTACACTAGCCCTTCTTTTTCTTTTCATTCATTACAGGCATTTGAGTGAAGAAGACGTATATGATACTCGCGTTTAAATGTTGTACGTTATAGGTCGTCATGCAAAAGAAGTACTCTGATCTAACTTCTCTGTTCCTCTGTGTCCAGTGCAAGCATACATATTACACATTGACACACTAAAATACACATATTTACTGTGTTCACTTCTGAGCTGTGAAGCTCACGCGTCAACCCACCAACAGTCATGAACCCTTTTATAAAATTTTCTCTCCTCACACACACATTATCATCTTCAGAAGTCGGCCTAGTCACCCCACCGTGAAAGCAGTTTTTTTTCCGATTCTAACTAGTTATTCGCCAGTGTCTCGATGTGCATGCGTTTACCCGCCAATTGTTCCACTAAAAGCAGTAACTAGGTTGCTCTCAGACAGATTGATGGACTCCAAGTAGGAAATGCTGTGATTATGCCCCTTTACTAAGCGATTCTTGCGGCATGCCAGCAATCAAGCCACAAAAACACATTATTAAAACGCCGATTACTTCGAAGCAGTCTGTACCTTATCTACACCATTTAAATCATCTATGGAAGATGCTGATAACGAATGAATAAAATAAAATAAAAACGCGGAGCATCTAAATATAGACTAAAACAGATGAACAATAATGCATTGTCTTTTTAAAAAAACAAAACTGAAGCAAATCAGTTTTTGATGAAGACTTCAGGAACGACTCGAGCTTAGTGCCAAGAAAACTTTTCGCTTGCGTGAGCTAAACCACACTATGTGTCCGCAAGTATATATATAAATATATGTAAATTCATTATGAAAAAAAAATTACAGTAAACAAGTCCTTAGACGAAATTGAAGAGCACATTCCAGCACTTCGGTGCCGAAGCGGAAAACTGTCGACTTTAATTCTTTCAGTAAGGTTTCAATGCCAGCAGCAGCACTTATAATCGCAGTCAAGGCAGGTAATTGTTCTGGAACACATTGGTGCTTGCATGCAGCAAAACTATTCCCTTCATTTCCATCTCCTTCTAAGCCTAGCTTAGGAGAAAGATTAACGTTCTAGTTGATGCTAATTAGGTCTCTTCAGACACCGTGTGACCTAGTTAATGCTAATTAGGTCTCATCAGACACCGCGTAGCCTATTTAAAAGTAATAAGAAAGTGCAAATAAATATATAAAGCAGTGCATATATCCGAAGGTTCCTGCAAATTAGGCCCCTTCATTAACAGTCCTGACAGAAGCAGTTTTTGGTACTCGGCAATGCCTTCACAATTTTACCAACCAAAGTGTTGCTTTCGGGTAATACGTTTTAAGCAAAGATAAAATCTCAGACGGAAAGAGTGTGATTCAACCAATATTGTGTGCTGGAGTTGGTATTTTTATAAGTGATTTTGTTTAAATGAACTACACAAGTTTCTCTTTGTGTCATTGTCATTGACCTAACACAGCTGACTGGTGAACTGTGCACCTCATATAAGGTGCCAATCTGCATACACATACTAAATACATACGGGCTAAGAATTCGTTCTCATGTGTTCTCTGACAGAACACTTTTAATTACATGGTCATCATACATTTTAATATCATAAGCAAAACATAACAATATAAAATATAGTTAATAAGAGGTAAATATGAAAATAATACCTGTTAGGCAAACAAAACCACATTCTTTGGCAGTAATATATATAGAGGATGATATCCTGCTACATTGACAACTGGCAATAAGGGTTAGAAAACTGATTCTAACTTATTAAGACCTGGAGCCAAAATACCTGTTGCCTCAACAGTCAGCTGCATTTGACTGAAAATGAACAAGTAAGTAATTACATTTGTTTATGCAGCTGAGCTGCACTTTGATTGGTTAGTTTAGAGTGAGTGTCTGGGACATTCAGGTATGTTTCCAGCCCAGGGATAAGGGTCAGCCTTTCTAGATGGTAGGTTTGTTTGCAGACTATTTTTAGAGGAGGGGTGGGCGTGGGCTAGATACGCCAATATGTGACAATTTCTCACATGCTATGCATCATGCGTTTACTGATGTTCATTGAAATTATAACTGTGATGTCCAACTATGCAAATTCAGAGAAAAATAAGCGTTGACTGTGCAGTTTGTGACATTTTCTTACACTTTCAGAAAAACAAAATCTTACTTTCTGCTTTTCATAAACATAATCACCCTATTAATTTTGTGTGGTACATCATGATTACACATATTAATTTGTTCAATGCAAAATTTGAGTATATAGCATATAATATATATATATATATATATATCTTTGGTGTATGCTGCTGGTGGTTATGATGGTTATTATGTTCTAATTAACAATTCATAACTAAATACAAGTGTCTGGAATCTTAATAATAATCCCAAAAAGACACTCAACTTGTCTCCCACTTGGCAGATCACCTGGCACTACAGAAACACTACCATTTACTCACAACATTTAAGTAGACGATCTACTGATACATCATTTCTTTGTAGGTGGAACTTCTTACTTAAGGAGTAACTAGATCCGTCATTAAATTATTTTAACGCGCCCCCCTCCACTCACTATTACTCCAGACATATAATTTAAATAGTATGCATAAGAAGGACAAATAAGAAACAACAATAAATTTATTAAATCAACAATCAAACATACAAATAAATACAGTTCAAAAAGAACACAGATACTTATACTACTATGGAGGATAAATTGTATCATGCGTGTATACACCATCACGTCCGTAAGGTGCGTTACATGTTGACAATACACTTTTACTAGCATCCATTGCTACAACATCACGTGTGACTGTTCTGTCAGTCCCGACAGCTGTTGGTTCGCATACCATCACGTCAACAGTGTCAGGTGAGGGTGGTCTCAGACCACTCCCATCCCACGTCCCATTTGTGTGTGGAAACAACCGTTTGCTCTGACACCACCAGACTCAATGTTGCATTACCGTAGACCACAATTTTGACATGAATCCATGTAACTGTCACCAAGTCCGTTAGGTGCATGACAGACAGTACTCAGTCACTGTCTCTTCAGCCACAGGGCGATTGACTCTGACAGATGTCTGCACATACTTCAATGTACATACTGACATGAGGGAGGCCAGTCTCTAATTCAGACTGAATTCATCTCACACACACTGGCATATGGACACAACCATTTGTTCTGACACTGTCAGATCCGATACAGTGCTTCTGTCACACACACCCCTCCTCGATGCCTGACTCGACACTGGTGTTGTCACTATATCACCCACCATGCCCGCGTCAACAGGTACATCTGGTTCGTGACACACCGACAGCTTACTGCCAATGACACCTGCAGTCATGACAGTACACGTAGGTGTCTCCTCTACTATAGACTGACTGCTGGGGGTGCACAGCTTTTCTGAGCATAGGCAGAAAGAAATTTTGGTCATATCTAAAAGAGAGCTTTCTTTTGATTTTTTATGTGTAAATACTCTAAGTACTTCGATTTTAAAAAAATAAGAATAACTGCTATATTAAGTAATAAAAATAGCATCACCATCACCATCATCTTCATTATTATTATTATCCCGACATCTAGTGACATGAAAGCCTGTGGCCTGTGGAGCAAAGGCAGTATAGAAGGGCCAATACGATGGAGAATATTTATAAGCCGCACAAACAGATTAGAGACAAATACGTAACAGGAAAAAACTTTTAAAAAATTAGTTCAAGTAAACTCTTTTTTTGGCTCACAAGATTACATATTTACACAAATGTAAACCGGCTTCAGAACCTTCGTGCGAGAGAATTTGTATATCTTACTACAGCGAGCGTTTTGTAGATTATCGGCTCTATAGTAGTGTCTAAAATTTACTTGGCTGCAACATCGGCAACACATTATAATCTTGGCAAAAGATCAGGTTAATATTTTTTTAAAGTGTTGGTTTCCACACATGTCAGCTGTTTATAACATTTTTTTTAACCTCAAGGCTACTTGAGCGTGGAATTCATCTGGATACGTCACAGAACTACATGAAAGAACGGAAATGTTTAACTATTTAATTGGTCAGACATTAATGATCACGTCATTTAGTGGGGGAAAGTCCCATTTCGTTGCGACATGTTTGAAGGTGGTTTTCTTTTAGTCAATCGTTTTTCATCATTGCCGTTAAATTGACGATCTGTTGTTTTTCTTAAATCCACGTCACTGTTGTTTTTCTTAAATCCACGTCACATACGGCGGAATGAATCATTGATCTACGCACCACGACAGTCCAGTTTCTTCCTTTAAAAAAAGAGAGATGTTTATGTGTATATGGTTTTGTGTGTAGTCGTGTATGTGTGTGTTGTTTTGTATGTATGTGTGTTATTGTGTGTGTGGTTGCACGTGTACATGTACATGCGGTTGTGTGTGTGTGTGTGTGTGTGCATACCGGAAAGATGCGGCATAAAACGCGATCACAGAGGTCTGTCTACTTTCTTAAACTGAAGTAAACACGGACAAATGAAATGTAAACGTTTATGAACGTATTTTGGACTATTTGTGAACACTTCTCCTAGTTCGATTCTTGTCACAGACACTCTCGCAGAAACATGTCGCATACCGGCATAATTTTTCGATATCTGGAGTAAACAAGTCGCTTATCTGGAGTAAACTCTTCGTTTAATTGTAGAGGATTTAAATAAAACTTCATAAATATTTCCCTAGATTTTTTTAAAACTCAGTGTTGTTGTTTTAAAAAAAAAAACTTTGACGGAATTCTTGTTAACGTATGCTATAAAATATTGGATGCTTTATAAACTTTCAGTGAAAACATTTTTAAACAACTGATAAAGTTCACATCTTGACGTAGCTTGTATTTATTAGCTGTGGATAAATAATCCTTTTGACATGAAGCACTAAATATAATTATTACAGCGCACCACAACTGATAAAGTTAACGTCTTGACGTAGCTTGTATTTATTAGCTGTGGATAAATAATTCTTTTGACATGAAGCACTAAATATAATTTTTACAGCGCACCACAACTGATAAAGTTAACATCTTGACGTAGCTTGTATTTATTAGCTGTGGATAAATAATCCTTTTGGCATGAAGCACTAAATATAATTTTTACAGCGCACCACAACTGATAAAGTTAACATCTTGACGTAGCTTGTATTTATTAGCTGTGGATAAATAAAAATCCTTTTGGCATGAAGCACTAAATATAATTTTTACAGCGCACAACCACCTTCTTTTGGATAAACAATGGCCGTCTTAGAGAGAAATCACTATCTGTAAGTTGAGTTTTGCCTTAATTATTTTCATTTTTTGTTGCTGTCTGGTGATGGTCTCGTCATTATGTGCATGCTTGTCAACGATTACAGAATCCCACACTGATGTCATATTTAATTAGTAGTCACTTGTGTGTCTGTATTTGTGTGTGTATGTGATTTTACTTAGTGTTAATGGTTTATCAGTCCATGTATATGTGTTTACTTATTGTTATTCGACTGTCAGTCCATGTATATATGTGTTTACTTATTGTTATTGGTCTATCAGTCCATGTATATGTGTGTTTACTTATTGTTATTGTTCTATCAGTCCATGTATATGTGTGTTTACTTATTGTTATTGGTCTATCAGTCCATGTATATGTGTGTTTACTTATTGTTATTGGTCTATCAGTCCATGTATATGTGTGTTTACTTATTGTTATTGTTCTATCAGTCCATGTATATGTGTGTTTACTTATTGTTATTGGTCTATCAGTCCATGTATATGTGTGTTTACTTATTGTTATTGGTCTATCAGTCCATGTATATGTGTGTTTACTTATTGTTATTGGTCTATCAGTCTTGTATGTGTGTGTTTACTTATTGTTATAAGTGTATCAGTCCATGTACATGTATGATGTACTTTTACGTATTGTTATAGATCTATCAGTCCATTCAGCTGAGAATACAAGTTAAAACATTTACACAACAGGAGCCACACAACGCAGTCAAGCGACGCAGACATATACTTTCCACCCACCCGCTACTCCCACCGGAAGAAAGGAAAGAAGAAGAAAAGGAAAACTAGCATTAACAATGGAATAGATTAAGTACAAATTTGACTGCGTTCTTACTGACGCTATTATTATTCATTTTATTTTAATTTTTAATACCGTCTCTACCGTGTAAGACAAAAAGCATTGAAATTAAATAACTTTTGAGATAACGTGTTTTCGTTTTTAAAAAAAACAAAACATTTTGTACCTTTTCAGTATATATCTATGTTTGCTGACGTATTGGCCACTAACATAATTATTCCAATGAAAATAAATACATGTCGAAAGATCTATGAACACTGTTATTTAATATCTCTTTGTCGAATTTGTACATGCCTCTTTATACTGATCAAAAAATAACTGCAAACTTTCACACTTTGTCATATTTAGATTCCTAGCAACCTGCCAGTTACCTCCCCATGCGTTTCTTAGCTCCTGTATCAGGACGTTTTGTATTTTCCTTATCAGATAATTTTTTATTTTTTTTTAGAAATGTTGTCTGTCAGAGATGTTGCCTACAAGAGTGCCAACGATCGGCCACTATAACGCCTAGGTTAATATTTTGCAAACTGTAACTGATGAACACACACACTCCACTACGCAAAGGCATACATACACACATGTTGCATACAAGCATGCATTACACTCTCTTCTAATAATTTTCAAATTATTGACATGGGGAAAACCTCGTCAAAAGGTAACCCTAGATTTTCAGAATTTGGTCGATTGCTATTAGTGAACTTTTTATACAGCTTAAAGTTCGGTTCACAAGTGGTTTGTAGACAGTTTGAAATAGTCATCAGCAATTTTAAAGACTAGCGATGGAAACACACACACACGCACGCGCACGCACGCACACACACACGATAACACACCCTAAAAGACAAAATAAGATGAAAAATATAATCCTTAAACACCTTTTTGTCACTTAATGTCTATTTTCCCCTCTAATAAGCCTTGATATATATAATTACTAGTCACTTAATGTCTATTTTCCCCCTCTAATAAGCCTAGATATATATAATTACTAGAGTAGGATGGGCAGCAAATAATTAATGCGGCCTCTCAATTTTCTACCACTGTTCAACCTTTCCTATCCTGACTCTAGCCCTACCTCTCCTCTCCACTTCCCCATCGCGCTCTCGACCACTAACTATAGTACACGTGTACATTTCATGGCGTCACTTGATGTCAGATGTTAGTGGTGATCAAAGTCTTGAAATTGAACATTCCGGACAATTTATGTGGCAGGGTTGACGCTATAGTGCTATGGTCTGCAAATTCCTTAGATTCTACTCCGAGCGAGTTCCTGGAGCAGAGAAGCAAAAAGGTCAAGTGTTTATGACCAAGTGTTTATGTCGGCCTCCACAGTCTGATTCCAGGAACGTCTCACTGACGTTAGCATGATGACGCCGACGTTGCCAAGGAATTCGATGGAATCAACAAGCATGCCACCGTGAACTTACAAAGCTGTTCCCGATGACAAAGTGAAATTTAAAAGGATTTGGTTTTGTATTTGCTCAGCAATAACTATTTATGATCGCATAGATAGAAGACAAATATGTCCCAAGGGTGAGTTCATCTTCTGATATGTTCGTTTTCATTTCGTTTACTTTATTAGAATTTTTAAAATCTTCTCATGACTGATTATTTTTTATATCTTGGTTACAGTAAGATCACTGTATGCCGTATATAAGCATTGCTTCACTTTCTTTATACGATTACTATGTGTGATGCCGACGCCACCTCGTTAATGGTTCAGATAATTATTATGTAATTAATCTTCCTTAACTAATTACAAGTGATGAGAATCTTACTTTATGTTATTAATAATTCTCCAGAAAAAAAACCCAGAAACGCTCGTCTCTCTCACTTGACGGATATGCAGGCAATGTAAATGTTCTCTTTCTTTCACAACATTAAATACAAGCATTCACCGTCACACAATATTTCAAGTAGGTGGAAAACTTCTTAATAAATGAGAAGATAAATCCGTCTTTTAATATGTATTTAGCGAGCCCCACCAACCCACTTTCTTCTCCAGCATAACATTATCAGTATATATAAGAAGGTCAATAAATTTAACAATAAATTTATTAAATCAACAGCAAATATACATATAACAAATACAATGGGAAAAGATTACTTGACATCAATATTTCCACGAAACCATGTTCAAATAATTTTAATATCTACAGTCTCATATCCTATCACACAAGTCAATAGATTAGTGTCAATACAAATCACAGGGATAGTTCTTATCAGAGATCAGAAATGGAGTTATTAGAGATAATTGATAATAGTTTCTATGTAACCATGTATGGAAAAGTCACAGTAGTCTTTTTGCATGCTTTTCATAACAAAGCCACAAGTTTATTGTTTACGTTATTACTATCAATTCCACATGCTTCTCTTTTCACATTGTAGATCATTGATCAGCTGCTATTCTTTTGAGGCTAACCTGGGCACTCCTTCACTGTAATACCTACCTCAAGCAGAACAATTGTTGCAATTTCCAATAACTTCCTTGTACCCAAAATTGCTCGATGTAGTCAGCATACATCAATGGAGTGCAGTGTATTCCTTACACTTACACATTTTGTGATACATACTTCTCTTGTCTACCATGGTCATAGCAGTTTAATACCACTAAACCAGGTGATTCAGATAAAACAAAGAAAGGCTGCTTTTTCCCAGTAAAATATAACCAGGGAACAAATGTTAAGTTTCCAGTTTATTAATTTTTAACTGTATTCTTTCTTACATTCAGGTCTCAACTTACAGTTTTTCTGCAGCAGTATTTACTAGCCCAATATGCGCACACAATATAATAAATACAGCATACTAGTTTATGAACAGGTTCACTAGAAACAGTCAAGTGTATAGCATACTTCACATGATCATCTTAGTTCACAATTTGTAAAAATAATAGCCTAGTCACATAATACTATATGTCTATCTCTGCCTTAGTCTTGTCGACCGTTGGGGCACCATGATGACCTGACAGTTTCCTCCATTCCATTCTGTTCTCTGCTAATCTTACCATATTGCTCAATTTCAATCCTGCCAACTCTGAGATGTTATCCTCCCATCTTTTCCTGTCTTCCTCTTCTTCACCCTCTTTGCACAGCACCTTGCATGATTGTTTTGGTAAGCCCTGTTGATCATGTGGCGTGTCCCTACAATTTCATTTTACATTTTTTCACAATGGCCACTAGCTCTTCATAGAGCCCAACTGCTTGCCTAATTCTGTTTCCCATTTCCTCATTCGAGACATTATCTCTATACAAAATGCCAAGGAACCTTCGAAAGCATCTCATTTCAGTAGCGTGTATCCTCCTTTCGAGATCCACTGTGAGGGTCCATGACTCACAGGTATATATAAACACAGATACAACCAAGGAGTGCATCAGTCTGATCTTTGAGCTGACTGAGATGTTTATGGCTTTCCAAACTGTCTTCAGCCTTGCCATTGCTGTTATTGTCATTGCAATCCTGGACACTATTTCAGGTTTTGATCCCTCGTCTGTCACGATGGCTCCTTATTAAGTATTTCCAATTTCTGATCACCAATCATGATGTCATTGCCAATGCCACTGGTGTCATTGGTCATCAATTTGGTCTTCTCTTCACTGATTTCCATACCAAAAGCAGTAGTTGTCCTGTCCAGTTATTCCACCAATTGAGCTAGCTCCCCATTTCCTGCAAGGCCATCAATGTCATCAGCAAAGTGTAAGTTCATTATTGTTCTGCTTCCAATACTGACAGTTCCTGCATGATGTATATAATTATAGCTTATTGTTTACTGTACATAACTTCATGACATATATAAGTTTTCCTTCTTGGTTACTGTACATAAATGCATGACATAAAATTATTCCTTCATTTTCATTCTAAGGTTACTTATACAAATCTGCCTGACATATAAAAGTATTGCTTCTTGCTTACTGTACACAACTGCTTGCTGTATATATGTATTGCTTTACTTTCTCTCTTAGATTACTATGCTTAACTTCATGACATATATTATCATGCATCCATGGAAGGGAACTCACAGCTGAATTAAAAGTGTTTGTAGAGAGAGGGGGGGGGGTAGGAAGGAGAGAGTCTTGCGTAATAAGCACTGGTCAGTCAGAGCCATAGTCAGGGAAATCCCACCATATAACCATAAACATTTTTAAGCTGGCAGACTGCCACCAGACCATGATCAATGGCACATTTCAAGGCACCATGTACAGGAACCAGCTTAATGATACCCATATGACAAAAGAGAATACACATGAATAGTCTAAAATCACATCTCCCTGCTCAGACATTTTCCATGTGCAGCTTAATGTCCAATTTAAACTAATGTTACAATTAATGAAATAGACAGTCTGAAAACCTTTTAAAAACCTTTAAAAACCTGAAAAAAGAATAGGAGGAAAGAACTGATCTTCTTCCACAATGTGTAAAGAAATAGCCTTAAAGAAAGGTATGTGTCAATGTCATCATTTTACAGAGATAGTAAATTTTTAATTTGCATTAATGACTGTTCTTTTACAGGCTGTTACCCAAAAAATTGTGAACATGGGAATAACCCACTGTCAAGTTAAATTGTCATGTATAGGATAAAATATTTAAAGCTGCATAACATTATTGTAGGGTTTTCTGGTTTGTTTCTGAGCTAACTGAACATTGTGATGAGCTTCCCTGTAGGGGCAAACGGGCTCAAGGGAGGTCATCCTGTCTTGACAGTTTTGGACTGAAACACAGTTTAAGTGTCCACATTACAGTTCAACTTTGGGATGAATTTTCTTAGAGAATATTATAATTTTTTTAAAGAAATCTATTAGGAATTTTGGGATAAAAGTGGAATCCTGTTCATACTTTCTTATTTATTGTGGCCATTAATCCAAATAGGACTCATACAGAGATTTATTCATAAAAGTCAGGAACACTTAGTGACTAAAGAGTTACTATCAGACACAGAACATTTACATTCCTTACAGTGACAGTATAGGTTAGCTATTTTTGTGCGACCACCTTGGGGTGTGTCCAAAAATTAGCTTTGCTTTCCTTTTATTTAATTTTATTATTACTGTTTCATAAAGTTATTATTTCTACTTTTACTCATCTTTTTGTTAAATTCTTATCATTTCATATTTATGTATTATCATTCTGTAATGTTTGTAATGTCTATGTTGTGTTACTTGTAGTGGATACATCTCGGGGCATTGCAAATTGAGCCACTTATTACCACTATATGTTAAACCAAGTTTGTCTGTTTGTGTGTCCATCACCCATTCAGTTATATCATCAGACACTTTCTTAACTGGGAGAGGAACTGCTGGTTCTAGGGCATAACATATATAAGTATTGTTTCTTGGTTTCTGTGCATAACTGCAAGACATATATAAATATTGCTACGCTTTCCTCTAAGGTTACAAAGTTTAACTGCATGATGTATATATGCATTGCTACACTTTCCTTAAGGTTACAATACATACCTGCATGACGTATATAAGTTTTGCTACACTTCCCTCTAAGGTTACAATGCATAACTACATAACGTGTACACAATGTATTATGGAAAATAAAGAATATATTGACTAAAAATGTGAAGAAGCAGAAAATATTCAACTCGTAAATATTCCTCTAATCGTTTTTTTCTCTCTCCCCCCTCTCGCTTCCCCCCACCTCCCGCTTCTTTATACTCTCTGTCACCTATTTTCTTTTAATCTACTATTAATCTTCCACACCCTGCAACTGCAGCCCAACAATCTTTTCCAATCCCAAGATCGATCATCTGGTCAGTTAGCGTCATTGTTTCTCACGTGACAGCTTCCCAGAGTTCATTTGATTTCCGCAAACTGCCCCGTGGCATGCGACCGTTGATCGGTCGATGTGTGCTCTAAAAGTCTTTCCTGCAGGAATGTCAAGAATTGCCATGGAAATGGCGAGAAACGGGCGGACGCCTAGGTAATTCGATTCAATTTCTTTTTCTGAGGGTGACTGTTACTAGGTAATTCATTTTAATAGTGAACGTCAGACGGGCCTGTCAGAGACCAAGACAAGGCTGCGGAGAATATATGGAAAAATAAAGACTCTAGAACACGAGTCCCTGCTGTGTCGGAAAGAACGCTAGGACGAGGAAGCAGTGTATGGAATCAATCCGGAAGCGACGAAATATGTCCCCATTTTGTTCTAGAACAAATGATTTTCACTTGGGGCTCCTTGGCTTCGAATTTTAACGATTTCCAGACGCTGCCAGAATCACCCCCTTAAGCTGATTTGAGAGATTTCGCCATTCAGCAAGATGTGTTGGGAAGTCATTTCTACTCTTATCGCTCTGTGAAAAAAGAACATGACTGCACCCCCATCCCGAAAAATGAGATAAATAAAACATACATGAATCTTTTGACTTCTAAGAGTAATAGAATTAATCTCCAAACGAGCAGATAAAAACAGTTTCTTTAATTTGCCATATTTCATTCTCACTACTTATTGCATATCATGCATAGAAAATCTAAAGAAAAAGAAAAAAAGAACAAATTTGGAAAGCGTGATTGCACTTTTTGAAATTGGGTTTTCCCATAGCATTCAGAGTGCATGTAGATTTTGCAAACGTTCGATTTCTGATGACAGCTTTCGCCGAATACCTTATCATGTCTGACATATGATGCGTGGAACAGTTCTTTATCATCTGGCCATAGAGTTCCAGCAATATGGTGATTAATTTAGTTCTGTGTTTCAGATTAGTGCTTAGGAGACCGCCTTTTTTCCTTTTTTTTAATTTCGCGCACCGTTTTCTGTGGTTTTTCTTTTATCATCTCACCCCTCCCTAAGCACGCGAGCTCTGGATTCTCCTTAATGCGTACACTTCTAAGGATGTTTGTTTCATTTAGTCTTAAATTATTTTTATGATTTCTTGTAACTTCGACTTTGTGCTATTCGAACATTTCTGTATATGTAATCTTGTATTAGCATTACACACTGCCGTCATAATCTGTTTGACTGAAGGTAAAAACTGCACGCACACAAAAATATATGGTAAATTGTTAAAGTAGGTGGCTTTCGGAAAAAGAGGTTAAGCATGAGGGAAATTACATCGCTGCTTGTCCGCTTCGCTGTTTAACCACACATTTTACAGAAGACAAACGAGAAGAAAACGCCTACGTCATTCACGCTGAAATTCTACATTCACATTTCATCACGGGAACCGTCATTTCCCCCATTCCCCACCCCCCCGCCGCATGTATACATGTGTGTGTTATTACAACCTCTGTAATTCTCGGTTCATTAGTGTCAGTAGTGACGTGGTTAATAGAGACAACTATTCGAATATAGATATTTTAAAATTCAAAACAAATGATTCCATCACACTTTACGTCTCATTGACGTTACAGATATATGCCTTTGTGACTCTTCGTAATCTCTACAGTCAAATTACAAAATGTCGTTTTATAACTCCTAGCTCTGGCCATAAACAGTCGGTCCCACCGGTCCCGACGAAGCCATTTACTAGCCATCAACATGTGTCGCTTCAAAACACAGTAGTTTACTCTTTAGAAATGAAATCAATGCTCTGACTTGTCGGGGCAGAAAATCGAGACTGTGACTTCTCTGTGTGGTGTGAGGCACTATATAGCGACTGCTCTTTCGGCATCTTCACTTTCATTTTCTTTGAATTCCTCTTTCCTTTGTGCATATACATGTTTCTTTTCTCCCTTTGTTAATCTCCTCTCTATACCCCTGGTCGCACGGCACGAGTACTGGTGACTCACATAAGAGGATAAGCAACTATTGGCCCATAACTCCTGCCATCAACTAAAACTCCAGTCTTTGTACATTTTTGTTTTACACTTAAAACTTTCATATACATCAACCTGTCTAACCATCACGGCCTTACAATCTTAAAGATAACAAAGGTTTGTAACCGTAAGCAGACTTTAATATTATAGTGCCAATGTTAGTAGATATTTATCTATAGCTGAGGGACAAATACTGTGTTAATAGCGATTAGATCTATTGTTTCACTGTGTGAACATTAAAAAGTAGATTCATTGATTTGTATAGAGCATATAGTAATTTCCAGATCTCATACATGTTTTGAAGTTACAAATATATTCGTATGCAAGACTCCAATGCAAGAGCAGATCATGAACAGACTTCGCTGTTGCACTGACCACACTCTGCTGGTTGACGAAGTTAGTAGAAATATAATACATTATTATCAGTAATGTATGATCAAAGGTGTTAGGCATTAGATACTAAATTAATAAACGGCCAATTTAAAATAAATATGTATTTTGCCTCCTCCACCACCAACACTCCAAGAAATGAGAGAGAGAAATTCCCCTTTACCACTTCTTTAACGTACTTTTCCTGTGCAAAGACTATAATGCCAGTGCGACTATCAATGCGTGGGTCTATCAGCAACATATTATATATGAATGACTCTGGGTCACACTACCAATTCTCTTGCATCATTGAATGGAATGCAAATGGCATCCCATATCTTGTCAACATTCACCCATTCTTACTCTCACCCTTCACCCCTTCTGTTCATTTCTACTGCCCATGATCAATAAACTTGACCTCAATCCATTACTGCATATTGCATATGTGGGTACGACATATTTCATAATCAGCCACTCGATGGTCAGCCGTAACTAATAACTATCAAGTACAAAATATTAATATAAAAAAAAGAAGTAATACAAACACAAATAGCATAATTTACCCCATGTTTCGACCATCACAACAATTAACAATCTAGACTCTAGAGTGACAAACCAAACGTTGTCAAGAATAATATTCATTAATAAAAATTAACTGTAACAGACTATTAACTATGATTATGTTCGCCTCAGAAAGAAAGGAAGGTTTTCTATAATATCCTACACATTATGATTTTATCGCAGAATGGAAAGACTGTAAGAAGAAATTGTATGGAATGGGTACAACCTGGCAAAGCAATGTAGAAATTCACACTTGTGCAATTTCGACATATTTGGTTTCATAGCTAGGGTCCAAGGACTGTTCATGAGTCCAACACAGTTGTTTGCATTAAGGAGCGCTGTTTATAATTTTCACTGTGAAGATGAGGATGATGCTCCAGGGAATTCCCTCTTCAAAAATGTGGAATCATACAATCAGAATTCACTTCCTGTTTTCGTTCGCATGTAGTTCTATTACATAAAAGACTACTGTTTACAGTCTTAAACACACAATTCTTACTAAGAGTAATTTCAGTGGAGTCAATAAAGAAATTAACCTCGAATAAGCATGCATGGAAGACGTACAAGTACTTCACACAAAGGAGGCAGATTTCACAACTACTGGCTCCAACAGTTCTGTGCTATACCATTACACATAATCTATTCTAGATGATTTCAGATCAGTAAATTGGCATCTGCCTTAATGACAAATTCCAAAGACCTCTGGTATTTTCTTCTGTCGGCCCAAAAGATTAAAGAGTTAATCTTCATCACTACAAATAGGAATATCGCTGATCCACTAGCAACAACAAACATCAACAGTCGGTTTAACACTAAACTCGACTCTAAGATATTACTTTATTAATCGAACTCTAAACTAGAAATGAAAAGAATGAAGGAACCAGAAAACGAAATTCGTGCAATTCATAAAAATGAAGAATGGAGCACGTCGATAGATATATTGAATTAAAAACGTGATTCACATATCTCTTTGTCTTCGTCTCTCTAGTTCTCAAATTTAACTTAAGTCTACATAGAATTCACGTACAAGGTACAAGAAAATATACATAATTTTGTAAGGCACAGTTTAGAATAGAACGGAGATGTTGCATCAAAATATTGCAGCTACAACCTACTCTTTCTAAGCTGAATTTTTTTCTCACACAACGCTCAGATTACTCGCCTAGCCTGCCGGCCTTGACATGGCGCTGAACTTGAACCAAAAAAAAAAATTTAAGTGAAGAAACGTGGCGGAACATTTGTACAAAAATACATTTGCTTTACTTGCTAATTAATCTGATAGGTCAAATATTTCTGAGTAAATTACCACCTTGCTTTACAAAAAAAAAATGTATCTTAAGTTACCATTGGCGATTTCGATCTACTAAGTCTACCATCTGTCCATCAAAATCAGCGTGGGTGGTTTTAGTCCTGCATGTGACTTATTCAATTTCTACATGACGTTAAGTGCTACCCGTCTTTTTTTAAAGTATCAATTGTCTTCTAACTGTAGAGTTTCTTTTGTCATAACTGGCTAAACTGGCGACACTGTCCATTGAGATCTCCAAAGTGAACCGACCTCATGTTATGCACGCACCCACTTCAGGTTCGCTGTGGTCGGTCATTAACATTCCGCGGCAGAACCACACTAAAAGCATTCTTAAGCTGTCCCTTTTACCAATTAGTCTCTACAAGTTCCGAATTTAGGACTGTAGGTCACCGACATGACGAAAATCAAAATATACAGGTCGGTTTGGCGTCACATTTACATACTATGAATTCCTGGTAGTACACATAAAGATGTGTCCACACATTAAAATGTATGTAGATAACAAAGAAGAATGCCTTTTATAAGAAATTAGCCCCCTTTTACTACAAAGACATACCCCCCACCTCCTCACTTTTCCATCACATACCGATGATTTTTGTATACGCCGCCAGACCACAAAAATAATACGATGATTCAGCTATAATTATTGCATTGTGATCTTTCCCAGTCTTTTCATCTGTTACGCATTTTGTTTGTTTGTAAAGTATATTTCAGATTAGAAAATATATTTTTTCTCAACAAATTATTATAATTCGAAGGATGGCCTCAAATGTATAATATAAAATAAAAATGTAATGCACTGAAAAAGTCCAATTAGACATGCCACTTTATTTTACCGTCTCAGACATGTATTTAAAGAAATAAAGAAAATGAACTTGACTCTTTACTAGTTAACATTAAAGCTTAAATTATGGGTGGTTGTCTACTATCAAAAATTACTAAAAGGTGTCAGTATTACATAATAGTGTCATCATATTGCTGTGACAATCTACGTGGACCTTCCCTAGATTTCTGAAAGCCACAAAGATTCCAGGTGTGGAATACTAAGATGCCTGATAAATTATTTTCGGTTTATTATGGCAAATGTTTATCTTTCATTTCTTTCTGTGAAAGAGTGACTCAGTTAAAGTCAGTGTTTTAATCATAAACTTTCGATTTTGAAATTGTAGAATTATCAGTGACTGGGGGGACGCGTCATTATTCTTTCAATCATCTCCAACATGTGTAGGTCTGCTACATGTCCAGAGCATGTTGTTTCTGCTCCGAGGCTGTAAAGGGTGTAAGTGTGTGGGGAGGAGGTGGTAAAAGGATAGAGGTAGCTGTTGCAAGACATGCCACATTCCACTTGTTCCCAATGCCACTGCCATTCACTAATGGATTTCTGTTTTCATAACGCATTATATTATGGCCATGTGGACCACAAAGGGTGTTTTATTTATAGGGAGAAGAAACAGTTTTATTTAGAGATTAATGAATGACAGAGAAGTTATTTTGTTTCCAGGAAAACCCGCAGCATGTCTGTTTTCAAAGTGATTCTTTAATATTGTTAATATAATACTTTCTTTAATAGATCAGCCTGCTTTCTGTTGACAGGCTTACATATTACTGGCATTATGCTTTAAATGTTCTAAAATGTCCTGAAGCTTCTTTCAATCCACACATTACATTACAATCCTCTACACACATTTGAAAAACAAATAAATGCAAATTACAAGCATGACTTAAACTAGCGGAAACTTTATAGAATGTTATGTCTGTGTAATTAATTTTAGGGTTGGCAATGATGATATGTCATTGTAGAAAAAATATTGAATATTCCTGAAATTATGTAATCTTTATAGAGCATTCATTTTTTTCTTCTCGCTCTCTAGGGGTAATCAAACATTTGAGACTTGTAAGCATCTGAAATGTTGAGCTGATATTTCTAACTATATTTTGATGAACAACAGCTCAATTGTCTAATATTTTGTGCATTTTGAATTATGTACTTTGCAGTTTACCAGAATTGTAGGTAACCAGTTAAAACACAGACATTATTTTTCCAGTGGGTTCTTCCAAGAGCTCAGACAGGAATGCGGAGATGACAAGAACAGTTCGCGAAGTAAGAGATGCATTATCGTCCGACGCCAGATTCTTTAAAGGAGATATCATTGGTATCAACAGTAAGTGTGATTTGATCGGGGTTGGTGGGTGGGTGGGTTGGGGAGTGCTTTGAGAATGAAACATGTTAACTATTTACACTAGCATCAACAAAGTGATGATGAAGAAATATGCAAGATGAAAGATGCTTTCGGAAAGCCTTCTGTGCAGTTAGAAAAGAAAAGTATTCGAGAAGAGATAACTTTAGACTTTTCGAAGCAGAAGAAACTAGTACAGTTTTTTCTTGGGTGTAGAAAAAGATCTGACAACATCGACCAGTGAGCGGGGTTGTAATAAGAGACGGTCGACAGCGGACTTTGTGGGTACACAGTGTGGATCCGAAGAAAAAGTCAGGGATACCCGGTTCATTGATTGCTGAATGCTTCTGTTAGAGGAACAAATTAAGTATATTTTGTGTCCAGTCGGGTATTCAGAGAAAATCTCCGATAAAGAGGTATCAGAATACTAAACGATTTAACAAAGGGGAATGGTTAGGGGGAGGCCACTTTAGTCACTGAAAAGACAAAACAAAACAAGGAAAGTTTACATTCTTTTAAACTGCAAGTTGGTAACAGTCAAAAGGAAGAACAAGTGCGCTTTGTTCATGTGTGCTGCTAATTGGTGTCTTTGTAAACCAGTAACGCGAGAACTCTCTTCAGTCAAAAACAAACGTCATTTCTGGCGGAGAGCAGTCTAGAAACAGAATTAAAGGAGGTTAGTCCCTTACATAAAATATCAAGATAAAATGGTCAACTCCAAACATAAGGGTGGTGAGCCTTCATAATCAGACAAGTAAACACTTGATGGACTGGCACCGATCGCACTGAACCAATAACTCTGGACGGTTATGCG
The DNA here is from genome assembly GCA_028829895.1 of Sinotaia quadrata. Classification (NCBI taxonomy): domain Eukaryota; kingdom Metazoa; phylum Mollusca; class Gastropoda; order Architaenioglossa; family Viviparidae; genus Sinotaia; species Sinotaia quadrata. The sequence continues at coordinate 74,118,647 of CM054177.1, read as the reverse complement.
ATGCAATCAATAGAAGTTTAGTTTGCCAGCTAGCATGTAAGCAATAGAAGTTTAGTTTGCCAGCTAGGATGCAAGCAATAGAAGTTTAGTTTGCCAGCTAGCATGCAAGCAATAGCAGCTTAGCTTGTCAGCCGAGATGTAAGCAATAGAAGCTTAGTTTGTCAGCTGGGATGTAAACAATCAAAGCTTGGCTTGTCAGCCCACATGGAAACAATAGAAGCGTAGTTTGTCAGCCGAGATGTAAGCAGTACAAGCTTAATTTCTAACTCAGACATTAAACTATCTTGTGTAGCAACATTATGGTAAACAGCATTAAATACTGGCTAAATCTACTGAAAATAGAATATTAGAGAATCCTTTAGCAAGCTTATAACGCACGCGCATAGCTGAAAAGATGACTTGGTCTACAAATGTTAAAGATATGCTGACTTAAATTTGATTATGTCTAGCTCCGTAAGAGTCCGAAAAACAAAGTTTGCTTCTGAAAGCATTATCAGCAACACTGATAAGTAGTAAGTGATACGAAGTGTATCGAAGATTTAAGTACTATTTTGAACCAGAAAGTTTTATTGATCATGTTCACATTAAATGATTTAGATACGCGTTAGTAGAGAGAAGAATTGGTATTTCTTCTGTAAGTAAATTTTAATTGTCCACTACACCAAATAACTTTAGTATGAGTTGTTCGCATACAGTTTTGTTTGCAAATGTCAGTTATATGAAGACTTTGGAGATAAATACATATAAGATTATAACTAAAGATTCATTATTTTTATTACCTACTGTCAAGTTATAGCCAGCTTGTAAGAAGGAAATTTGGTGCATTCCTACTGCGTGCACATTTTCTTTTTATTTGATAGAAATATCTTTATGAATTTGTTTATAGTTTTTAATTTAGTGTTATTTTGTAAACGAAATGTAATGCAATAAATTGTTGTCATGTTAAACCTTCTTGGCCTAATTGAACAAGAAAACCAATATTTATTTCTCTCTCGCCCCCCTCTCGCATTATCTATCTATCTATCTATCTATCTATCTATCTATCTATCTATCTATCTATCTATCTATCTATCTATCTATCTATCTATCTATCTGTCTGTCTGTATCCCACATGTTCTGAAGAAAAAAATAGTAGCATTTGAAAATGAAAATTGATGCCAGTGATAGAAATGCAGATTCTTGCAACTCTTGTTTTGTGTTGAAAATGTAGTACGGATGGAGACGTTGGTTTTATATGGGATAAGTTGTATAATGAGGGTACCCGTCAGGGACAATGATTATATTGGAAGGGCCACTAAGCGTTCGGTCGTATTCAGAAGTATATATATATTTGATAGATGTACTTTGATCACTCCGGTACTGGTGATGGAGGCGGCTTCGAATTAAACCTGTGAAAGTCGACTTTTGTGTTCTATGTTAAGTGTACTCATTTAAATATGCTACATCCATTTACTTTAGGTTTGGTTCTATATGTGTGGCACAAAACTACTACTTCGTCTCTAAATTTAAAGAAGGATTTTATTCTGCTCGTTCTCTCTTCCTGCCTCAAACCTCTCCTCTTAACCACGTCAACTCACCGCAGTCCCATTCTTGCACGCACGCACTCACACATTCAGTACCCGCCCCTCTGTTGCCTCCTGTACGCAGAGGACACGCAAAACGTGGGAAATAGCTAAAACCGAAGTCCACAATTATGGACTTGATAGAAAGCCTAAAATATCGCCACAACCTATCATCAAAGTCTGGCGGTCAAGAGCTCAGTCACGAAGTTGAGCACGTATGAATGTGCTTGAGTGCGGAAGTACAGATAGATGTGCATGCCGCCTAAACACACACTCACATACACCTTTGTCCACGTGTACGCCCGATTAATGGCAGTACCCAAGAGTGTGCGTGAAAGGAATAATTATTAAGTTCCCCTTATATATGATCTATCGTCCAGAAACTGCGCACGCACACACACAGAGGCATACACAAACATACGGATAGTTCGCTTTCATCCACTCCAACTGAAACATGCAAGTATTATTTAAAATCTACGCTAGTACAAATAAACTTTGTTTGGAAAAGTCAAATACCAACTGGGACAGCACAATTTGAGATTTTGCCTTTTGCTTCATTAAAATAATACATTTAAAAAAATGAAAATAAAGAGCCATCTGACAATTGCGAGGGTTACACGAACAAAAGAGAACACGCAAACTTAAACTAAAAAAAAAGCAACTTATTTCTGGTTCCATTTTTAAAACAAATTTTGTGAAGTAAAACGCGTGATAATTCAAATATCTCCATTAGTTGTTTCATTGTATTTAATTTTAAATCACTATAATGTCTTTGCTTTTTTGGAATATGTCTGAATATGGCAGATGTGTAAGTGGAGTGTTATGTACCGGTTTTCTCCAGGATGTAAGTCTGTCTCTTGTTCAGAGCATTGGGAAATGTAATCTTGAAGGGTCTTAAATTTTTGTTAGAACAATTTGCACCACACCTGCATGTAAAACGACTATGGTTATGAAAGGCAGTCCCTTCGAAATTCAGGTAAAATTGAGTACATTGAAACTGATGGCACATCGGCCATTTTATCTATGAGTGCGTTGAGGAGAAGCGTTGAAATTGACTAACTGCAACTCTTGCTTTGACACCACATATTCATGTGATATCATTGTGGCTGTGTTACAAAACAGTAATTGTAATTTTAAAAAATGGAATCCAATATGTCATAGTTTCATGATATATAAAGTTTTTGAGTTTAAGACAAGCAAATTTCTTTTGGTTCAGGTTACGTTAGGTCATCTAGAGACATTAAGTTCAGGGCCTTAGGGCTAGGACATATAAAATGTATTAGGTTCAGGAGCTATAAATTGCATTAGGGCTAGAACAAATAAAGGGTATGCGATTCAGGAGCTAAAAAGGTTATTAGGACTAGGACACATAAAGGACTAGGTTCAGGTGCTAAAAAAGGGCATTAGGGCTAGGACATATAAAGGACATAGGTTCAGGAGCTATAAAGGGCATTAAGGCTAGAACAAATATTGGGCATTAGGTTTAGGACATCTAGAGAAACGTTAGTTGTAGTACCTATAATGGACAGGACACAGAAAGGACATGAGATTTAGGAGATACAAGGATATTAGATCATGACACATAAAGGCATTTGATTCACAACCCAGAAAGAACATTTGGTTTGAGACACATAAAAGGCATTTGATTATGTCACAGAAAGGACATTTGGTTTGAGACACATAAAGGCATTTGATTCACAACCCAGAAAGAACATTTGGTTTGAGACACATAAAAGGCATTTGATTCACATCACAGAAAGGATTTATGGTTTGAGACATAAAAGACATAAAAGTGTCCCTTCACTGGATGAAGTACAAAAGAACAAAGTCGACAAGACAAGACTGTTTTAAAAAACGAGATAGTCACTTATGTAATGTAGTGCAAGGAAACTGAATGTGTGCTGCAAGCTTTGATGTCAGTAATACAGTAATGACAGTAATACTGTCAAAATAAGGCAAAAGGCCTAGTCTAGCCATGCTATTTCTTTTCTGAGGGGAATATACTCAAGTCCAATGTGTTGTAAACAAGGTCTGCTGGACCAGTGGCTGACAACAGATGACCATTAGTTGATGAAACTGTGCACTTGTATTTCTTGTTTGGCATTATTTTACCTTACTGCTGAAAACACTTGAATTTTTTGGTACCAGTGTTTTATAGTTCCTATGCATACAGGTCTTCAAAACATTCAGGTATATCAGTATAATTATGAAAGGATATACACTCACTGCTGCTTTGGCCTAGGAAAATGCAACCTACCTTTCACCTTTACAGTGGTAAATGAGTTCATTTTAATTTGACCTCATTGTGAAGTAAGAACACGTGTTTATCTTCATGGTGGAGTATATTTGCATCTCCCTATTAAAAAATTTAAATGTTTATAAATTGTTAAAATTGTCAAATTAACCAAACCTTGATGGTATTTTTGAAAATGTCTGAATTGAGGTAAACGCTCGAATGGAGAATGTGCTGGAATTTGCTGATGTAATGCAAGAGTGAATAGTTTTTATTATCCAATGGTTATGATTTATGAGATCGAGACCAGCCAATCGGCTGAGATTTAAAAAGTTTCCCTACTGTAGAAAATTCTATTCTCTGATCATTTTGAATTTGGATTGGTAAGAAGAAGTCAAATTTTGAAAGGCGGCTGTAAGCTTGATGTGAGTAAGCACATGTTTTGAATTTCAAACTGTTTTCCTGATTTTGTTAGCATTTCTTTTTTGTTGTTGTAAACGGTGATGTTAAACATTCTTTTTATTTCCCCTACACACATTTTTCATATAAAATGTTATTGAAGTATGCTTGAGATTTGTTCAATTTTATCTCCCATGTCTGCATTTGATTTTTTAGCAGCATTTGGTGAGAATATTTTGTGGCAATTTCTATGTATGAATTTGCTTGTATCCGGCAGCCTAAATCTATTACCATAGTTCATGCTGTATAGGATAGAGTGATATAATTGGATTTCTTGTTTAAAGGATATGATTTGAACACTTATTTGTTTCACTGATGAGTAAAGCACAATGTATTTACTTTGAGAAAGTCTGCGTATATGTGCATTTTATTTATGCAAGATATATATTACTTCAGTCACGTTGTTAATTGTTAGTTGAGAGACTGGAAACCACCATTATAGATCTCAACAGAGAGAAATAGCATAACAGTGACTAACGTACACAGGCAGCGAAAAGCACATTGTTTGGCATGCTTTACTTGCAATACTTTCTGTTTAATGCGCCACGAAGATTTGTCTCTGATTTTTTATTTCTTAGTCTTCTAAAAGCTCAACTGTCCTCAATTATTTAGGCAAATGTCCAGTTACTGAACCGTCTACCTATGTGATAAATGTGCTAATCTATCTAGCTAGATAGCTAATCCGTTTACCTATGGGTACATATCTATCTATTGAAAGTGTGTGTTTTACGCAACACGAGTACTTAATGACTTTATCAATCAAGATAACCCGCATTTAGTTGCTGTTGAAAGCAGCCACGTGTGTTGTAAGTGATTCAGTCATTCAGGATTACTGTAGATGTTTGAAGAGAAAAAGACCAATGTGTTTAGAGTAGATGTCTTCTCGTGTAGTCCCAAACTTCCATGTTAACATTATAAGATGAAAGAGCAAGCCTGACTGACCCATTACGATTCTAACATAACACGACGCCGTCATTAAGTCGCGAAAATGTTGCAATCAATTGTCGCGCTCCGCAGTCGATACTGGTGCGTTGAATTACGACATGTCGTTAACTGCCAGAAATTTCCCGCGACCTCTTTGTGCAAGGAAATGACATGTCGCTAACAACAAAGTAAAGAAAAAAAAGGCAAGTGTTTTCCGGTTCTGCGATGACGGCCCTCAGCGAACGGAAATCGACGTGAGACCTTTACAGAGTGTGTCCATGCTTTGCCTTCAACGATGGATATTGAACGGTTGGTCCATGTCTCGGAGATTAGACCTTTGGTAGAAATACACAGTTTTTTCTTACATTAAGAAGGGTAAATAACGTCACTAATTGCTCAGTAACAATTGTCTGACTAACCTGTATGTTCCTTTTGCTGCTGTTATTGTTGCCTGACTTTCTCGCTCGCTCTCTCGTTCTATTTATCTGTCTGTCTAACCATTTTATCATCTTAAACACACTTAAATAAAAAGCAAACATATTAATCTAACAAGCATAAAAATACAAAGGTTATTGCAATTATAACCTTTTTCTGGTGTGCAATCCAGAGAAAGGTCAGCATACTTTCTAAAGTAGAAATACATGTTATAGTCAGACGGGGAGGAAATGAACAGAGATTATAGCTAGATGGGTGAACGAATAAATATATGCAGAAATTTGAGAAGACAGCAAGCAAACAGACAAATGATTGATAGGTAGATAGATTGATATAATAGACAAACAGACAGATAGATATATTTTATCAGCGTTCCTCTTAATCGTTCATTTCCTTGACAACCCGAGGTATCAACAGGTTTTCTTGTGCGGATTCATCTTAACATTTTCAAAACTTGTATTTTTAGTTTAATGAAATATTTAAGTTTCTCGTAACTTGAGTTCAGTGTTCTATCATTGTAAACTCATTTCTATGCTTTATGTTGTCTCTTTGTCTGACCCTTTTCAGTTGTTTTTTTTTCCCGTGTTGTGGAATTTTTGCTGTAGTCTAGCTTCCAATTAATGGATTTGTGAAAAGTTATTCCCCTTGACTTATTTAGACATCGAGTTGCCGGTGATGCTAAAGAGTACAGCAAATTTACCTCCCTTACTCTTGAAAGAAATCGACTAAATGAGGTAGCTGTCATCACTGAGCAAAGTCCTCCTTTAAGAGACAAGGCGAACATTTTGAAATTGCGCTATTTTTAGTTAATTACTGAGAGCAATTTAAATGTTTATATAGGTCATGTCCAATAAATATTATCATCATCGCCATCGTTATTCTTCTTATTATTAAAAATGTACATGAGTAAGTTTCTGCATCTAGGTACATTTTGTCAAAATGTGTCACCATAACAGTGATCAGAGTTGTGGCCTACAGGAACTGTATTCATATTTGTGATTGGTCAGTGTATCTATGTAAAACTTTAATCAACGTGATTGGTTAGTGTACACATGAAACACTGACTAGGATAGTTCAGTAGCAGACAATCGTGCCTCACAACTTCTCGGATCTCAATCTACATCTAAAATCAAATGGAATCAGTTGTAATGTATGTACAAGGATTTCTACAGCGAAACTCTTGTTTGCCTTTGAATGGAATTATGCAGCTGCAATTATAAATGACCTTTGAATGGAATCTGTTGTAAAGTAGGTACAAAGATTTATGCAGCAACAAAATTCATGTGTTTACTTGTGACTGGTGTAAAGTTTATGCGGGAATTTACACAACGTTGCAATGTTTTGCCTGTGGATGGAACCCCTCTAAATTATGCACAGTCAAACTTAACTATATCGACTTTTCTGCCTATGAGTGGAGTCCAGTGTAAAGTGTGTGCAAAAAATTACGCAACATCGCAATGTTTTTGCCTGTGGCTGGAATCCCTCTGAAGCATACCACTGTCAAATGTGACCAGTTTGTGTGTCTACTGCTAGAGTGTAGTCACTGTAGTGTATAGAATGGCAAGCTATTACAACTGCTCATATACTGGTCTGTAACGCTGTGCACAATATGCCTACATCACACACCGTTTTATGTCTTGACTATGGATATTTTGCATGTAAATGACTTTTATTTGGCTAAAACTCCCAACTATTATTTTAATTATTTCCCATTATTTTTTTGTTGCATGTTGCTAGTATAATTATTTTCTCACTTGACGGCATAAGGTGAAGTTGATGTGTTCGGGTTTCAAGTTGCAGATTGCATTTTGGGGGACAGTCCATTTGTTTCTAGATGGAAATTCGCGCGAAACGAAACCAAAAATGGCTTGAAAATGCCAACAAATATTTATTTGAATTTTATCAGCGATAAAATCTCCCTATGACCAAAAGAAGAATGTTGCTGTTTACAACTGATAAAATATTGTTATATAAAACTGATAAATATTACTATATACAACTGATAAAATCTTGCTGTGTGTGACTGATAAAATATTGATGTATAAAATTGATAAAATATTACTATTTACAACTGATAAAATCTGGCTATTTACGAATAAATAAATCTTCCTGTATACAAGTGATAAAATCTTGCTGTGTGCAACTGATAAAATCTTGCTGTAATACAACTGATAAAATCTTGTTGTGTACAACTGATAACATTTGGCTGTATACAAGTGATAACATCTTTATGTGTGCGATTGGTACAATTTCATTGTGTTCACGACATTAGCTCGCTGTGACGGATAAAATCTCGATGTGACGGATAAAATCTCGATGTGACGGATAAAATCTCGATGTGACTCATAAAATCTCGATGTGACGGATAAAATCTCCCTGTTATTGATAAAACCTGATTGTGACTGATAGTACATCGCCGTCATATTATAAACACCACTTTGTGTACAATTAATTTTTAAAAAATAAAACAAAATGAAACCCTGGGTTAGGTGTAGGTCACCACTACTTAGAGCGGGCACGAAATACGATCTGACTTCAGAAGTCAGGCTGTGCCAGCACTCGGAATGTGCTGAGAATTTAAGACTATAAGACTAGAATCCCTTCCCAGAACCCTCAGAGATTGATTTAAACAGACATATTTTAGCATTCCCATTGTCCAAGAACAGACTTGTCTCCCTTGGCTAATTATGCCAAGGTAAACAAATGAAATGGATTAATCAAATCTGCCGAATCGAGGTGAAAAAACCTATTTCAATATGCAATGCAGGAATTATAAATTATTTATATAATATTTCATTATTAATAATTTATGATACTGAAACCGTTTGTTACCGCAAATGTTAGATTAATGTTTATAATTGCTTCATTATGCGACTAACATTAACAACCAATTGTTCTGTTGATTGTGAACTAACACACTTATTTTATAAATTCGTGTTCTTTAAAAAAATTGTATTCTTTTCATAATATTAATAACATTGCTAACTGTATTTGAATACTGTAAATGTGTTTTAGGTTCTGTACATTTAATTAATTAGTATAATGCCTGAGAGGAGTGTTATGCCATGTCACGTCTTATTATATATTTTTCACGTCGACCTGCTGATTAATCTTATATTTTAATCAGTATCATGTCTATTGTCGTGACTAACAGAGAGGAAGTGACCTGAGGTCATTTGTGGTGAGAGTGGACTTGTAATAAAAGTCACCCCCTTTCCTCAGAGAGCTGCTTGCGACAGCTTTTAGACTACGGCTACAGGCATTCCGGAATATCACTCCAATGAACTGATCCCTGGGCCAACGAATTTGCTAGTGCACCGCGGCCATTGTATATGCTGCTACCCAGACCGCCAACGGTTAGCTGAATGAGGCTTCATTCAAGATAAGAACCACTATTGTACTCTCACTAAACCATTGATATTTCAAACCTGTTCTTTGAATTCGTGCCATGTCTTCTTTATGATGAATATTCTAGCACTTTAATTAAACATTATCAATCATTATTAATCTTTTAACTAACGTTATTATTAATAAATAGTTGCCACTAGAAAACCACAGAGTAGCTTATTTTACCTACATTTTCTATTTCTAAATATCCAGAATTTTTTGGGGTGGCTAGGGTCCAGAACTGTTAGACAATTGTCTGTCTATAACCACTTAAATTATTCATAGTTATTCTGCAGTCCAATCCTAGAATATAGACTCTTCCCATAATTTTAATTAATGCAGGGAGGGAAGGGGTGCATTCACACTAACTACTATTTATCGTGACCACCCACTCCACCAGACATCACAGTCGCTTTGACTGATGGAATCTCGCTACGTACGACTAATAGAATATCACTAAAACTGATAAATTCTTGCTGTGTATGACTAACAACATATTGCTGTGTATCGCTAACAACATATCACTGTTTATAATTAACAACATATTGCTGTGTATCGCTAACAACATATCACTGTTTATAATTAACAACATATTGCTGTGTATCGCTAACAACATATCACTGTTTATAATAATTAACAACATATTGCTGTGTATCGCTAACAACATATCACTGCGTACAATTAACAACATATCACTGTGTACAATTAACAAATTGCTGTGTATCGCTAACAACATATCACTGTGTATAATTAACAACATATTGATGTGTATCGCTAACAACATATCACTGTGTACAATTAACAACATATTGATGTGTATCGCTAACAACATATCACTGTGTACAATTAACAACATATTGATGTGTATCGCTAACAACATATCACTGTGTACAATTAACAACATATTGATGTGTATCGCTAACAACATATCACTGTGTACAATTAACAACATACTGATGTGTATCGCTAACAACATATCACTGTGTACAATTAACAACATATTGATGTGTATCGCTAACAACATATCACTGTGTACAATTAACAACATATTGATGTGTATCGCTAACAACATATCACTGTGTACAATTAACAACATATTGCTGTGTGTCGCTAACAACATATCACTGTGTACAATTAACAACATATTGATGTGTATCGCTAACAACATATCACTGTGTACAATTAACAACATATTGATGTGTATCGCTAACAACATATCACTGTGTACAATTAACAACATATTGATGTGTATCGCTAACAACATATCACTGTGTACAATTAACAACATATTGATGTGTATCGCTAACAACATATCACTGTGTACAATTAACAACATATTGATATGTACGACACGTATGATTTAACAGTGACTGATTAAATCTCGCTGTGACTTACAAAATCCTGTGTACGATTTTATATAATCTCGCTGTGCGTGACAAAATTTCATTCTGACGTGATCATATCTGGACTGTCATAAAAGAATCAGTTATGAACTGATCATCCCGAGTACCACAACACAGATCTGTCAGTTTCTGTCTACTTGGGAATCCAGGCGATACATTAATGCTGCTAGTGGCCCCATTTAATTTGGTAGTCAGGAGAAAGAAAGACCACTATAAGAGCACTTCAATCGTATGCAAGAACGCAATAAATAAAGTGTATACATGCTGTTTTCGATGCAATCCTTAACACTTCCGGTACAAAATTTTAACTAACCAGTGTGCCGTAATCACTCAAGCCATTTGAAAAGATCTTGTCATATGAAGTCAGCAATGAAAACTTGATAATATCCTTTTGTTGAGGTGGGGTGATATTAAAAATATGAAAGAAAAAGTGTTGTTTATACTTAGATGTGTTCAAAGAGTTGAAGTTTTAGTCCTATTTTTAGATCGGCTTATCTTACCCGTGCATGCAGAGAGACCATCTGTTGTCGAGAGTGCGTCAGGCGGGAGTACTTTTCCTTCTCCAAACCCTTGTTTTTCTCCCCTTAGATTTACATTTCCAAACCCAGATGTGTGTATATCAGATCTCTGAAGGAGTGCCAAATGAGTTTCTGCCTTGAAATGCACAAGGAATGAGCGTAGAAAGTTTAGTCTTGGCAATAAAATTTATAAGATTTTCGGTTTTGTTTTCCTGACTCATCCGAAGTGAAAATGAATCTCTTGAATATGAAATACAATATACAAAATAAATGTTTATACGAAGTCAAGCGTACTAAGTTTTGTTTGGATGTGCTGCAGTAAATCATTTCAGCATTTTCATTTGCGATATTTTAATGAATCTTTTTATATATGCACATTGGTATTTGTGCGTTTGTGTATTTACAGACTAGGCAATAGACCCCTTCGTAGCAAAGTGCGCAAGTATCAATAAAGAATTGTAGTTTCACGAATACTTTAAAAAAATAATCACTATGACGCAACGCCACTTAGTTAATGGTTCTGATTATTATTATTAATTAATCGTCCATAACTAATTACAAGCGATAAGAATCTTAATTTATGTTATAAGTAATTCTCCAGCAGACACTACTCGTCTCTCTCACTTGGCTGATATGTGGGCACTGTAAATGTTTTCTCTCTTCCACAACATTTAAGACAACATTTACCATCACACAATATTCCATAGTTGGAAAACTCCTTACTAAAGGAGAAGATACGTCTGTCTTTAATCAATATTTAATGAACCTCCTTCCACCCATTTTCTTCTCCAACATAAGGTTATCAATATGTGTAAGAAAGTCAATAAATTTAACATTAAATTTACTAACATCAAAAATACATATGACAAATACAATGAAATAGATTAGTTGACATCAATATTTTCATGAAACCATATTCAAATAATTACCCATCATACAGTCTTTATCCATAAAAATAAGATTCAATAAGTCAATACAAATCACGGGATAGTTCTTATCAGAGAACAGAAAGGAAGTTATTAGAGATACGTGATAATAGTTTCTACATAACCTGATTTAGGCACTGTCTCAAATGTCTTTGCATGCTTTTGTAACAAAGACACACGTTTACTGTCCGCCATTATTATGTCAGTCCCACGTGTTTCACTCGCTCGTTTGTAGGAAAATAATTCACTCTTATTCTCTCGAGCCAACTTGGTGCTCACTCGCCAAACAGCTCTGTCAACTAGAACAATGATTGTATCAGTTCTAGTAACTCCCTTATACCAGAAATTTCTCCATGTAGTCAGCATACTTTGCCACCATACATCAAAGAGGTGTAGTGTATTCTCCACGCTTACACACCATTCCCTGCCTTTAGCACGGTCAGTCAAACATTAATCAGGATTGAAATTATACAAGGAAAAAAGACTGCATGTCCTGAAAAATATAATCAGTGAGCAATGCTAAATTCCATTTTATTACTTTATAACTCCATTCTTTCTTACATTCCAGTCACAACTTACAATTTCCTACAACAGTATTTTTTAGCCCAATGTACGAACACAGTATAATAAATACTGCTCTTCAAAACAATAGCAAGTATTAGCATACTATATATGAGCATTTTACTTCAAACAACTGTTTAACTGTCACTGAATATAAAGTCATATTATGCATGCGGTTAAAAATTAGAAACAAATTTAGTGCATGCGATTTGAGTCTCTTTCAGATACTGTGCACCCACGCGCGCGCGCACGTGTGTGTGTGTGTGTTTGTGGTGTGTATGTGTGTTTGTGTGTGTGCGTGTGTGTGTGTGTGTGTGTGTGTGTGTATTATTGTGTGATTGTGTGCGCATTTAAGGAAAATCGCGAACCAATGAATTACATAATGAGATCATTTTAAACTGTTAATGAAATAAATAAGCAAGCACTTGCCAACAGGTATCATATCATATAGATCTACACTTTTGTTCATTTTCTTCTTGAACTAAAGAAGAAGAAAAAGAAAGGTTGGTTCTTTTGCCTGAAGGAAAATGGGTACACAAGCAGCAAATAAATACGCTTTGGCTGCTTTTGGAAATGGAAATTTAAGTGCTTTCGCTACAGTAATGTCAGTTCTGTGCAAAGCTGCAAACACACATGACGATTTTCCAGACTTTCACCAAGACGTATCCGGTTTAGGGATAAATTAAATAAGAAGACGGGGAAGCCTAAGGAGCCACTCATGTCAACACCAGTCAACACCAGTTCTGTCTATTAATAGTGCACTAATGTCAACAGTACTTGTGCATTCAAGTGAACATTCAGTACAGAGCGTGTATCCAGCAGAAGTGCATTCAAGTGAACATTAATACACACAGGTTCAAGTAACAGTAAAGTATTCGTGTAAATGTAAGTCGTGCACTCTTGTTAATATTAAAACCTCGATTGTGTGAACATCATAACCCACTTGTGTAAACGCCATAACGCATTTTTCTAAAACATCACACCGCACTTGTGTAAATAACCTAAGTCCCCTGAGAAAACATATTAATGCACGAAATCAACTCCGGTCGGAAGTGCTCTACAATACGTAAGAAATTAAATATATTTGCGCATTTGTGTAAACGTTAAACGCACTTTTATGTAAACATCATAACGCATCGTGTAAAAATAACCCAGCGAATTTCTGTAAACGTCAAATTCACTTTTGTGTGAACCTCGTAACGCACCTGTGTAAAAATAACCTAGCGAATTTCTGTAAACGTCAAATTCACTTTTGTGTGAACTGTAAAATACTTATATAAAAAATAACGCATTTCTGTAAACGCCAAATGCATTTTTGTGTGAACATCGTAACGTATTTGTATAAATATTGTGACTCCCTTGTATAAATGTCATAACGCACTGAAATGTAAACATCGTAACGCCCAGAAATGTGACACTGTAAGTTTTAGCTTCTGTGGCAGAGTAAATTTGCCTATCCCTATTTATCATCTTAATTCTTTTATAAATTGTTAAATGTTAAAGTGACCCGACCTTGGGCACTGCTTGTGTTGATATTTTTAAGTGTCAAAGTTGGATGTGAACAACTCAGGTACAGAATATGCTAGACTTGCTGATGTAATCTAAACCGGTAATAAGGTGGATGAGTAGTTTTATTATCCAACGATTAAGATTTACAAGAACGACATCTGCCAATGGGCCGAGATCAAAAGTTTACCTGCTGTAAAGAATTTATTTTCTAATCACTTTGAATTTGGAGTGGCAGAGTCCGGTCAGGAGAAGTGGCTGTTAGCTTAATGGTGAACTGAGTGAAAGAGAATGGATTTAGAAATATTTCGCGCATTTTTGCTATTGATATGTTATACTTGCATTTTACTGTCACGAAAGACTGGGAGTCAGAAATTACCAGAATACACAGTCCCAGACAGGCAACGGCGAAACTCGAAAAGTCTTTCTTTTCCAAATTATTATGAAAACTGGTTGGAAAGACGTCTGGAACTCAGTGTGGAAAAAATGTACGTACTTCCACACCTCGCTGTAGCTCTGATAGACACGCCCTGAATTTAAATGGCGACACAGTCCTTTTTCTGTAACTGGCGAGTTTTCTGATGCTTCCATGGGCTTCTAGAAAACCCGCATGGCAAAAGCATGCAACTTGGCTTCCCAACTAAAAGTTTCTATTGTTGTATGGGCGCATTACATCCTAGGGCGCAAGAACTCCAAATAACAAAATATAATCCCTATCTAAAAGTTTCAATAAAGAATACAAAAGATTTAATATATTTTCTATCTACTCCTAATATTATTAGCTAATATTAACGCAAATAAATAAATAAATAAATTTAATTAAAATACTAGATATGCTCAACAAACGTACACGCACACAAACTCACTGACAGTGCATGTATTCACACTACATTCATTCCAAAAAATGATTTTAAAAAATTGAATACACAAATGAAGGATGAATACAAAAATGTAAGGTGGTGCGGTCACTGAGTACATTCGTTTCTTTGTGCTGCTTTAATGCAAATAAATAAAGTTTATAAAATAAAATAACACCTAACCATTGAGTGCGTGTCTGATGAGACAGTTAGTCAAAAACTTATACTCTTTCATAAATACTGGCTCTCTGCTCCCTAATGTATAAAGATAATTCATCTATCCGTAAGTAACGTGTTTATATGTTTTATATGTCAGACCGAATCGATGAAGTCAACTGATTCCAACGACCACTCGTGCCGAAAGAGCAAAGGTAGTCCAGTACTGTATACAGGTTATTGAGATTTCAGTTTCGATGGTTGTTGAATGGCTTGAAGGAAACTTGTGTACACTAAAATGAGCGCCTCTCCAGTTTAAATGTTTCTTGTACCTCATAACGTGCAATAATAGCTAAATTCTATAGCCTACCTCATAACGTGCAATAATTGCTAAATTCTATAGCCTACCTCATAACGTGCAATAATAGCTAAATTCTATAGCCTATCACATTGCAATAGACTTTCAGCATTACAGTCTAAAACCGCAATAGTCTATCATATTGCAATAGACTATTAACATTTCCAACTAAAACCGCAATAAATCTATCACATTGCAATAGACTATCAACATTTACGTCTAAAACCGCAATAAGTCTATCATATTGCAAAAGCAGCCTATTAAAATTTACACCTAAAACCGCAATGTGTATCACATTGCAATAGACTATTAACATTTTCAAGTAAAACCGCAATAAATCTATTACGTTGCATTAGTCTATCAACATTTAATTCTAAAACAGAAAATGTCTGTCAGATTGCAATAGTCTATGAGTATTTACGTCTAAAATCGCAATGAAGCATACAGATTGTAATAGTGTATCAGTATTTACGTCTAAAACCGCAATAAGTCTATATCATTGCAATAGCCTATTAACATTTCCAAGTAAAACCGCAATAAGTGTATCATATTGCAATAGCTAGCAACATTTCCAAATAAAACCGCAATAAATCTATCACATTGAATTAATCTATCAACATTCACGTCTATAAACGCAAATGTCTGTCATATTGCAATAGTCCATCAATATTTACGTCCAATACCACAATAAATAATTCACATCGCAATAACGTATTAACATTTCCGTCTAAAACCGCAATAAATCGGTCACATTGCAATAACGTATTAACATTTCCATCTAAAACCGCAGATGTCTGTCACACTGCAATAGCGTATCAGTATTTACCTAAAAAACCGAATACATCTATCACATTGTAATCAATATTTACGTCTGAAACCGCAATGTCTGTTACATTGCAATAGCCTATCAACATTTCCGTCTAAAACCACAAAAAGTCTATCAGCATTTATTAACTCTATATCAAAGAGAATTACAGTCTGTCGTTTCCAGCATCGTGACAAAATCTTTAGTCGGCAGGGCGGATTTTGTAAACTCTATCCAACCCTACTAGCAAAGGGGTGGTGGCTATGATGGCCTGGAAAGTACCGCGTTTCTTCGCTTCTTTAAGCGTGTAACCGCCACGTCTCCGGTGTGATTATGAGGCTAGTACGACTCTGCATGCCAAGATGATTCCATGTAATCATGGTGCCCTGGCTGCGCACTCGCAGCCCGCTCTTTTCGATTTTCAACTGCCATGGGTCATTAGCGTGCGCGGACTCTAAAAACGGGTCAATCGATGTGTCGTTCTGGTGCGACCCACTAATCGAGTCCCCTGAACTGAACACCCGGTCCACTGAACTAAACACCCGGTCCCCTGAACTAAACACCCGGTCCACTGAACTAAACACCCGGTCCACTGAACGAAATGTTCGTTCCATCAGTAAGAGCCCGAGAGTGAATTTGGGAATTTATATATCTAGCTATATCTGTACACGTAAACACGTATCTATCTATCTATCTATCTATCTATCTATCTATCTATCTATCTATCTATCTATCTATCTGTGATGACACAATTTCCACCCCCTATTTTTATTTGTCACTTGTTTTCTATATTTTGCCACCAATATCTGTATTTTCATTTATGAAATACTATGTTATGATGAGTTGTGGAGCTTGCTCGTATTTCCGACAATTCTATATAGTGTATAAAATAGGCGTCGTTCACTGCACGTTAAGTACACACGCACAATGTAAAAAAAACAACAGAATCCTTTTAAAACGGATTATTGGGCATTGCCCGGAGCAATATTGAAATTGAATGACACCGATCATCACTCCTAGGTAGAATTCAGTAGCGTGAATTCCTGAGAACACATGAAACACCCCAAAATGTTGTGGACAAACGGTTTATTGCATGATGCAAGAAGTTAGCCAATTAGACTTAGCCAATAGCCGTGCACTAACCAATTGTAGTTACCCAATGGCCGTCTACTGGCCAGTGGGAGTTGACCAATGGGTGCTAAGAGAATACAGGGGGAAACCAGTACTGTAAAAAAAATCTAAATGTTCACAATCCTTCCCGCAGTAAGACACTTTCTCTTTCTGTGTCCATTAGGGAGTTACCGTGAAAAAGCCTCACAGTGAGTAAACTACAGTTATAAGTCTAAACTGTCATTTTCATGACTCTTTGTAGCTCTTCAGAATGATTTCTCTACGTCCTGTCTTAGGAAAGTGGTCATTCCTTCCCGTCGTTTTCACTCCTTCGTGTCATTGACAGATTTATCCTTAGCGTCTTCAGAAAGTTGTCTCTCATTCAGGATTTCACGAAGTTTTGTCTCTTTTGTATCTCATGAAATCTGTGTGTGTGTGTGTGTGTGTGTGTGTGTGTGTGTCCCAGAAGCTTGTTCCTTTCATCTTTCCAGACTGTGTTCTCTCTTCAATGTCCCCCGAAAGATTTTCTAATTGTAAATGCCTCCCAACAGTTTCTCTTTTTATATCGTTTTAAAGTATTTTTTTTACTCCTTTCGTGTCTCCAAACAAATTTTCCCATTGTAGTCACTCGCGAAAAAATTATACATTAGGTCTGCCGGATTATTTTTGTTCCTCCACATTTATTCTTCTTTAGATTTTGGTATCCTGAAAGAGTCTTCAAATTTACAATAGCGACTGTTTTTCCATTTCCCAAAAGTTATACTGTGTCTGTTGTCTGGCGACATTAGATCTCCACCCCCTCCTCCTGTGCACATCGCGTTTCGGCTTATCTCATGGAAAATCAAAGCTTTATATGTTCAGAAATACTGTTTTCTGTGGAAAGTCGGCTCTCAGTCGTAACTACTGACGTCCGACTCTACTCTTGTTATCATAAAAGAAACCCCTTCTTATTTCCTGACAACGGCTTTCCCTTATTAATTAATCCGAAATTTATCTCTCTATTATCCATGGAAAATTAACTCTTCTTTGACCTTCGAATTTTAATTCCTTGTGTGCATTTTGTACTAATAGAATCTCCTTCTAGTACGTCGTCTATTATAACTATCGGTCCTGAGAATGGTAAACTATGCTGCTAAGCGTTGTGTTGACTGCCCTTGCCATTCATCGTTTCTTTTAGCATATGTTCCTTTATCCCGTCGGCGTTTCTTTCTTTTTTTTTTTTTAAAGAAACAAAAGCAAATGTGAGGTTCTTATTCGAACAGTGCCATGATTCATTTTACCGTATAAAATTCAATAAACTCTGTCGCACAGTAAATGCCAAGTTAATTTTGCCGTCCAGAAATCAGTAAATCAGTGGCGGTGCGGTACAGTGAGTGCCATGTTCATTTTGCCGTTTAGAGTTCAGTAAGCGGTGCGGTACAGTGAGTGCCATGTTCATTTTGCCATCCAGAAATCAGTAGGCGGTGCGGTACAGTGAGTGCCATGTTCATTTTGCCGTTTAGAGTTCAGTAGGCGGTGCGGTACTGTGAGTGCCACGTTCACTTCGCCATTAGAAAACAAATATGATGGAATATTGCCAAGTTCATTTGCCATTCATTTTCATTAAGCATTGTGGAACACTGGCAAGATTCACTTTGTCGTTTGCAAGCAAATCGGGGTGTGGACCAATTATCAATTAGCAAGTGGAACAGATGACTGGATAATAAACTATATAAATCGGCTTTGGTTAATAATAGCGAAACATGAAATTAAAAGGTTCAAACTTACGTTCCTTCCCCCTATTTGTTTTAATCAGCAACAAAATAAAAATTACATTTTTGGTAAATGACCGCCGTTTGCTAAGTCTGAAGCGGCTTCTTTTACTTACACGTACAACAGCAACAAAACCAAACCCCATAGCATGATACATTCTTGAAACTTGCGTACAACAGCAACAAAACCAAACCCCATAGCATGATACATTCTTAAAACTTGCGTACAACAGAAAGAAAACCAAACCCCATAGCATGATACATTCTTAAAACTTGCGTACAACAGCAAGAAAACAAAACCCCATAGCATGATACATTCTTAAAACTTGCGTACAACAGCAGGAAAAACCAAAACCCATAGCATGATAAATTCTTAAAACTTGCGTACAACAGCAACAAAACCAAACCCCATAGCATGATAAATTCTTAAAACTTGCGTACAACAGCAACAAAACAAAACCCCATAGCATGATAAATTCTAACTTGCGTACAACAGCAACAAAACAAAACCCCATAGCATGATAAATTCTTAAAACTTGCGTACAACAGCAACAAAACAAAACTTCATAGCAAGATAAATTCTTAAAGCTTGCGTAGGGATTCAAGAATGGCTTGCAGGTTGCGGTTCGTGTAGCCAGTGCCTTTCCTGCACTAAGAGAAAACAAACAACATTTGCACGTGCAAGGTGTGAAACTGGCAAGATAGACTGTGTTCACTGCATGACGCGATGCCGTCTTGCATTCAACGCCGTTTCTCTTTTTTGTTGTTGTGTTCTGAGAAGTATCCTCAATATTCACTCAACATTGCTATCTCTCTTTGTTCTGAAATTTGCCTTCATGATATTGGCCGCGTATCCTTTCTCTCTTTTGTGACAGCACCTTTATTATGTTTTGTCTTGGTTTTCGGAGGTTACCCTTTAGTCTGTTTTGTCTTTGTTTTGTGAGGACACCCTTTTCGTGTGATTTATCTTTGTTTCTTAGGACACCCTTTAATGTGCTTTGTCTCTCTATTAATATACCATCTTTTTAGTGTGCTTTACTCTATGAGGACACCTTTTAGTGTGCTTTGTCTTTATTAATATAACACCTTTTAATATGCTTTGTCTCTTTATTAATATAACACCTTTTAGTGTGCTTTGTCTCTATGAAGACACCTTTTGGTGTGCTTTGTCTCTATTAATATAACACCTTTTAATGTGATTTGTCTCTTGCTGTGAGATCAACCTATTTGTGCTTTGTCTTTGTGTTGTGAAGACACCCGTAAGTGTGTTTTGTCTGTGTGTTGTGAAATCACCGTATATGTGCTTTGTCTCTATTGTAGGACACTATTTATTGTGCTTTGTCTGTGCATTGTGAGGACATCCTCTATGTGTTTCATCTCTGTGTCGTGAAAACAACGTTTACACCCTTTTATTTGTTTATGTCTCTGTGTTGTGAGAACACCATTTGATTGTTTTGTCTCTCTTTTATGAGAAAACTCCATTTAATTCGCTTTGTCTCTCTGATGTGAGGACATTCTTTGTTACTTTCTCGCTGTATTTTGAGATTTGTCATCGCTCTTGTAGTTTGCCAGTTCTTTTGTTATAAGTTTTGTTATCATCGCTCTTGTAGTTTGCCAGTTCTTTTGTTATAAGTTTTGTTGTCATCGCTCTAGTAGTCTGCCAGTTCTTTTGTTATAAGTTTTGTTGTCATCGCTCTAGTAGTCTGCCAGTTCTTTTGTTCTAAGAATTGCTGTCATTGCTCTAGTAGTCTGCCTGTAGTTTTGTTTTAAGAATTGCAGCTGTCATTGCTCTAGTATTCTGCCTGTTGTTTTGTTCTAAGAATTGCTATCATCGCTCCAGTAGTCTGCCAGTTGTTTTGTTCTAAGAATTGCTGTCATCGCTCTAGTAGTCTGCCTGTTGTTTTGTTTTAAGAATTGCTGTCATCGCTCTAGTAGTCTGCCAGTTGTTTTGTTCTAAGTATTGTTGTCACCGCTCTTGTAGTCTACAATTTGCTTTCTTTTAAGAATTGTCAACACTTGTTTATGGACATCACTATTTACATTTCGTGGCACCAACAAGTGTCACCTTGCTATGCTCTCCACTTCATGTGCTGGAGGAAATGTTTTCATGAAGAATAGATGTTGGCATTGTTGTTCCCAGTCGCTGTAAGGTAAGTACAGTGCTAGTATGTTTATTTTTCAAGAAGCGGGGTTTTCTCTAAATCCTGAAACCGTAGACAAGCTACAAATAGCAGACCTGGGAGTATTTTCCACTACTGAAAATAGCAGACGTCAGTAGCAGATTGATAGTTTCGTCTGGGCTTTAGCCAACCGGCGACTACAAATCCCCCACCGGTCTGTGACGCTAACTTGCTGTCTGCCAGCTACGAGAAAAGGGCCACCTGTAATATGCTGTTATTTTTAGCTCTAAATATTATATTTTTCCATTGATATTTATAAACTTTTAACTGCTGTTTATAGAATGTATTGTAGAAGGAAGTTAATCATGGTGGTATTCCAAAATTTATATGATCATTTGTGAATTTAATGTTAATATTTTGATATTGTTTCTGTATTGGATGCAAGCAAATTTATTGACTAAATTAGTTTAAGTGGAACATTAGATTGTGGTTCTAATAGTAAAAATATTTATTTAGTAAATGCACCGGAAGCTAAAGGAATGTCTAAATTAATAACCTGTCAAACAATTATGGAACTATATATGGATAGGCCACTAAATAAAAAATAACAAGTCATCATCATCATCATCTTCATCATCATTATTATTATTACTAATTCTTCTCACGAATTCTGTTATCCTGTTATTAGTCGGTTAGGTGTCTGTTTAAAAAGAATGCAATTATGTTTTTAACCCTCCGCATTGTTTTATTTGGTAGTAATGCCATCACGTGGCTTCTCTTACACAAGCAGTATCAATAATGTTAAAATTATAAAACACATTTTGTTAGGCCTCCTGCAATCGGGACCTGCATGGATTTCTATGGCTGGATGATGACTGTTTCTGCATCATTTACTACACTAGCCTTCGCGATTTGAAAAGGACTAAAAACAAAGACGGCTGCATATGACGTCATTTCCCAAACCGCAAGAGGTCGCCATTTTATAACAAAATGCATTATAGGCTTCACAATCTGAGCATTTTATTGCCAAGGAATTCAGTCCACAGTTCCCCCCAACTTTGCTCTTAGGAAAAAAAAAGAAAACAAACGAAATACATGAAAGAAGGAAAACATCAAATCTACCTTCTAACATTCATTAAAGTAAAGTGGGTCACTAGGGACGATTAGAGAAGTTAACAATCATATGAAAGAGCTCAAGCAATCGACAGGTTGGACAACGATCGCTGTTTCTAGAAGACGTAATTGCTTCGAAGTCGATGGTTCCAGATCGAAAGCTGCTCACTGTTGACCTTTCTTTTCCGTTACTACATCGACCTGTGTGCTTAATGGCCGAACATTATATTCTGCAGTTTGGATGGTGTTTTGCTGTAAGACGACTCGAGATGGTCGACGGGTCAGACTTGAGTTCTTGCTGTTCTTTCTGATTAACTCACACGCCCCACACCCCACTCAAACTTAACTTTCTCCCTCACTAAACTCCGCCTCATTCATTACCACTTTACTTTGCTAATACGTTTGAGAAAGAGATAAAGCACACACACACACACACACACACACACACACACACACACACACACACACATACACACACACACACACACACACACACACACATATCATCATCATCTTTTCTTGATTTATTAGCCGTTCTACTCACTATCACAGCTACAAATTTTCGCCATTACTTTGTATACGTTTGCACTATTTTGACTCTTATATACCAGTAATTTTTTAACATTTGCACTAGTGCATTATATATATTAGAACAAATATTTCATGTTCGTTTATACCGTCAAATACAGGGTACTAGAGATCAGGTATCTCCAGCACTGACCTCTACTAGAGCGTATTAGAGATCAATTGTCCAGAGATCAATTGTCCAGCACTGACCTCTAGTACACTATATTGGAGATCCATTGTCTCCTGCACTGAGCTCTATACTCTATTGTAGAACAGTTGTCTTCAGGAATAAGCACAACATTAAAAAAGCACTCACAGCGTGTTAAAAGTAGGATTTGGGATATGATTAGGGTTAATGTATTCTATATCTGTAATATTTATAGTGCATGTGTCTTAAATCGTAAATCACTTCTGCAAAACGCAACAACAGACGTCTCAGTTACTAAGACGTGTAGAGCTCATTAATTTGAGAAGGATACCGGGTACGGGGTCATTTGGGTACACTAGCGGTGAGGCTAAGAGATTTTCTAACTTTAAACGCTGACAAGAGTGCTGTGTAAATATTATAAGATGAAAAAGTAAGTAGGCAAAAATTATCGTAAGGAAATGCTCTTTTCGTTTCACTTGCTATTTTAGCATGTTTTAGACCATGGCTTAACATTACTACTACAAGAATATTTGCTATGCACTTTGAATTGTTGTTGTTTTGTGTGTGTTGGGAGGTTGTACTTTTAAAAGTTTTTTTCCTCTCTTATTTGAATGTTAAGAAAGCCTTGGCCTTGCCCCATAAAATATTGCTTTTCCTTTGGTGCCATTATTTAAATGGAAATTGGAAAAAAAATCATTACTGACACTTAAACGAGTGCCTTATATTTCCTTTGATGTGTAAGTAGGCTTCCTCGTACCCTCGATGTATTGTCAGTTCTGTACATTATATTTATGTCGGGGCGTCTCGTACAGAGGTTCGACTTTGAATGTCACCAAGACTTTGAGTGTGTGCGACCTCGACATTCTTGCCTGTCAGCCATCGACTCTTTCGAGTGTAAGGTCGAAGGTTGTTTACGGCTGCTTATTTTTAAGTGCTTCTGATAGATCAGGTGTCAAAACTTGATTGCGATTAACTTTTGTATTATTCTGCTACCAGACTTTGACAGTTTGTAGCTGTCTGTTATCATTTTCACTTTTACGCTTCCTGCTATGCTTAATAATTTGAATCAGATTGTAAACTAGGGGATATGGTTCTATGTTCATTGTTGATGTATATTTTTCACCCTTTAATATTTTGTTATTCTATAAAAGAAAACTACACTAAAATTTACTGGTTTCTTTTTAATAGTATTCGGTAAACGCAAGCAATATTGCAATATTCGCAAAACGGAATTCCATTACTTTTCAGTCATGCAGGAAGACACAGGAACTTGATTTCATCTGTTTAATACACTCTTCAAGGACAACCCATTTGCCCGATTGTCTGTTTATCTAAATATTTGTTGCTTACAACTGTCATGAAAAGAGACTTCACCGAGGTTACAATTCTAAATTTGAAACAAACAATTTGAATATGTAATGGATAAATACACAGTGTGGAAGTGTCCATTGTCGGAAGAGCAGATTTCCGGATGATGGGAGCAGAGTTTGAGAGGGATAGAGGTTTTGTTCCTTCACACGGGCGTATAGACAAGAGAAGGTAAGGAAGAGTTGAAATCGTGAAGATCCAATTAGCAAATTAGTGTGACTTTGTGCTTTCCAAGTGCCAGGTTGTCACTTACGGCGAGTACTTCCTAAATTTAGAGTGGGACGCAGGGGTGTATCGAATGACTACAAGCCTCTAAAATAGTGAATCGGTACACTCACTAACAATACACTGATTGAAGGGCATGTCCCTGGGGCTGTCCCTGAATGGAAGGAGAGTCCGTGTTTTTAGGAACCCTTTCGGAAGGTAAAGCAGTGACTGTGAGCGATTGAAAATAAGATTTAAATTGTATTTCTTTGTATTGAATTGTGTGGTATTGCAATTTTGGAATTCTATTCAGAGATCGGTAAACATAATTAAGAGTAACCAAACAGTTTGGAGAAGAAACTTAAGGCCGGTTACAGGTTAGGTCTTTCAGGGTTCTAGGTGTATACTGATGTATGCTCGGGGGTCTTGCAGGCTTGACTGCAGCAGATGTATCGACATTGTGGTGAGCGCTGTTTGTGCGTGTTCGAAACTATGGTGCATCAGCCCATAAATCAATAATTATGAGAGAAGTGCAGCTTGACTGAGAAACAGGTGTCGGTGACAGCCGCCATTTTTTGAATAGTTTATTTGCATTGACTTTAATTATTTCTCTGAAACTGAATCAAATCTTTTACCTATTCCTCTACCTATACATAAAATAAAATTGTTATGTCTGTGGGTTTGTGCAAGCTTTAGTAAAAATGTTGGGACCGATTTTGTTTGGACTGTTACTGTTTGTATACCTTAATGCCCAAGAATTAGAATACACTATATAACATCATGCTATCCCATAAGGGAGGTCACCACTAGCCCTAAAAGCTCGAAAATAGTAGAGACATACAGCTTGCCATTAAAAGTAAAGCTCATGTAAGCAGATCTTAATTCGACCTCCATGACCTCTGTGCACAACAAAGGATTCTTGTTTCACTCAGATTGCTTTTCTCATTCTGGGTATCATATTTTAGGCTGTAGTAAATATTGTATTTGGGATTTTGATGGGTTGCGTTACGCTGTAGTTACTACGGTTAGCTCTTATTTTTGTAACGCCTCCCCGAAAGATATCAAACCTCATTTTCTTTTTATAATTATCTCTCGCTTCTGTTATCTCTTTCTCTTTCTGTCTTTCTTCTTGATCATGTTCTCATTTTCTCTCTCCCCCCACTCATCATATTCTCTCTTTTCTCTTATTCTCATTCAATCTTTTATTCTGCTCCCTCCTCTCTTTCTCTCTGTCTCTTCTTTCTCCATTGCTTTCTCTATCTCTTTTTTCTCTCATCCATCTCTACACCCAAAACGCCAAATTCCACGGGGGGCTAAAGATGGTAGGTATGCAGGCCCTATGTTTATGCTTTTATTTATTTATTTATTTATTTTTTATATAAAAGCATGCAACGCTACCAGACTACACCAGAAGCCGGCAGGGGAAGTAACTCAAAAGAAAGCCGGATAATGCGCACATCAGATTCGGAACCAGATTTCTTTCCTTGAAATAAAGATTAACCAACTGGTACGTTTCTGTTATTCATAACGGCTTATTAGGCACTATTCTTAATATATATTAGGAACATCCTCTACATGTAGAGTAGGTGCTTAAAAACACATCTTAATACTTTTGTTGTATTTGTCTGTACTACAATAGCTTTTATATTTTCATATTATTGCTGATTATGTACAAATTCGCAAAAGAATATGATGATGTTGTCGATGATTGTAAATTAAAGGTAAAGGATCGTTACGCACATATATTTAAAAATATGACTTTAAATCAGTTTAAAACTATTTTCATTGTTAAAGAGTTACTTCTGTTTATGATGAAAGCATGGAGCAAATACGCTCGCATGCACGCACACATATACACACACACAAACACACACAAGCGCGCGCACAAAAGCCTCATTCGCATTCTGGCATATTTTGTGCAATAATAAAAATGTAGAGATTTTCTTCGTTTTCATTCTAAACTACCATTGTCTTATCTAATATTATTTTTTTAATGAATGAAACTTGACAGGAAGAGAGAACAGCGGAAATCGCTATTCTTACTGTTAAAATTCAGCGTATAATTTTAATGAAAGAATCATATTTTCACAATAATACAGTCTATTGACATATACTGGCAAATAAAGAATTAGCAAAAATACTAATACTGTTCATGATTCTGAAAGAGAACTTTTGATCTGTTTTACTTTCCTTGACAAAAGTTTCAAGGATTCATTTTTAAAGCTTTCACTATCAGTAAATGTGTCAAAATGAAAAGATAAAACATGCCAAAAACACACTTAGATAATTATTTCTATCAATTGAAGAGCATTTTCGTGGAACAATGTGATGTCTTGTCACGAAATGTCAGAATCAATGGTGCTTTTCTCATTGTCTTGTTCCAAGCCGAACTCTGAACAGTGGAATTCAAAAAGCCACAGAATATTTATTTTGGCACAGTTAAATAGTTCAAACTCACGAGTGGACAAAAGACGTAGAGGTTAATTATTGCGCAGAGTACAGCTTAATATCAGTGAACCGTAATTTGGAAGGCAATTTATTTGAATCACCACTACTACTGCTGCTGCTGCTACTACTACTACTACTATTAATGTGTTATAGGATGCAAATGTTGTCAGAAGATGGTTTGATCGTGGCCTCTGGTTGGTTTGTATTTCCGGTCCTCCTGACATTAGTCAGAGTTGGTGCTTTTCAAATGAAGTAAACTGAAACTTCAGGACAATTTCTTAAGACTTCATCTGAATGTAATTTGAAAGAACATTTTTTCGTCTGTTGTTGCTGAGGAGAGTTTTACCGTCCTGAGATTAACATGGGAATCGACATTTTGTGAAAGAAATGCGTAACTAACAAAGCAACCAACAAATAAATCACTCAGTCCGGAAAGTCATTCATTGGTGAGGTCAGCAATAAGTCTGTACTAAGATCTCTTAAAATCTATGTATTATTTAAGGAACTCTTTTAAATATGAATAAACAGAAGAATAGACGTTACTTCATCAAATGTGTGCAGTACGTTTGTCTTGAGCAAAATAACGTTTATGTAGTGAATTCTTTCAAAAATCACCATTTAAACAAAGGGGAATAACCTATCTGACAATCGTTTGCTGGACATAATTAATTATATATATATATATATTGTGACAAAAAATGCAAATAATTAATTATATTTATATTTTCTAAACATTTTTTTATATTAATTCCAACTTAAACCAAAATTGTTTTAATTTTTGTCAATAAAAATCTGTAAACAATCATGAACAAAACCGCCTGTGGTAAGACTGGTGATTATGCAATTTCTGATATGAAAGAATGCCAGCCTCACACACCTTAACATTCAACAATAATAGACTAAATTTCTAGCAATAGCGATGCTATTGGATAAGTAGGATTAAAAACCCTCACATAGCTGACCTATATCTGTATTATAGGAAATGCCACTGACTATCTAATGAAGTTATTGTTGGCTAACAAAAGACTCAAACTCCTTTTGTTTAAACCAGTTCTATGACTCGGTTTAGAGGATGAAAATAACTATTTGCCTGAGGGCTGGCGCTACCTGATGTTTCTGGTACTTTCTCAAACAAATAAGGTGTTAGTATAAATACTGGGGTGCGCTCTGGAACCCTTGCTGCGTATTTTTACTATGGTCTCGATAATTTGCTGGCTTTGGTCGGAGAAAGGGCTAAATCAGGTATGTCTGGATAGTTATGAGAACGAAACTCTTGTTAAATTATTCATGTAGATATTATTTTACTTCATTGTTAAAAAAACATTACAATTCATTTTTTTATTTCACATTATCTTACTGATGAAATTATTGTAAACCAAAGTCTATAACGTTATGTCTGTTAATCTAAAAGAGAATTGTATATCTTTGTTTAATATTGTAAATTAACTGTAATGAGATATATTAATGTTGTGAGAGAGACAGCAACAGAATAGGTTGAATTAATGTTGTTAGGAGAGAGCTGACACGTGTTTGTCTATTCTCCAGTGCGTCAAACCAACTTTTGAAGTTAATAGTGTTTTGAAGTTACAGATCTTTAAAAATGCAGGCTGAAACTATAGGAACTAGCACCAAAGCTACGTTGTCGAGCTGCATAATCTCAGCAACACGGGGCACATTTCTGATTAAATCATTGCTTGTGATGTTTCTAACAACATCTATTTAGTAATATTTTCACAACTATAGCAATTACTACTACAACAACAAGAAAAAAGACAACCAGAAAAACTGGTTGAATAATGGTAAGAATTTGATATTGCATGAATCATTAATGTAATGAAAAGCAAGTCAGTGTTAAGCGTGCCATGACGAAGTTAACAATACTGGATTAATTATGCTGACGTCAAAATAACTTTAACTAGTATAGATTTCATTGACTAAAAACACTCCCGTTCATCACATTTGAAATGTGACTAAAACCTGCAACTCCTTACTACTTGTGAAATAAATTTATTAACAACTGGGTGAGGTACAGAAAGAAGTAAAAGAGGCTTTCAGATATAAAGCGTGCAAACGGATTTAAGCCTGAGAAAGAATAAACAAACAAAATAGTGTCTTCGGTCTATCGACTTCCAACATCAAGTACTACCCAAACGGGGGACACGTTACGCAGTCCGACAGCTTGTTAATGCTCAGTCAGTCGAACTCAACGCGGTGCAAAGATTTAGACGATGATCGACTACAAGTGTTTCTTTTCAGTAAAATGGGCGCTGAATTGACAGGACACATACTCGAGTAAGAGGGGTGGGGTGGGGAGTGAAAGAAGCGAAAATGTGGTGGTGGGTGTACTGTGGAAATGCTGAAAAAATCTTAGTGGTCCTTGAATTCTTTCGCGCAAAATATCGAGATTGATAGTATGGGAGTTGTTTACGAGAAATCCGTAGCATGCCCCAATACTTTCTCTTGAACTGCTTTCTGATGGAATAGTCTGAAGAGGTAGCACAAAAGCATAAAATGGAGAGGGGGTAATTAGCCTTCTTTTATTAAAAAAAAAATGGTACGGACTGATTTTAGTTTGCTTCCCGCGGGTCCTGACACAGGTATTTTGACTTATATAATAAAATGTCACTAGACATCAGAGTGTAAATTTAAATAATAATAATAATAGTAATGATACTTAATAAGTATTAAAGTTGGAAATAGGGTCAGAAAGAACGACAGAGACATAGGGTGGAAGTAAAGAGAGGGGAGACAAGCACACACTGTGTGTGTGTGTGTGTGTGTGTGTGTGTGTGTGTGTGTGTGTGTGTGTGTGTGTGTGTGTGTGTGTGTGTGTGTGTGTACAGAGAGAGAAAGAGAATGCATAAATAACAATGCAACACGCTGAGACACACACATAAAATTGCAAAGTCTTAATGCAGCAAAAGTCAGTTATAAATCATCTATTCTAAATATCGGAGGTGCACATGGCGTTGGGGGGGGGGGGGGAGGAGGAGAGAGAAAGAGGCAAAGACGTAAACAGGGAAGACAAAATGACTGAAGAGAAGAGACACGCACACACATTTAGTGTATTTTCAAACAAAACCATTAAAAGAAATATACCTCTGTTAGAACTAACAAATATACCTCTGCTAGAACTAACAAATATACCTCTGCTAGAACTAACAAATATACCTCTGCTAGAACTAACAAATATACCTCTGCTAGAACTAACAAATATACCTCTGCTAGAACTAACAAATATAACTCTGCTAGAACTAACAAATATAACTCTGCTAGAACTAACAAATATACCTCTGCTAGAACTAACAAATATACCTCTGCTAGAACTAACAAATATACCTCTGCTAGAACTAACATATACCTCTGGTAGAACTAACAAATATACCTCTGTTAGAACTAACAAATATACCTCTGTTAGAACTAACAAATATACCTTTGTTAGAACTAACAAATATACCTCTGTTAGAAATAACAAATATGCCTCTGTTAGAACTAACAAATATTGATATACAATGAGTAAGAATGACAAAGTACAACTAATCGAATTCTTGTCTGAGCTAACCACTTGTGCAATTGAAGCACAACCACAACAAAAGCTCATTAACAAAAGCCTAAATAGCAACCGACTAGAAGAGAACAGGATCAGCCAAGCATTTAACGACATCTATCATTGCTGCCTTTAATGGCGAAAATCTGAACAGAACACTGCAGACCGTTGTACGATGACTGACAGAAGCGTCTAAAAATCGAACCAGGTCGGTTCTGGTAAGTTATTTCTTGATCTGAAACTTGTGCAGACTGGGCAATTCTTCTCCTATTACCGATAACTGCTCCTTTCCCCCTCCTCCCGCCCTCCACAGCGTAAAGTACAGTCACGGAATAATCACGCTCACACACACCTGCACGCACGACGGCGCAACACACCACCACACAAGCATCAGAGCACCTTGCGAGTCCGTGCGCCGGTGATAACAGACGACAGTGTCGTTTTGGTGATGTAACTGAGGTAGAGCTAATCGCGGTGCCAGTCACGCCTGAAAGTATTCCGCTACAAGACTGTGTCTAAGACAGTCGGTTATGCCAATCGGCCGCGAAGACAGCAGCCAGACTCGTAAAGCTCGGGACAGGCTGCCACCAGCAGGAGAGCGCACGCACTTCCTCAAACGCTTGGTGATCTTTGTTTTGGGGCTCAGCGCAAGGACACTAACGGTGAACAGTCTGCAGGCAGTTAAAGAAAAACACCTTAATTGCCTTGAGGTGATTGCTCCTAAGGGAGGGAATCCAGCGTATGTCACTTTGAGAGCGGAAAATGGGGCCAGACATAGCATGACGAATTTTGTATGTTGTGTATGTGTAATGTGCTTTTTGTTTTACTTTTAAAAAAAAGTCTTTTAACTGGAAAAAAAAACTTTCTATATATTGAGTACGTAGGCACATAAACATTTTTCTCTGACAAGTATTCTTCGATGCATCTCCCCCCCCCCCCATCATTAACAACAACAAAACAAAAAAAGAGAGAAAAAAAAGGATCAAATGAGAAAAGAAAATCACCGCTCCGTACCTCTGGCTGATTTTTCTGTTCCCGAATGACGTTTCCTTCTCTGAAGTCGGACATTTCTTGGTGCACCCAAGGTTTTGGCATAAAGCTGATGTTCTATTAGACGGAAATTCAGTTTTCTTATTTTAACTTTTTCTTTCTTTACCTTAACCTTTACCTAAACACGTAAGGGAGACAACAGCAGAGACTGCAAGAACTTGCAAGAGTGAGAGAATTGGTTGGAGTCTGAGGTACGTGATGGTACACGGATTCACTTCTATCCATCATAATTTTAAGGTAAGAATATTTGACGGTACTTGAAGAAAATGTTACATGCAAGAACATGCTACGTTACTTGTCAGAACATTTCATGTTATCTGTAAGAACAATTGACTTTACCTGTAAGAATATTTTACATTACAAATAAGAACAGTTTCCTTTACATGCAAGAACAATTTATGTGACATATAAGAACATGCTACCTTATTTGTAAGAACATGTTACCTTGTAAGAACATTTTACGTTAATTGCCAATAAGTGATACTCGTAATTTGCTCTTTTCTACTTCATGTTTATTATTTGTTTTTGGCTTAATAAATTATTTCACCGAAATCCGTATACACCGCGTCAGGTAACGAACGTTTGGAAGTAGTCATTGACCTCCATCAGTCAGTCATATTGGGCTCACTGTTTTCTTAGGGAAAAAAATGTAGTTGTCTGCCATATTAATCTTCTGTTCAGTGCAAGTTAAGCTATTTAGGAATATAACTAATTTGGAGTCTATATGAGATATACTATACACCACAAGCATTACGTAACTTTCATTTAAAAAAATAAAATCTTTTTCAAGGTATGTTAACAGTTTGCAGTGAGTCGGTCATTTTTACAAGACTGCACGCTTCAGAAGTTTGCTGTTTCAAAACTTCATGCGTCATTAAGAAAAAGGCTATGATGACTTTTGAGCTCCAATGCAATATGGGCTAGATTAATCTTTACACCTTTGTGACTTCAGTACATTGCGGGCTAGACTAATATTAACCGCCTGCATGCCTTTGACGCACACAAATTGCCTATATGTGTTTTCAGCATTGCGCATTTGGAACTGAGTAGAAGAATGGGTACTTATTTATGTTATAGATGCTTTCAGTATAGCATTGATTAGAATCTGATTGACAAAGAATGGACACCTGTAAGCTCTATCCATGTTTTCAGTTATATGGGAAAAGATTGTACATATACAATGGACAACCGTGTCTGTAAGTTTTCATTTAAATGGTATTAGAATGGAATGAAAATAATAGCTAGTTGTTAAATAAATTTAATGTCTTTAGTATATGTTCTGAATTAAAGGAAATAAATGCGCTTGTAAAATGTTTATTTTCAGTTAATATGGATGTAATTGAATTGAAAGAATTGACATTTTTTAATACTAAGCATTTTGCTTTTACACTTTAGCAGGGGTTCTTTACCTGGGGTCCGCGCATCCCTAAGTGGTCCATGGATGGCCTTCAGGGGGTCTGTAAAAGTCAAATGTTCACTATATTTCTATATTCTGCTTATGTTCATTTATTTTTAAGGAGGGCGCCCAAAGCTTTCACCAGATTTTCAAAGGGGTCCGTGACTCAAAAAAAGTTAAGAACCATTGCACTATGTCATAGGTTAGAAATGGATTGACTGTCAAAATACTTTCTGGCGCAAGATGTTGATTTTTCGAATTGGGTCTCGTGAAAATCTGGGGTTTGCATATTATTCCTATAAAATAATTACAAATAAAAGGCTCGCAGTGATGAATTACGTGGGCAAAACACTTATTATTAATTTAATATACAGCAGTAACAGGAATGAAATTGCAGGCACAAGAGGAAAATACAGGATGTCTTAATGCGATACACCCACCCATTGACAATCGGTAATAATTAATTAATTAGTATAATAAAAAGGAGCATGATAATTAATTAATTAGTATAATAAAAAGGAGAATGAAGTTGTTAGCTCTTGGTGGGTTGCTATGGACGAGAGCCGGTTTTTACGCACGTCTCGTTATGCTATTACTTCCAAAGAGTAGCATGGTCGCTTGTTGGAAGTCACGTGACACTCGGAGTACCTCTTCTAAAGGACCATCTTCCCAGGCTTATCTGCTGTCTGAAGACAGGTGGCAGACAGCATGGTCTAGTCTCACAAGTCTGGCACTCGCATCTGAACTGTTGAAACGTAGAGACATGATGCAGGAAGTCACCCAAGCAGTGGTGAACACGCAGTTTGTAAACCTTTAACACATTAGTGTGAGAAGAGACAATCCATTAGGCAAAGATAAACACATATCATGAAGCCTTTACACATTAGTGTGAAAAGAGACAATCCATTAGGCAAAGATAAACACACATCATGAAACCTTTACACATTAGGTTGAAAAGAGACAATCCATTAGGCAAAGATAAACACACATCATGAAACCTTTACACATTAGTGTGAAAAGAGACAATCCATTAGGCAAAGATAAACACACATCATGAAACCTTTACACATTAGTGTGAAAAGAGACAATCCAAAAGAAGATAAGAGCGCCTTTTTTATTTTTCGAGAGAAGAGTAAGTAAACACTCCTTCGTAATGAAAGCTCACAAGAAAGAAAAGAAATGGCAGTAAAAGAATTAATTTAAGAAGCAGTAATTATGTTTTTATTGTTGCTTTTGTTAACAATAATTATTACAAGAGCTTTAAAATATGAGAATATAATAATGCAGTACATTTAGTAATCTTTCAGCTTAAATTATATAGCAATTATTATCTCACTACGTTTTCCTATTATAACTCTGAAGTCAGTTTGTGTTCCCTCAGCGCCAATGTACCCAAAACCAGGTAGAACCTCTTACCCTCTGAAATGAGAAGTAACTTTTTTTAATGTTAATCGATGACTATTTCAAACGTCTGTAATTTAGCACAGGAGTTGTGACCTATTAACCGTCGAGCCCGTAGGTGTAGTATGTGCGTGTGTAGTTGTATCTTGCATGTTAAAGGTTATTTTGAATATTCTATGCTATTAATAGAAATTAGTCCACACCAGTCATAATATATCTTCAATATTGCGTTGACGTTTAACTAGTATAGTCGGTGGATCGGGCGTGGGGTTGGAGAAGACAGGGAGTTACGGGTGAAACTACAACTTGATAGAACTTCCTCAGGGTACGTAACTCTTGACCTCATCCGTTCGGAAACACAAAATATTTGAGAATATGATTCAAAAGTGTAGTCATCGATTTTGCTTATTAACGCTGACTAAGTGACACAATGGAATTTTCTTGAATATATTCTGAAAATGGCATCCAGTTGTTTCATAAGCATCGCGCCTAAAGTTAATTTTTTCCGGTAAAAAGAATTCTGATAATCATACCTTTTTGTTGTTGGTAGTTTCCATAAAGGATATGCTTGTCGTAAAAAAAGTATTTATTAAGGCACTTCAATTCTTATTTAAACTGATATTAGATTGACTAAAATAACCTTTTTAAAAAATATAGTTTTGTAAATATCGATCGTTATATTTGCTGAAGATGATTTGATTATGGAGAAAATTTACCAATGATTGATTGTTTATTTTTCAATAGTTTAATTTGCTGTTTGCACACATTAACACATACATTACCATTACCCACACTCACGCACAAGTAGCGCAGCTTCAAATGCTGCCCCACCCCCTTCCAAAACTCTAAATACCCTTCCCAATTTACACACTCTCTCTCTCTTTCTCTCTCTCTCTCAATCTCTCTCACACACACTCTGCTCCACATAGAATCAGCTTGCCGTGCGCCCTGCAAAAACTAGATCATGTCTATATTTTTCAAATTTCAAGTGCATCCTTTTTTTGAAAGAAAAGACGGAACGAATACTGGGGCCCTTCTGTTGAAATGTTCCCAAGAACTGCAGTGGCTGCAGTGTAGTTACACTAGACACAAACACACAAGCGCGTTCGCCTGTATACTTTCATAACACCAACAGTGATCTCCCTTTATGCTAGAAAATATACTTACGACCACTTTAGTTCAGCAAGATCCACGCAGTCTAAATTTTACAGGTCTAGGAATTAAAACAAACTTTCAAGTTAACCCCACTTGTATCCTGCTTTGCCACCTCCTTTCTCCCAGCCACCAGAGACGTCACCAGTTTGTAAGTTTTTTTGTCTTTGGCTGGACAAGCGCCAGAGAAACGGAATCTCGCCTTAATACTTGTAGAGGCCTTCAAACAGGAAAAGCGCCAATGCGTATTCCTGTTTGTTTGTTGCTTGGTATAGAAGCTGGTTGATTCTTTATGATGGAAAAGTAATTAAAGTCTAAAGTACACATGTGTGCGTGCGTGCGTGCGTGCGTGCGTGCGTGCGCGTGCGTGTGTGTGTGTGTGTGTGTGTGTGTGTGTGAATATTTTTCTGAAAAATATTTTGACTGAAACGGCACAGTTTGCACTAAAAACAACAACAAAATAAATATTTTTTTTTTAAAAATGAGAAAGGACGAAAATAAAGCGCAGACAGTATCGGCACTTTGCAAAGGGCGTTACAATAGCGTGTGCTATTGCCCACTCCAACTTGAATGGAGATAAGGGAAGACAACCATGTACGCATGCTTGAGTGGTGTTATCTGTCATCGACCGTTTGTCTTCAAAGATTTTTTTTTCTTGTTGTTCAACTCCAAATGGTCCTTCTTTTTTCTTTATTCTTGATCATTATTTCTTATTATTTTTCTTTCTTTCCTTCTCTTTTTTTCAATATAGTTCTTGATGAGAATGAGCGACCGCAAAATCGAAGGACATTTCCTGTCGTCAAAGATTGACATACCATAATTAACAGAGCGCTCTACACACGGCTGGCAGAAGATGGCACGAAAGTAAAGTATGCGTGTGAATGTGTAAATGTGTGCGTGTGAATGTGTATATGTCTGTGGTGTATAGTTGCAAAGGCGTAGACGTCTATATGCAAAATTATGCGTGTGTGTTTGCGATGATATAAATGTGTATGATGACAAAAATACAAGAACGTGTGTTTGTGCTTTGGAGGGAAGAGGAAGGTTAAAAGCGCCTGAAGCTATGTTTCTTGTGTATATTATATGTGTGTATGTGTGTATTTATATATTCTTTATAACCTTATGAAAATTTGTACAAGTGCCATTAACTTAACTGAAGTGATAATATCTGTGTGTCATTAACAGTTTAGCAGTATAATAATGTGCGTGTCATCAACAGTGTAATATTTTATGTCTTAAACTGATAATTTATATGAGTAACAGTTTAATAATTTGTTAGGTGCTATTAATTGTACCAGTGTGATAAATTGTACTAACGTCATTACCGGTACCAGTGAGATAAATAGTAAATGTGCCATTACCAATACGGTTGGTGTGATAATTTGTGTAATGAATCATTACTACACCAGTAGAATAACTTTTAATGTGTCTTTAGCTGTGCCTCTGCAATATACCCAGTACGCAGGTATCATTAAGGGACTGCTGATTTTATATCATATATCAATAAAACACTGAATGTGATATGAAATTAAAATGTTCCTTACCAAACAGCTACTTATAGACTAACTTCCAAACGTTTTGTTATAATGTTTACACAGTATTAAAGGGGTTTTTCCTGAGTTAGATTGTGCATAATCACATTTCTTTCCTTCAAGGTACATGAGAAGTGTCGATTAATGACTACAAACGTCAGATGACAGGCTTATTATCTCTTTATTTTATTTTACTATTTTACAAATTCCAGTGATGTTTCATTATTTTATGCGGATTAAGATGTCTTAAACCCTACTTTAATATCCGTTTAAACATTTTAAAATTTAATTTAATTTATTTATTTTCTTTCTTTCATTTTTGGAGGGAGTCAATTACATCCCATTCTCTCTCTCTCTCTCTCTCTCTCTCTCTCTCTCTCTCTCTGTCTGTCTGTCTGTCTGTCTGTCTGTGTATCTAAAATTCATAATAAACCTAATGTGAAATATTAATACTATTGATCGTATCGGAATCTATGAAATATTGATTAATATTATAGTAATCTATGACTATGTTATTAGACGAAAACGGGAACTCATTGACTGAACTAGCCATACGTTTTTTTTTTGTAAAAGTGAGTAAGACAATCATTTAGTAAAATATAAGCAGCTTATCAAGAGAAAGAAGTTTGATGCCATGCGCCGACGTCACATTTGCGTTAACTGTCATCAAAATTAAGAATAGTCATTAGCAGAATCATTATCATAGTACATAATTCTATAGACCGTCAAACACTCTTGCCACGTGCTGACGTCACTCTTACGTAATTGTCATTAATAATATGAATGATGATTGACAGAATCATTGCCATTATAACGCCCTTGAATGCTCGCGCAGACACACACACACACACACGCGCGCGCGCGCGCGCATACACGGGGATACATATATAAAACTCTTGACAGAAAGAGATATAACAAATTCTCATTCTATGCCTCTATAACAGATTGGAAGATTTTAATGACAACTGTCTTGGTTCAGCCAATCCACTGTGTTGTATGGGACTAGAACTTAACGACAACTCGGATAATATTTATGATTAGGATCAACGACAAATGAATTGCTAAATTTCGTATGATGCATGCGCTGTCAGACACTGACATCTTAATGTACTACTGTGTAATGCTCGTGTTCAGCATTCATTTATCTCGACTGAACCAACCAATAGTAGCGAATGTGGTTCTGTAGTTATTGATTTACATAACACCCACTACCATTTAGTGAGGGGGTACACAAACAGTACATAAGTCCCCAATGTTTACCATTGACAGTTTACAATAACAAAGACGATAAAAGCATTACAGAATGGAATTGTATAAAATGAAATGATAAAGAATTTAACAAAGAAATATATGAGGTTAATAGCGCGCGCGCGCGTGTGTGTGTGTGTGTGTGTGTGTGTGTGTGTGTGTGTGTGTGTGTGTGTGTGTTTTGTGTGTGATCACATACTATTTATTAAAACCAACAATGTAGGAGTTAAAAGGAACACCTGGTAATTACATAATACTTACGAAAACCATTTGTCTGAAGTATTCTAAATGAAGAACATTTGACCACAGATGAAAATTTATTACAAGTTTAGAGAATGCTACTCATCTGTGAAAAT
Organism: Sinotaia quadrata; assembly: GCA_028829895.1. Classification (NCBI taxonomy): domain Eukaryota; kingdom Metazoa; phylum Mollusca; class Gastropoda; order Architaenioglossa; family Viviparidae; genus Sinotaia; species Sinotaia quadrata. Next base: position 74,080,046 of record CM054177.1, on the reverse strand, counting down.
GAGTTAACGTCCATTTTCTTAAAGTAAAGCAAATGTTAGTCATTTTGAAATGTTTAATAACATAGAACTTGATGACACTTAGACATTAGGCAAGAATGAATATTTATTATATCCAGAATTCTAGGCGTCTGGAATATATCAGCTCTTGCCCGAGCCTTTCTAGGACTTTAGATTAACATTCTAGCCTTTAGCCGTGTCTAAATATATTTTAGAGCCAGTCTTCCAGGTGTCTGGAATACATTAACACTCGCCGAGTGTTCTAAGAGTTTAAATTAACATGCTAGTCATTAGCCGTTGCTAAATATTTCTTGGATCCAGTATTCAAGGAACCAAAGCACATTAATCATCGCTGAATAATCTTGAAAGCTAAAATATGCTAGTCACACATGAATTGTTATTAGAATCGATACTTCAAGAGGCTGGAATGTCAGACAGTACCGACTATATACAACGGTTTTATAGAAGTCTAGAAGACACTAGCTATGTCCTCTTTATTCTGAGAGTCTCCGAAAATGCCAGCGAGAGATGACAATTTATTGGCACTGACAGTCTTGTAGAAGGTCATTCTAACGATCACTCATTGTTACAGAGCCTGTATTCTAGCAATGCCAGTACTGAACCCACGGAAGTTCGATTACCTCTCTAAAGTACCAACCGCTTTTGCCAGGGGTCACCTGTAATAACACGGTTTAGCAATCAATAACCCAACCCCCCGCAGACCCCCCCCCCACATTCTTTCGTCTGATTCGTTTCTAAAGGATGGACATGCTTCTTTTACTGTTCTTTTAAAAAAAATAATTTCTCTAATCAATACTCTTGCAGTGTCAGACACGACAGCCGTATAGATTTCCTGTTCATATTTATACTTACGCTGGATAGTGGCAATCGTTCACTAGCAGAAGACAATCTTCACCGCACTAATAATGATCATTCAATGATGTGAGTCGTGATGACAGGAATATAATATGTACTCTATTGAGGTGCAAGAAGGCTGCAGGGTGAGAGTGCATGCCTAGTTGTTTTCGATTAACGTTTCTGATACCTTTCCTGATGATATTTTATTTCATTAGCCCCCCAGCCTCCCTCCATTCAACCCGTAAGCTTTTACCGACAGAGATGACCGTTTTGTTATGTGTGCATGAAATATTAAACAAAGTAGTATACAAAGCTAGTCGATAAAAGTGTATTATACGAAACTGTTCTCTTCGCATCTGTAAAATATAAAATATGTTTAATAAAACTATTGTATTGCAGACAAAATTATAGTGCACATGTGACAGTTTTTCAGTATTATAGAATGTACACATATACAACTACAGCTGCATTGTGCAAGTTGTACTGTGCTGCGGACTAGTAAATAGTCTATTATCAAACTATAGTGTTCACATTTATAATGTACAACGACTTCAAATCTATTATTATAATCTACATTTTTCGAATTATCTGAGAATTGTTTCTAATATATGGTTCAATAATAATAACACATTTTATGGATTTTAACAGATTATTCGTTCATATTAGTTTGCGAGACGTGAAGACGTCTTCTTTCGTAAAGAGCGAATTGCATAACATCTTTTAGAGTGCTTATCTGTTTGTAGACGTACTCATTACTTTGCCCCATAAAGCCAGACTTGGATTAAATCTGCAAAAATTGAAATTCATATATCAGTTCATGCAATATTCTCTTGTTCTGGCTGTCCAATGTTTAATTAGTTGTATGGAAAATGCGGTGTACCTAATAATCTCTTGTTCTGTCTGTCTAATGGGAAGTGCGTTGTGTCCAATAATTATAATGTAAAATCGACATTTCAACCAGTAATGGGAATTTCCTCTACTTTTATTGACCTGTGTGTACATTATACAAATTCGAACTTTTCAATTTTAAAAAATACAATCCCTTCATACTAATTTGATATAAGAAAAGTGTTTCTGCAAAGTGTTTATGGACTCCACTCGAAATTATGAAAAATTACAATTACAAGGTTATACTGTGCTTAAGTGTTCGTAATTATTTAAAGATTATATTACATTTACTTGTTTGTAACTATTAAAATTTATAATTTATCTAAATGTTCTAAACAAAGTTATAGTGTTATTTAAAGATTATATTATATTTACGTGTTTGTAACTATTAAAATTTATAGTGTATCTAAATGTTCTAAACAAAGTTATAATTTTATTACGGATTTGAAGTTATAAGAATTTATATTAAAGTAACATGTTTATGGAAGCTTCTCACTGTAGACAGTTTTTGACGCCCCCTTGTACTAATTTATTTAATCTATCTATCTATCTTTCGGTCTATCTATCTATCTATCTGTTTATCCATCCATCCATCCATCCATCTATCTGTCTATCTATATATCTATCAATTTGCTTTTTATTTGATTTTGTTTGTATATTATTAATAGCAAAATAAAAATAAAGAATGGCTTTGCAGTTGTTAACTTTTAATTCTGTTCCCCTTGATTGGAAGTTCTTTCAGAGCAGAATATATCAAGTGTTTCTAGTTTGCAGGAATATATAATGGGCTATAAGTAAATTAACTTAATAAATTGAACATTTCGCTTATGGCACACACAAACGTATCAACACTTAGCGCAGTTCCTGTAAAAAAAATATTAATAATATTTAGTTTAAATGGAATAATTACAGTATGTGGGCAATGTGTAATAAATATAATAAACAGATGAAGCTTAGCGATTAATATAAAATTTGCCTGCGCACACCTGTTCTGCACTGGTCTTTATTAATAGCGGGCACCTTTAAAAAATTTATTGAAGAATTTTTAATGTCATTCCGGATCTTTGTCCGCCCGCCTCCCGGACCCCTCTTTAAGCTAATCCAAAAAGAAAAAAGAAAAGTCACTCTTTGAAAAATATTTACTTTAAAAGAAAATAACATAAACATTTATGAACACTTTGTAATTCATCTCATTCTTTCCTAAATGATGATTTTGACTAATCCAGAGTTCCTGTACATTGATGCCATTTCATTTTCTGCACATTGGATGTCGTATCAGTTCCTGTACATTAGATGTCGTAATAATTTTCTGCACATTGGATGTCGTATCAGTTTCTGTACATTGATTTTATTATCATTTCCTATGCATTAATCGCAAGAGACAATACAGTTACGTCCCTTCCCGAGCGCTAAAATGTAAACAGGCAAACAGATTGGTTTCCGGGCACTGCGTAAGAACTTGTCTCATTCTGGTCCAGAGCTTTGTGCACAGACTGGGTTATTTGGTGCTTGAAAAACATCGAAATCTTTGATTTAAGAGGCTACTGCTTTTGTTCTTTGCATTCTCTGTTTAAAACTGGTCATTTTGTTTAACACATGAGTCATATGCATGTAAGGAAGAGAAGACTGTTTAATTTCGGGGACTAATTTATTTTTGTTCCTGGTATGAACAAGGCATCTGCCATTTCTTATTGCCTGAAAATAAAAAATCTCCAGCTTTTGGCGTGGACTTCTTTCTTTGATGTCTGGAAACTAGAACCTGCAAATTAAAACAGAAATTTTGTTTGTTTGTTTACCGGTCTTCTGCAAAACTCAATCCGCAGTTCTGAGTATTGATATTCTTATTCTGTTTGCCCATTAAATCGTACATTTCTGTTCACAAGTGTTTGGTTGTTCTAGAGGGCTGCCAACGTTTAACCTTTTTCGATGCTAAGTCGAAATCAGCGTGGTTGACGCCATTCAGTCATTTTCATATCAGAGCGTTCAAATTTCCTTAACTGCCTTAAAAGAAAAAAAGATAATGTTTCATGCTAATCCCTGTCTTGTGACTGGCTTCTCTCAGTTGTAACACTGAAAGGTGTAAAGCTGTAAGCGATGAAAGGGGTGTAAAGCTGTAAGCGATAAAAGGTGTAAAGCTGCAAGCACTGAAAGGTGTACAGCTGTAAGCGATGAAAGGGGTGTAAAGCTGTTACACGGAATAAGCAGGCACAGTGCACAGTTTGACTAACACAAATCGAGATATGACATGAGACATAATGACGGTTCACGTAAACTAATATCCCGTTTCTTTTTCTTTGAGTATGTATGAATGTGCGTGTACGTGCGTGCGTGAGTATGTGTGCATGTGTGAAAAGGATCCTTTGCTTTAGACTGGAAGGCAGACAACCAGCTCTATTTCTGAAAGCGTTGCGATCACGCACGCGGCTCTGCGGCTCTGGTGGATAACAGCCGGTTTGATTTCATGAAATTGCCTGAATTAAGAGATTTCTTTTTTAATTTAGGGTACTATTAGATTATCTGGTTACGCCAATCACCAATTAATTCATTTAGCAATTGAAGCAGAAAGGCAAAATGTAACTGTAAACCAGCAAAGGCAAACGACAGCATGCCGGCGAATTCTTATGGTATTCCACTGATAGTAACGCGTTTAAAATCAACTCAAGTACATTAAACGCTACACCAATAGCAACATTGTTAATCAACTCAGACACATAAACGAAATGCTCCACTAACAGTAACGTGCTTAATCAAAGTCATATTAAGTGCTACACTAACAGTAACGGTGTTAATCAACTGAAAGAAACATTAAATAATATTCATCAGTATAATATTTTTTTTTCTCAGTCTACAAAAAACAGAACAGGTAGATTAATATATGTCGTGAGAAACTTTCAAGGGCGATAATGGCTATTGGCTACATTTCACAACTTGAAGGTGCATCGCCTACTGAGGTAAGAACACCCGAAACGTTTCCTAATGTGTTCGTATCATTTTTCATTACTGTACGCTATTATATGAACAAATTAAGAAAACAAACATGCACGTGTGTTCTAGAATGTACTTATATTGGTAATAAAATACTCAATATGTTTAAGTTATTACAATGAAATATATTATAAAACACCGCACACATACTCACACTGATGTATTTGCTTGTTTGTTTGTGTTTAAGTTACTACTTACTACTTTGTGTAAAAGTTACTAATAAGTAACCTGTAATAATTGTATTATTTTAATATAGTTCAGTATTTGTTATGAACTGAAATATTTCATAATCTGTTAAACTATTGATTGTAAGTGATATATGGGTTGTTGTTTTATTAAAATAATGTATGAAAAATGCTTTATTTAAAAAATAAGTATCTTACGATAGTGAAAGGTGACTAATAGGGATACACTAAATTGATCGATCGATAAGATGACCCTCTGACTTAAGGTATCCAGCCTGAGACAGAGTATCACAAGTACAATTCTGCCTGAGGTTCTGCACACAGCTTCAGTCGGTATACCACCAAGTACAATTCTGTCTGAGCCTCTGACTTATGGCACACAGCCTGAGTCAATATATTACAATTAAAATTCTGTCTGAGCCTCTGACGTATGGCACACAGCCTGAGTCAGTATACCACCAAGTACATCAGTGATTTCAAAAGTCGTCGGACCAGAATTGTCGATGTCAAGCTTGTTTTATTGCAGTTTATATAGGACCTCAGTTGGAAATAGTGTGAGTCCTGGTTTTATTATTCTACATGTATAATGTAAACATACGTCAGAGAAATAATAGAATGCAGGGTAGTGCCATTAATTTTGAAAGCTGGAAGATTAGCACGAATTTATTCTGTCTGCACCCTCTACGTTTTGCATAGTTTGCAATTTCCTTGTCTGCGCCTTTTAGAATTTGTACTTTCTGTGCTCTCTAGATTTTGTCTTATCTGAGACCTCTAGGCTTTAATAGAGTTTTAGTATCCTGTTTCTAGTAACCCCACCGATTTGCATAACGTATTTATGACAGCTCAGTGGACAAAAGTACTTCGTTACAGGTTGCGCAAACACACACACAAAAAAAAGCTAAATCGCTCTTTGAAATGCTTAGTGCAGGGGTTAATTCCCATAATCTCAGTTTCTCCAAACTGAAACTTACAGGATGGGAAAATCAAGCTTATATTTACGTCATATGACGTCATATGTTAGACGTCCACAGTAGAATTCTATGACGTGCGAAGCCACATATTTATGGAAGTGTTTCCTGCCTGACGAAGCCCGTTTCCTGTCACACCAGGCGGAAGACAAGAGAAAGACTTTAGTATCTTTAGGAACGAAACGCGAAATAGATCCTCATTAGCGACTATGCCCGGAAGTAGAATTTATTTGGAGACCAGACACTGTGTTCTCGCTCATGAGCGCCGCGCACGCAAGCAATCGTGTGAAGAAGACGTGCATTTCTATCCCTTCAAGCCTTCACACATACACACAGACATACACTCATTCACGCGCACACACACACACACACACACACACACTGCACACTGCAAGACACCAGCTATTAGTTACAGTTTATTCGGAAAAACTGTCGACTAAAGAAAAAATGGGGGATAGTGTTCATCGGTGATTTGCGACATCTTTGCTGCAAGATTCAAAGGGAATTAAGTGCTATAAATTCATTTTTCTTGTTCTTGTTCTTTACAACAATAAGTGTGCATAAGGGCAAACACCAGTTGAAAACCTCGTACTTTTAAGAGCCAGTCTTACTTTGTTTAACTGTCAGTCGTAGTTTGTTGAATGTGATCGATCTAACTAAATCTAATTCAAGGGGACTTGCATTAGATATTGTTTTTATAAACACACCAACAAAGAAGGGATAAAAACAGAAAAAGTGAAGAAGAAACAGCAGTACATTTATGGACTCGTCACACTTCAAAGAGACAAGTACAAATAAAATTCAAAACCAGCAGTCCAAATGACCAGGGTTAACGATAAGTGGAGGATTTGGCAATCCTTTACTCAGTAATTTTCGTTGTTTTCTGTCATACTTCATTTTTAGACATTTATTTGCGTCGAGAAATAAGCAGCTTCAAGGAATATATAAACCCTAAGGAGTTGGGAAACTCCAAGAAATAGATAGACCCCCCCAAATAAAAAAAAAAAGAAAAAAGAATAGGTAGGCCCCAAAGAATTGATAGACACCCCAAGGAATAGTTAGATTCCAAGAAATAGACACCAAGGAACAGGTAAGTCCGAAGGAATAGGTAGGTCTCAAGGAGCCGGCAGGACCCAAGGAAAAGGTAGATCCCAAATGAATAGATAGACACCAAGAAATAGATAGACCCCAAGGGACAGGAAAGTCCCAAGGAAATAGATAAGCCCCAAGGAAGAGTTAGGCTCCAAGAAACAAGTAGCTCCCAAGGAAGAGATAAGCCCAGGGAACAGGCAAACCCCATGCAATAGGCACATTCCAATGAATAGGTTGGCCCCAATGAAAAGGTAGTTCCCAAGGAACAGGCAAACCCCATACAATAGATACATTCCAAGGAATAGGTAGGCTCCACTTCAAAAGAACCTGAATAAGAATGAAAATATTGCTTTAAAAAAATGTGTTCATTATATTTCATAAAATGTTCTGGCATTGTGAACATGAAACAAGCGTTCATTTGTTCTTCTTTTGGTGAAGACCTTTCTTTCAGTGCGGCTTATTGACGGAAATTGTGTGGACATTGCTTTCGTGCCGATAAATATTTTTACTTTCGAGAAACTATTGCTGTTTATGAATATATCTTTTTCTCTCATTTATAAAATAACTTCTTTCAAAATCAAACATTACCTTAATGCACATCTATATAATTTAAGAACAATTAGAAAGTAAATATTTTACTTTGGTCATGAGCCACCTCCCAATGGCGTCATTAATGTATCCACATAATTCATTATATCTACTGCGAACAAACGCAATGTACAAGTTCAGTTAGAAAACCAAATGCAATTAAAGCAATATTTTGCTTGTGATTATTTGAGTCACTGATTAGTGAATGAACAGTTTAAGATAATTTAATAGTCAAAGATACAAACCTGTAAAAGAACCTGTGAAATACAAAGGTTCAGTATTTGAACTATGCCTACAAAAAAAGTTCAATGACCCAACTATTTCCAAAATTAAATATTCACTCATTCCGAAATAAAAAGTTCAATGAGTAAACTCTTTCATAAATGAAAGTTCAATGAATGAACTATTTCTAAATTAGAAATTGAATAAAGAAACGTTTAAAATATTATTCAAATCTGACTGAAATTAATTTGAACAAACACTTTTTAAGTCATCAATCAGCAATAACAACAACGACAAATCAAATCGAAGGGCGAAGCCAGTGTTACCATTATCGGCCACATAAGTAAAGTAATGCTATATGGAAACTATTTAGCACAGCTATTTACAATAGTCGATAATACGATCACTGCAGTTATATCGATCCTAGGTGTGTGCAAAAAGAAAAAAGTGCCCAAGGAGTCCCTTAGGAAAATTATCACGTACCCCTGACATTTATTCCCAGTGAAGAGATTTTTATTTTAATCGTGAAAAATATAATAATTCATTTTGTTTAAATGTTAATAGTCAACAGCATCCTCTCATAATATGAGCTCGTGCCGATTGTACTTGCCGTTCGCAAACAAATCCTGTCCACTGCCGAAATGCCTGCGATTTGCGTACATTTGACGGCGGCCACCATCGAATGACGTGACCGCATAAAGAAGTATTTCCAACCGTTAACGCGACACAGTTCTCCCGCTTAACAGTGCACTACACTATTAGTTGTCATACGCACGCACGCAATCTCTTTAAATATCAGTGATAGATACCACGTCCTTATATTTCTCCACCCCTACGTCTTTCCACTTTTCCACTCTCCCGCATATTCGCGCGGTTCTGCACCGTGTCCCTTCATCCTTATTCCCTAATTTTTAATTTTTATTTCATATTTTCACGGTTCACAGATATTTGATGGTACAATTGTTGCGTGCTATCCTGGGTCCGTGCTAGTGTGCGACGGGACAAAGATATCTGGGTGTCGTTCTTGTAATCGGATCCATGTCTCATTCTTGGTGATGAAATGCTCTAGGGATGTTACACCGCACATGGCCAGCAGATGATGGGCTGTGTTAATGCGCTTGCTTCAGTCTGCAACACACTTCGAAATCCATTCATCCATTCATTTAATCCTTCCAACCATCCATCCATTTATTCCTCCCAACCATCCATCCGTCTGTCCATTTATTTATTTATTGCTCTATTTTGTACTGTAACATCATTTGCATTCCTTTGATAAAAGCTTTTACCATTTTACTCCACTGTCACTACGTTTATACGCAGGATATCTGCCATTGAAAGAAAAGTAAAACAAAACGCATAAATAGGTTCACCCCCAAAATATTTATATGTTTTTTTTTAAAAAGAAATGCATTTTAGCAGGCATAGAATGTGTACATACAGTCTAACTGGTTATTTTACTGAAGACAGGGTGGGTGCAAACAGTAAGAAACTGTTCTTTTCATATAGACTGGGTAGGTATAGTAGACTATAGTCTTTGAGTTGTGCGTTTTAGCAGTCTCGAGGTGTTTGTTGTATGCGTTACTGGGTGTGCATGGACAATTTTAAGCTATTCGTATCATTACAAAATGGGTGGGTGTAAAGAGTGTTATGATTAGATTAGATTTTGATTAGAAATTGCTTGTGCAAGAACAGTCTTAAGTTATTCGATGTAGTAATGAATCCTCGGGTGCCAGTAGGGACAGGTTTGTTTCGTCATTGAATTTTAGGCTTGAACGGTGTTACGTTGCTTGTTTAATTAGATAATTAGATGTTGCTTGTGCGCAAAAAGTCTTAAGTTCTTCGTTCGTTGCGTTGACGAATGAGTAGGTATCAGCAGTTTTAAGTTGTTCGTTTCATTTGAAAACGGTTGTTTAAGAAGCTTTTTGGTTGTTCATTTACAGTGAAAATAGGTTGGATTAAAAATTCTTAATTTGTTTATTTTATTAGAGAATGAATGGAAGTAATATTCTTACAGTTGTTTGCTCATTATATATTCGGGTATGCAAAGTGTTCCTTCGTTTCATTGAATCCTTAGTGGGCGTAGTAGTCTAAGTTTTGTTGACGTCACAGTATTATCAGGTTTCTGTGCAAAATCTGTTTCATTGAAGCCTAAAAGAATGTTACAGTCTAAAGCTTTGTTGGCTTCACAATAATTACAGTAATTATCAAGTTTCTGTGCAAAATGATATCTGTTTCATTGAAGCCTAAAAGAGTGTTACAGTCTAAAGCTTTGTTGGCTTCACAATAATTACAGTAATTATCCGGTTTCTGTGCAAAATGATATCTGTTTCATTGAAGCCTAAAAGAGTGTTACAGTCTAAAGCTTTGTTGGCGTCACAATAATTATCAGGTGTGTGTGCAAAATCATATCTGTTTCATTGAAGCCTAAGAGAGTGTCGTTCGTTTTATTAGAGATAATATTTGTGCCAGCAGTTTATGTTGTTTGCTTTGAACAATGATTAGGAGGTTATAGGTTAAAGCTGGATTTATAAATTTTGATTATTCTGATAGGTTACATAGAAGTTTATAGATAGTTTCAGTTGGCTTTACAAATTTTGATCATTATAAGACGAAGGGTTACATAATACCTTTGGGTCCCGCTTTTCACTACACAAAGTTAGTTTTCTTCAATCCCGGATACGGAACAGAAGTGTGTGTGTTTGTGTGGATGAATCCGGGTGGTTACACATGCAGGTGAACTGAACACAGTTTTCGAGCTGATTTATTTAGGTAATGTAGAGTTATTACGAGAAGATTGAGCTCGGGCGGCTAATTACTTGACAAACTCACGTGACGAATAATCCTCTTGGCTTGCTACAGACTATCGTAATGCACCAAGATGGTGGTGGTGGTGGTGGTGGTGGTGATGATGGTGAGATAACTAGAGGCTCGCCTTGATGTCATGCTTGAGATTTGTTTTGACATATGTGACAGTAAGTCCTTGTTGTGAGTGCAGTCGAACAATGAGTTATGCGGATAATATCACCAAGACAATTTTCATTGGCTTAGTGCCTGGATACTAAACTGTAATGTTGGCACAGACAAACAGATAGTTTGTAATGCACACACACAAACACGTTCGCACGTATGCGCACTCTCTCAAACAAGATAATTACTTTCATAATGTATTCTACATAAAAACTTTCATGATGTCATTAGATACGCCTAAATCTCTTCTCTGTCGTTTCAAAGTCACCTGATTTACTGTCTTGCGCTTACGAGGTGTCACATGAATAGATAGGGGCAGATAATCTAATATTCATCCTATCAGTCTACAGTATTAGCTTTGGCCATTTCTCTTTAAGCACTGGAGAAAGTTCTTGTTAATCGACACTGGAGAAACAGTTCTCGTTAAGCGGCTCTGGAGACAGTTCTCGTTAAGCGGCACTGGAGACAGATCTCATTGAGCGACACTGGAGACACAGGTCTCGTTGAGCGACACTGGAGACGCAGGTCTCTTTGAGCGACACTGGAGACGCTAAATTTCTTCCTGCAAATGCGCACTACGAATGTATGTAGTACCATTTGTTGTACAAATACTTAGTTGTCTGTGGACCGTGCGTTGATGAATGCATGTGCGTGTACGGTGTGAATATGTGTACGCGCGCGCGCGCGCGCGTGTGTGTGTGTGTGTATACACGTCACAGAATGAGAAAGAACTAAAGAGAAGAGAGAGAGACCTGTACTCTCTTCCGTAAGAAATCCAACTTGTTAAGCCTTCATTTGCTCTTTTTTTTCCCTCGGTCCCATTGGCCGTGGACCTTCGGTCTCCCGCCAAAACGATCGATTGGCAGAAAGTCGCGGAAAGAAATTAACGCCCTGAATCTCGCGGGACGGTCTCTTCATTTCATTCTTCCTCTGGCCCACGGACCTAAGCTACTCGGAGCGAATATTTTGCCCAACTATCAATTTATTCCCTGACGAGAAAACCTTCCCTTAGCCTGCTTACGGGTTCGCCAGGATGACTTTGAAACCGGCGTTTTCCATACCGCAAAGCAAAGTCTATCGCTAAAGAGAAGGGTCCCAAGGGAGAACAATCCAGTTTGTCGGATAACGAGATGGCGTTAATGTGTGGGAATTGTGTATGTGTGTTCGTTTATGGTGGCTAATGTGTGAGCGTTTTCGTGCTTGGGATTTTTCCTAGTCTCTCTCTTCCCCCCTTCCCATCTCTTTATCTCCACCACCACCACCACCACCCCAAAAAGAAAAAGAATAATGACTCATTACTGAACGTGTGAGTAAAATTATTAAAGATATAGTAAGAGCTGATAAAGCAAATGCACGCACAGATTTAGTGTGTATGTGTGTGTGTGTGTGTGTGTGTGTGTGAGAGAGAGAGAGAGAGAGAGAGAGAGAGGGAGAGAGGGAGAAAGGGAAAAAGTAGAACACTGAGTGCTGGAGACACTTACTGGCGCAAGAGACCCTAACGATGTTAAGGCCAATCGGACTCTGAAGAAAAGAAAATTTTAAAATTAATTATTAAAACCACGAATATTAAGTGAATACCTATGCATATAACAATAATGCTATTTGACGAAGCAAACTATTGTTCAGATGAGTTTTTCAACACCTACAGTAAACACATATCTGATCCCTATAATTAAGTTTTAATTCTCTCGTCTTAGATATCTGATCCCTATAATTAAGTTTTAATTCTCTCGTCTTAGATATCTGATCCCTATAATTAAGTTTTAATTCTCTCGTCTTAGATATCTGATCCCTATAATTAAGTTTTAATTCTCTCGTCTTAGATATCTGATCCCTATAATTAAGTTTTAATTCTCTCGTCTTAGATATCTGATCCCTATAATTAAGTTTTAATTCTCTCGTCTTAGATATCTGATCCCTATAATTAAGTTTTAATTCTCTCGTCTTAGATATCTGATCTCTATCATTAAGTTTTAATTCTGGCGTCTTAAATATCTGATCCCTATAATTAAGTTTTAATTCTCTCGTCTTAGATATCTGATCTCTATCATTAAGTTTTAATTCTGGCGTCTTAAATATCTGATCTCTATCATTAAGTTTTAATTCTCTCGTCTTAAATATCTGATCTCTATCATTAAGTTTTAATTCTCTCGTCTTAAACCAGGAAACCAAAAGTATAGGTTCTTTCTTCGATGTACAAGAAAACCAACAATGCCGGAACGACACTTTTTAAGAATAGAACTAAAAAGAAAGGAAAATAGTTTGAACGACTCTTTCAGGACATGGTCTTAGACGTCTGCTAATACAGTCTTAACTATCATTTCTGGAGCTGCCCGGATTTAACTAGCGTTTCCTAATAGGATCATAGCTAACTTCCTAAACAGTTTTAATTAACTCTTCCGACCATTGTCCCTACCTGCATCTAAAAGAAACTCAACTAGCTTTGTCTAATGCATGCGTATTTGGCAGTTAGTGCATTTCTATATATTATCTTAACCATATTTTAAAACAGTTACAACAAATGTTTCTAGACATGAACTTAACTAGAATTTAGAACACTCATATCTGATGTTTCTAGGCATGGTCTTAGATAGATTTTAAAACAGCTACATCTGATGTTTCTTGGCATGGTCGTAGCTAGATTTTAAAACAGCTACATCTGATGTTTCTAGGTATGGTCTTAGCTAGATTTTAAAACAGCTACATCTGATGTTTCTAGGTATGGTCTTAGCTAGATTTTTAAACAGCTACATCTGATGTTTCTAGACATGAAATTAACTAGAATTTAGAACACTCACATCTGATGTTTCTAGGTATGGTCTTAGCTAGATTTTAAAACAGCTACATCTGATGTTTCTATACATTATCTTAGTCGGACATTACAACAGTTACAGCTATACTTCTAGACATTATCTTAGCCAGCTTTTAACAGTTACAGCCGGACGTTACAAAAGTTATAACTACTGAAAGATAGTTTTATTCGTTCTCAGCGGTTTTTAGGTTTCTGAGAAAAGATTGTTGTTTGACACTCCGAACACATTTGAATGTGTTTGATCTATCGTTTCTGAAAATGTTCTGAGAAAGGAGTGTTATCTAACACTCCGAACGCATTTTAAAGATTTTGAATTAACGTTTCTGAACACTTTCGCATCCGATTGCTAAGTCAGTTTGAATACCTCTTTGAATATAGCTGGCTATTAAAACACATTTGACTAACTTTGTATGCGTGTTCCTAGCTGGCTATAAAACACTTTTGACTTATTGTTTTAACATGCACCTAGCTGGCTGTTAAAACACCGCTGACTATCTCTTTTAACATGCTCCTAATTGGCTTTTAAAACACATTGGACTAGCCTTTGAGCATGTTCCTAGCTTGCTGTCAAAATACTTTTATTGAGAATGTTCCTAGCTAGTTATTAGAACACTTTGACTAACATTTTAACATGACTAGATCTTTGAAAGTGCTCCTAGTAAGAGTTGGAACACTTTTCACTCACTCTTTGAACACGTTCCTAGCTTGTTATTAGAATCATTTTGACTAATTTTGTAGCATATTCCTAGCTGACTGTCAAATCATTGTTTGACTAGCTCTTTGAACTGGTTCCTAGCTGTCTTTTATTGAGAATGTTCTTAGCTAATTCTTAGAATACTTTTGACTAATGTTTTAGCATGAATAGCTCTTTGAACATGTTCCTAGCTGGCTGTTAAAACACTTTTAGCGAACTTTTAAAACATGCTCCTAGTTGGCTTTCAAAACACATTTGACTAGCACTTTGAACATGTTCCTAGATAGCTGTTAAAATAATTTCGTTCAGACAGTTCCTAGCTAGTTGTCAGAACACTTTTGACTTACCTTTTAGCATGTTTCTCTTTGAACGTTCCTAGCTAGCTGTTAGAATCCTTTTTACTAATTTTGCAGCATGTTCCTAACTGGCCAAAACATATTTGACTAGCTCTTTGAACATATTCCTCCTATCTGACTACTAAAACACTTGTTAAGTAGACTTTCTGAACATTTTTCTAGCTATCTGTTAAAACAGTTACAGCAATAATTAAATTTATGAATATGATTTTATCTTTTAAAATATAAACCTATGCATACAACACATTGTGTCAAAATACAGAATTCAACTTTTATTTTCAGATGTAGTCTAAACATTGGGATATTACAGTTGTGTTGCATAACTAGTTATGTAGAGAGTTTCTGAAAGTTTGTAGTTTGTGACATAGCTCATTATACCAGAGAGTTTCTGATGATTTTATTTTGTGACATAGCTCATAATACCAGAGAGTTTCTGATGATTTTATTTTGTGACATTAAAACGTTTCTGATAATTTTTGATATTATTTCTGTAAATAATTGTCTAAATTACGATAATTTCTATAAAAAGTTGTTGTATGAGTATTTTAAACGTTATTCTGTAGACCAAATGACGAACTGCAATACTGTAGACCGAACATAGCAATAAAAAATAGTCCAATTGACGAGCTATAACAATGTAGACTAAATGAACAGCTATAACAATGTAGACCAAATGAAGAGCTATAACAGTAACAGACCAAGTGATAAGTTATAGCAATGTACACCAAATGAAGAGCTATAACATTGTACATCGAATAAAGAGCTATAACAGAATAGACCAAATGACGAGCTATAACAATGTAGACTAAATGAACAGCTATAACAATGTACACCAAATGACGAACTACAGTAGTATAGGCCAAATGATGAGCTATAACAATTTTAGACCGAATGACGAACTATTTTGTTTAAACTGCTACTAATCTTCTGATGACAGAGCAGGCAGCGTAGCAAACACCCGAGGAAACTCACTTTTCGACCGCATCCTAGTGAAGTAGGACGTTAAAAAGAATTGTGCAAATATTCCACCCACAACTAAGCTAACGTCTTTGTCATTACGGAGATGTGCAAAACGTGCTGTAACCTCCGGCATATTTGATTGCATTGACACAGATAAGGCGGGAGGGTGGGTGGTAATAAGGAGAATGTCCCAGACTGTCACTACCAGAAATTCAATTAAGACAGCTCTAAGCATCTTTCAATTTCCCCCGCACCAGATTTGGTCCCCCGGCGTTTATTTGTGGTAAGCGATACGGCTCAGCAGTTCCCAAGGTGTTGAAACCTCTTGGTGTTGACATAAGACCCGCTTGTGGGTGTGGGCGTACAGCAGCAACAGCGCGTGGGAGGGATGCTAAGCCTGCAGACCAGCTCAGAGAATGTCGCACTTTAATTTTCTCTTATTGCAGTTCTTCGATTTCGGACGAGTGGTCATGTCAAATCCTGGAACTGATATTGGGAACGCAAAGTCAGCCGTCTGGGAATGCTTTCTCATATTGTAGTCCAAACAAACACAATAAATTAGCACCCTTTTGTGTCAATGCTTCATCAGGTTCCAACAAGACGCCGCACGATCAGTTCAGCACCGAAATGAATGACCATAAATCTCTAAACGAAATTAAATAATTGAGAGATCGGATTGTTAGTCCACCGGGAACCCTGGTGAGAGTTGAACTCACCGCCTACAACATTAGCCACACTTGGAAAAGATCACTGTTAATAATGTGGTATTTGACTAAAATCAGTTAATTAAAGATAAAGTGCACAGCTGCTAAACAAATGACTTCTTTCTTGGGATAGGCCTCTTTTGAGTGGGAGTCGAGTTCATCCTTAAATGAAGGCGAATGTAAGGAAAGGCAAACATGCAAACATGAACCAGATCCCTTTGTCAAATGGATACTTGATATTGTCAATATATAATTCATCCATCCATCCATCCATCCATCCGTCCGTCCGTCCA
The DNA here is from genome assembly GCA_028829895.1 of Sinotaia quadrata. Classification (NCBI taxonomy): domain Eukaryota; kingdom Metazoa; phylum Mollusca; class Gastropoda; order Architaenioglossa; family Viviparidae; genus Sinotaia; species Sinotaia quadrata. The sequence goes on along the minus strand of CM054177.1, from coordinate 74,063,477 downwards.
TCCATCCATCCATCCATCTACCTATCTATTTATCTATCTATCTATCAAACAAATATACAGAAATTCATTTGCATTTATTCTAGTCTATTATAAAACCCATCAATTCATTTATCCACCCACTCATCCATCCATCCATGCTTGTAGCAAGGAGTGTCTTCTAATGTTAATTTTATTTCAGCAATCATTAAAAAAACTTCTTGGTTCTGGAGCAAATTCTGGTTATTTTGTTTGCTCGCTTAGTTTCATGTTAGTATGCCGAATTGGTCATGTTATAATATTGACTTAGCAAAGACTTCTTAAACAAACTTTCATCTTAGACAAACTGTATTTTCCTTGGTAGTTTCAGTGCATGGCATTCAGTGACAGCATTTCAGCATCTAAATGATTATATTATAATTATAATTATCTGCTTGACTTCGGCTACGCTTTAAAGAAACCGTTTTACTTTGTGCCTGTTTATTCTTGGGCGAATTTGAGGTTTTCCATCCATTCATAAGCTTGACCTTTACCGTATACTGAGAGAGAGAGAGAGAGAGAGAGAGAGAGAGAGAGAGAGAGAGAGAGAGAGAGAGAGAGAGAGAGAGAGAGTATGCATGTTTTACAGATGTGTGTGGATGATGATTTTTGCGTGTTTCTGATATGTGGCTCCGTTGACTGAGTGTACTTGCGTGCGAATTGTGAGTATGATTACATTTTTTGTACGTGATTCTCCCAGTGTGTTTGTTTGTTTGTGTATACGTGTGTCTGTGAATGAGTGGACATGCGGGAGTGTTTATATAAATCAGTATCACTTTCAACTTATCCCGAAAATCTTTTTTTTCACAGTGAAAACTGATAATCTAAAGGTGCGTTTACAATAGTTTTTGAATGTATATATGTGTGTGTGTGTGTGTGTGTGTTTGTGTGTGTGTGTGTGTGTGTGTGTGTGTGTGTGCGCGCGTGTGATTGAGAGGGACATTTATAGACAAAGATACCGAAACTTCCCTTTGATGTAATGTTCATTGTGGTTTTTCACATTTGATTGCGCACCTGTATTTCGACCGGATTTTAAAACTCTAATAGAATCTGTACTTTGCATTCTAAAAGTATGCCCTACATCCGCTTTTCCAGTGATATGCAGCAGTAATTATGGCAACAATCTAGTCATCACACATTTTATTGCATATTCAATCCGTTGTCTTCACCAGAAAATCTTACTTGTATATACTGAATTTTGATTTAATTTTTTTCCAATGTTTCTCTTTTCATCAGAATTTGCTTGCCATTCAAGAACGACATGTGGATTACAACCCTACTTACCAACCAAATACCATTTCCACGTCAGACTAGTATTGTCTAGTCATAATAATACATTTTGGTCAACATTCTATTAGTCCAAGTTCAAGATTTCTTCTAATTTTCGTATGATTCCATGGGAGGGCTCAAACATGTTGAGAGTTGTAGGATTTTGACAATAGAGAATACCGTGAAAAAAAAAAAGAGTGAAAGTATAACGATTTGTAAAGGTGATTTTCTATTTGTGTGGTTGGTTGTTTGGGTTTTGTTGTTATTTGTCGGGTCATGACCTAAAGGAGTTCATCATGTGCTGCTTGTGACATGATCTGCTTTCTCGTTCCAAACTATACACTATAAATTATGCCCAACTCCCTCCTTCTGTAGTGTAGATCTAACACTAAAGCCATTTACCTGAGATTATCCGTTTAATTAGGCTTTCACATCAGCTTCCCGCCCACCCCTCCCCCATGATTTCTCACACGAGCTCCAGCGTTGTGAGACAGAGAGATAAATAGTGCCATAAGGTATGAGAATATTTTGGGTTTGGTTCATTGCTAGGGACAATTTTACCCTGGCGGTGTCAACCGCCTACGTTTTCAACCTCTAAGGCACTTTATCTTTTACGACATGTAGCACATGAATGCTATTTATCTTCTCACTCGATGACTAGATAGAGCCCACCACATTAAAGTAGGATTACCGTAAGACTGTCAACGTGGGCGGAGATCGAAGCGCGGTCTCTCGATAGACGGTTAGTATCCTGCTTTCCTTGCTAACCCTCAAACTCACCTCTTTGATCTAGGGAGTGATTAATGATCCACCCGTTTTGTCTACGAGTGGGATTGAACCTCTTGTCACTTTGATAGAGAGGCTAGTTTTACAAATTCGTCTTGTCACGTTGATAAAGAGGCTAGTTTTACAAATTCGTCTTGTCACGTTGATAAAGAGGCTAGTTTTACAAATTCGTATTGTCACGTTGATAAAGAGACTAGTTTTACAAATTCTTCTTGTCACGTTGATCTGGTAAATCGGAAATCTGGAACAATTAAAACCGATGTCGGTAATTGACCTTGAGCTTCGAACTTTTAATAGCATTTAGTAAGATTTTCAGCCTTAGGGTTTAGACTTAGATTTTTACTACATGCAGTGGTCAGTTTATTCCTCACTCTGAAATGTCGGTTATAAACTCTGTTACGATACGACACTCAAGCACAAACGCATCTTTGCAATGTGCAAAGAATGGACGCCGCCTAGAGTAACCAATGTTTACGCTTTCTTGTTGGCAATCTGATATGTCCCTGTGGGATCATTTGTTTCCGAACGTGCTCTCAAAAGTCGACTGATAAGTCGTTTAGGTCACTGCCATGATGCAATTCTGTGCTTAGTCGAAACCGACCGATTTATAACAACGACGTCAGAAGCAACAGAGCAGTCACTATAAAATTTCTCTCAATGACTTTTGACTCATTTGTTCGGGAAAACTCATAATTAACTTCCGGGTCACTACTTAACGGCGTTTGAAACTTAACTCATTGTTTTTATTTACAGTCTTTCTGTCAGACTTCTGACACTCTGGAACATGTTTTTCTTTAGCCTCTCTTGAAATACAGCACTAAAGTTCTAAAGATAAAACAAATAATAAAAAATAACTTTCAAAAATCTGTGACGTCATCTGCCACCAGTAACCTCTACAGTATATAGAATTTTGAAAGGAAGAATAAGAAGAGATAACTAATCTCTCTTTTGATAAGGTTAATTTGAAAACGGATGTTAGAATGCACATAAACCTCATTAGCAATCAGAATAATGGCACAATGAGAACCGTTTTTCAGACACAAACGTTATGATCCGTCAAAATGACTGGCATGCTATTGAACTGGAGTGGGGGGGGGGTCTGTGGAGTTGTGCGCGAAGTGTGGGTGGGTTTGGGTGGGGGAAAAGGAAGTTGGGATGATTATTAAAAGTATCTTGCAAATTTAAAATTGATCGCATTTCTTTCCTTACCAGAAACAGCTTGTTGCACATTTACATTTTCATTTCCGTTCGAATTATTGCTGTACTCGATTGCTGTTGGAAAGAAGTGTTCAAGGAAGGAGGTAGTGTAGAGTGGTGAAGGTGATGGTGGGGGTACGAAGCTGTCAGTGGATATTTCCAGTAGAATGTGGGTCGAAACCTGAACACCTAGGTCAGGAAACATATGGCCAAGCAAAGGCAGATAAGAGCTATCAGTATCAAGTAATTATTAATGACATACATAGTGAAATGAGGATTATCACACTGCAGTGCTCCGTTCTACACACTATTCGCCAGACTCACGCAACATAGCGTTGGTTTAAGGCTGCATGCTGTTAGCCAAATGGTACGACACGTTATGAGGGTCTTCGGCAGTATATTATACTCCATAATTATTCGCGCACGCAATATTATGTGGAATCTTTGGGGCACTTCAAGAGCCAACTGCACACTAAATAATTCTACGGACCAAAAGCGGCTTATTGATGACTTTTATTATTTTTCTCGAGTTTTTATTAGTATCGGATTGTTTCATGTTACATACATGGGTCGTAGGCAACTTCTCTCGTCCAGTTTCACGCATCAGTCCTTTTCGCTTTCAAGCGCAAACTCGCGTCCAGTTTCAAGATTGCTTTGCAGGTCCTAGGCAGCCTGCCATCAACCATGTGTGGGCTTAAACAACATACAATCAGCCAGTTTGTAATGAATTTTGTTGCTTGATGCAACATACTATCAGTCAGCATTACTTTAAACATTCACTAATACATCAGTTTATGATGAATTTTATGTACTTTAGGCAACATACTATAAGAAAATTATTGGATTTTAAGCAGTCATTAATTCACCAATTTACGATGTTAATTTTTTATGTACTTTTGGCAGCATACAAACAGACAAATTAGATTGTAAGTATGCACAATTAAACCAGTTTATGATGAATTGTGTGGATGTCAGGATAAATATCTGCCGGTCAGTTTCAAGGCTAAATATCTGCAGACCAGTTTCAAGGCTAAATACCTGCAAACCAGTTTCAAGAAACATTGTGTAGACAACGCAGCACTATCTCCTCTCAATTAAAATCTGTGTATAAGTATACTAAGAATAATTGTCTGTATTATCCAGCTTATCGGTTTCGACCTCAAACGGTTATCGTCAACACAGAACAATATGAAACAAATCAGTATTTTGCCGTAATTTCCGTCTGGAAGATTTTGTAACTGCCCTAAGCAGTACTCTCTCTGTTTATATATGTGTGCGTGTTTGTATTTGTGTGTGTTATTTGTGTTTGTTTGTGCGCACAAATTATTTAAGTGGAGTTCGAAGAAGAATATATTTTGGCAGGAAATCTGTTCGTTAGGAAATATATATATACTTTTTATGCTAAGTCTCATTTCTTACACTGTATTCTCTTTCATGTTATGACAGTTTAAACTCAGATTACACCATGCGAGTCTACATTAGGTACTAAAGTCCCGCTGACATTTATTTCCCCATTTATTTCCCCATAAGAAATTTATTAGGTTTAAGGTTCTTATTCATATACGCTTTATTAATACTATGTAAATTTATATGTGTTTGAGTGAGTTTGCGAGTGCAAATGTGTATGATTAAATAAATCATATTATTTGGTTGCAATAATATTTTTTATTTAGAAGTACAGACATTATAAACTTAATTATCGAGTGTGCTTGCGTGCGAATTGTGAGTATGATTACATTTTTTGTACGTGATTTTCCCAATGTGTTTGTTTGTTTTTGTATATATGTGTCTGTGAATTAGTGGACATGCGGGAGTGTGCATGTAAATCAGTATCAGTAATTATGTAAAGATTTTATTATTGAATAAATAATAATATTTCTTATTTAAAAGTGCATTGTCTTCTCGGAAAACAGCCAAGCAGTAAAAGTACTGCATACTGATATTTCGTATTTAAAAGTTACTTTATATATACACACTGAATCATTCAGGTAGTGTTTATATTGCTAACAGATGATTTTGTACATTGTATCTATTACACACTGAATCATTCAGGTAGTGTTTATGTTGCTAACAGATGATTTTGTACATTGTATCTATTACACACTGAATCATTCAGTATGTTGCTGACACACTGAATCAATCAGACAGTGTTTATGTTGCCGTCAATGAAAATGCTTGACCAAAGGACAACGCTGTGAATACATGTGTCTGCTAGTAAATGTGAAAATGTTTGTGATGTGAAAATTCTTGTCCATGGGACAGAATTTAGTAAGAACATTAGGCATCTTTTAGAACAATGTTAACGCAGGAGGATTAATGGGGGAAATGCTCATGCATAGATTTAAAAAAATAAAGTAATGTTAAATATTAAGTATATACGCCAACTATACAATTTCTTTATGTATAACTATACTTTTCTCCTACAAAACTAAGAACAACAAAATATTCACTCTGGATGATTTCCATTCAAATGCTTCTACATCATTGATATTATAATCACTTTTCCTGTTGCGATTTAAACTAAAGTCAGCGCATTCCTACAGGAGTGAATTTTGTTTACATACGTGAGAACTGCTGAGAATCAAAATTAAAATGCTTATACTTCATTCTTCGAACACACAAACCCATTTAACGCCTCTGTATGTGTGTGTGTGTGTGTGTGTGTGTGCGTTTGTGTGATGATAATCTTTTAACAGGTCTACGAACAAGTATCATACATTTCTCAATGAACGTTCACTGGACCGACATTCACAACAATCAAAAATGTTTCACCATGCTGAGAAATCGACTCGTTTGCGCTCTCATGGTATTCATACTAAATGGTATTCATACTAAACGGTATTCATACTAAACGGTATTCATACTAAATGGTATTCATACTAAACGGTATTCATACTAAACGGTATTCATACTAAACGGTATTCATACTAAATGGTATTCATACTAAATGGTATTGGTTGTAAATTGCGTTAATGTTAATTTCTGTCAGTTTATTGTTTTTGTTGTTGATGTTGTTGTATTCGTAGTGTTATTTGCAGTTTGGTTATAGTTCTAAATAGTATTCATGTTATGTGTTTTCGATTTATTTGTTTAAATTGCATTAATGTCAAATGCTTTCTGTGTATGGTCTTCAATAGCATTCATGTTGTATGCTATAGATTACGTTTTTAAATGGTTTTGTTAAATGTTATTGGTTAATTAAAACAGATATAATTATCAAAAAAGCATTCTAACACACGACGCATATTTATAGATATATAATCTATCTTGGGTTTTTTGTTATTGTTTCACTTCTTTTATAATTTTGTTTTCGAGCCTACATATAACTAGTATAATAAATGCATGCACCTTTTGGTTGGATACTTAGTAGGTAGATATAAAGGTGATTGGCTAAGAGCAGAAACAAAAATATACGTACGATAAAATCTGGTTTGCCGAAACTCACAAGATCGCTCCACAAAGTAGTACAAGCGAAAAGCGTTACAGCCTGACCTAGATCGGCACAAACATGAATCTCACTTGGTTTAGTATTTCTTGTGTGTGTGTGTGTGTGTGTGTGTGTGTGTGTGTGTGTGTGTGTGTGTGTGTGAGTGTGCGCGTGTGGGGTGGGGGGCGGTGTCGCAGTTATGAACAAGATACTATTTTTATTTTATTGTTTTTACTTTCTTTTTATCCCATGGGGCAAAGGCTATCATAAATCTGGAGTGTATTTCTTAGAGGTGGTCATGTAGTCATTCTAGGGACGGAAAATGAAACAATAGGAAAATATCCAGCAGTTTTTTCAATACAGTTTATCGATAGAAGTTATGGATTATGAAACACTCTTCTCATAGGTGAGTTGTCTTCTCTTTACCATAGGCCGCTCCTTGATGATTTACATAAATGTAATGACTCTCGTTTCATTCTTTCAGATTTAAAAACAATTGTTTTCCAGCTTTCGCCTCTTTGGTTTCCATTTTCCCCACTTCACTTGACCTGAGTACCAGAATTTCATTTCTTATTCGTTTTCTCGTCGTTTTTCTATCTGTATCATTCTCCTTCCCCTTTCTCTCTTTCTCTCTCTTTTCTCTTCCTCTTTCACTCTCTTGAGTTAAAATAATCTTGACACGTTATATGTTTGTCATAGTTCTGACAAAGATCTGGGGTGTCATTATAATGTCGGTTCGTATCCCGCTGAATGCTTCTTTCTAACTCTCGGCATTTCTTCTTCTTTATCATTTTTTTTTGTTTATCTCCATCTTTTCACTAACCTGTCATCTCAGTCTTAACTCCTTGTCATTTCCCGATCTCATGTCATCCCGCATCGATTTCTCTGTCTTCGGAATTGGCTTGAAGTGTACAAAGCTTCTCGGCGTAGTTTCGTGTAACTGTATGCTTAGCTTCATGAATTGTCATTGTTCACGTCATTATAAAGACATCGGCTAGTGTTCTGCAATGGAAAGTTGTCACATTGCACTGCATAAACATGGGCCGATTTTTATTTATGCAATGTATAATTTAAGGGGTGTGTGTGCATGTGGTTGTATTGTGACATAGCATGAATATACACCGACTTTTACTGTATGATAATATTGCGTGTATGTATGTGTTGCGTGTGCGTGCGTGTTTATATGTGTGAACATGTTGTATAAAATTCAATGTTTGCTTTGAAATATCATCATAACAGAGTGTATACAGGCACGGATCCTTGTATATTTTCAAATATATAGGATGTTTATTTGTGTGCATGTATATTGCTGCTGTGGTATGTTGTTTTGTTTGTATTGTGAACAGGAGACCATGTTTGGCAGTGTTCACTTAGACACTATTTACCGATTGCTGGAATGTGTGTATGATTTTATCGCGCATGCTGTGTTTGTGTGTATGTGTGTGTGTGTGTGTGTGTGTGTGTGTGTGTGTGTGTGTGTGTGTGTGTGTGTGAGAGAGAGAGAGAGAGAATGTTCGGGATATTTTAGCATTATTGATATGATGATATAATTTTTGTTCAGTCCTGCTTTGCGTATGTGCTTACGTGTGTGTTTTTGTTTGTATGGGTCTAAAACTCTTTATAAAATGTGTTTCAAAAACTGGAAATTAAATGATTACACGCTTTATAAAAAGTGTTTCAAAAACTGGAAAGTAATTTTTTAAAAAGTGGCAGATAGTACATCACGCTGTTTTGTAAAGATTGCTTCAAACAGCAGTAATTTAAGGTTTATGTACTATGGTTTTGTACAGTGGTAATTTAAGGTTTGTGCACTATGGTTTTGTACAGCAGTAATTTAAAGTTTATGTACTATGGTTTTGTACAGCGGCAAGTTAAGGTTTACGCACTATGGTTTTGTACAGCGGCAAGTTAAGGTTTACGCACTATGGTTTTGTACAGCGGCAAGTTAAGGTTTACGCACTCTGGTTTTGTACAGCGGCAAGTTAAGTTTTACGCACTATGGTTTTGTACAGCGGCAAGTTAAGGTTTACGCACTATGGTTTTGTACAGCGGCAAGTTAAGGTTTACGCACTCTGGTTTTGTACAGCGGCAAGTTAAGGTTTACGCACTATGATTTTGTACAGCGGCAAGTTAAGGTTTACGCACTCTGGTTTTGTACAGCGGCAAGTTAAGGTTTACGCACTATGGTTTTGTTTTAAACATAAACGCGCACATTTTTCTTGAATTAACTACATATTTTAAATTAACGGATTTAGGAAGAACCACCTCAAAAGAAAAAAATTGATATGGAAAACAAATTCAAAAAAGAAAGGAAGGAAGGAAGGGAGTTTGGAAGGAAGGAAGGAAGTTTGGAAGGAAGGAAGAAAGGAAAGAAGGAAGTTTGGAAGGAAGGAAGGCAGGGAGGAAGGAGGGAATGATGGAAGGAAGGGAGGAAGAAAGTTTGGAAGGAAGGAAGGAAGGAAGGACGGACGGACGACCGCCGGAGGCAGCCAGTTAATTGTTTTTTAAACTCCTCCTCTGTCCACGCCCTAGAGTAATTTTAAGAAAAATTAAAAAGAAAACATCCTCATAATTTTTTGAAGAATAGCATTCTCGTATTTGCCTGAAGGAGATATTTTTTTCACTCCCAAACTTCTTGCACCGAATGTCAAACGAACGAACCTATTTATCGCTGTCCCAGAAATCTGATGCTTATTGCCCTTGAACGTCCATCTGTCCAATATTCGGCTTCAAAAAGGCCGTCTGGGCATGCTGACGTGTCTAGTGACGTCAGAAATAAACAGTAGCAAATATGAATGACGACTTGTGCTCTAACTCAACATTATTTGTGTAAAACTCACCAGTTTGTCTCGCTTCTCGTTTACAACACGAGTTCTTGGGCTTCGGTTACTCTGGTAAATGGGGAATGATGTTTTTTTATTTAACACTGCCTGAAAAATTATTAAAACGCTCTCTTTATGTGTCTGCCTGTCTCTGTCTGTTGACTCGCTCGCACGCACGAACGCACATACACACACACACTCTCTCACTCACACACACACTCACACACACACACATGTATATATATATATATTGTAACCTTACCATCAGTAAGACCCGGAAGTCTTGACAAATACAAAATTACCAAGTAAAAGAATCCTGCATACACAGTACACCTGCACTGCTCCTTTTTTATGGGTGTAAAACTTATCTTTTAGTCATGAACATTATTTCCTCTATAAGATTGACATTACTTGTGGGTGCGTGCGCGTGTTTGCGTTTGTATTGTATAGAGGGACAATTTTATGGTTTGTTTATTACGTGCGTGTTCGTATGTGTATTATATGTGTGTGTGAAATCAGTGTTAATGATTTCTAATAAAGTATATATGGTATTAGTGGAAATATATATATGTGTGTGTGTGTGTGTGCTTTTGCCACATTGGTACCGAGTGAAGTTACGCCTGAACGTATGTGTATGAGCGTATATGATGAAGTGAATAACCAATTTAAGTTTCCAATAAACTCCAGATACTTAATACCCCCAAATACTTGCACAGTATGTTCGCATCGCTGTGTATGTGTGTGTGTGGTGGTGGTGGTGGGGAGAGAATATAAATCACAAGGCGATATTGTTGCGTGGTGAAGTATAAATTACAAAGCGATTGGTGCGTAGTGAAGTATAAATTACAAAGCGATTGGTGCATAGTGAAGTATAAATTACAAAGCGATTGGTGCGTAGTGAAGTATAAATTTCAAGGCGATTGGTGCATAGTGAAGTATAAATTACAAAGCGATTGGTGCGTAGTGAAGTATAAATTACAAAGCGATTGGTGCGTAGTGAAGTATAATTTACAAGGTGATGTTGGTGCAAGATAAATAAATCAATTTCAAGGGCATAGTGGTGCGAAGATTAAATTTGACACAACAAGTGTGTGAGTGCGACACGTAAAAACGTAACATCAGAGAAGAAAATAGCACAAACAGTTTTGTTGCTTTATAATAAAATCTCGAATTTCTCAGTCAATAACGATAACAGAACCTCGTATTTCCTGTTCTCAAAAGTGATTACGTATCATGTGAACTATACTTTAATGCACACAGTGATTGAATTACTTGTAAACTACCCTTTACAGCTTATAAACATGTGAACGTTCAGACGTGCGCTCTAAAGACCAAATGGCATACTTGTGTTTCATATGAAACCTTTTTTAAAGAAATTTCATGTGAACTGTTTATGTGATTGTTAATTTAATTTTCAAATACTTTGTATCATCTGAAACCCCCACGGAAGTGTGAGTGGCCGTGTGGTTGGCCACGTTATGTTTAAATTTGATTAGTCCTTTATAACATCTTTCTTAAGCCCCATTCTCCATAATGAATCATCTGATCAGATAATGTTTGTCTAGAAGGAAAACTACGTATGCATTGAACCTGATCAGATAATGTTTGTCTAGGAAGGAAAACTACGTATGCACTAATTTACTGGGGGTTTTTTTCTTGGACTGGATATTTTCAGCCCAACCGCCTGCTATTTTCAGAAAACGTGCCAAGTTCGCGTTTAGCCTATACCTGCTTTAGTCTTCGAACAAGGAAGGGTGTGGGAACTGGGGGGCTCCATCTTTTAATACATCGTTCTGTTCCTGAGTGGAAACAAAAACTGCGTATAAACGAGGCGCTGCTTTTACCTATGACGTCAGTGTGACGTCAGAGACGTGCCTCGTGCATAGGCTCGTAACGGCGGTAGGATTTACCGCTACGGGATGTAACGTGACCATGCACGATTGGTTGGTGGGGAAGAAAAAAATTTGAAAATGAAAACAATCAGAAACTTAATACACACACACACACACACACACACACACACACACACACACCACGCCTGGCACCTTTGTGTTAAGAGAGTTCTGCCCCTTTAAGTTTATGCGCATTTACTGAGCAATAACTCGTAGAGAAAAAAAAAGCAAAAGAAAGAAAGAAAAGCCAAAGAATGACAGAAAGTTTCACCAATCTGTTCTGACAACGCTTGCGTAGTGACGTCACCAGAGCGGTATTCCTTCTTGTCCTGGGCTGCAGACCATTTGTTTGTCAGTTTCCAGGTTAATCAGTTCGTCTTTTCATTGTTGCTTCATACCGGAATTTACTCCAGATAAATCTGGGCGGTCTGGGGTAAAAGAGCAGTGCGAATTTCACTTTCCAGCTTGTACTGATAAAATTATGGTTGGCATCCTGGGTTGCAGGTTATAAAAGGCACGAGAATCAGTGCGTTTTATGCCAAATCATTATGAGTGATATTTGGGTGTGGGGATGATTTCTTGTATGCCAAATTATTAAGAGTGTGAGATGCGACGCCACCCTAGTTAATGGTTATGATGATTATTATTATTTAATCATCCATAACTAATTACAAGTGATGAGAATCTTAATTAATTCTTCTCTAGATGACACCACTCGTCTCTCACTTGGAGGATATATGGGCTCTGTAAACGTTTTCTCTCTTCTACAACATTAAAGACAAACATTCACTGTCACAGTTTTTCCGTAGGTGAAAATCTTCTTACCAAACAAAAAGATAAATCCGACTTTAATCTATATTTAGCAAGCCCTATCCATCCACGGTATCTCCAACCTATGGTTATCAATATGAAGAAGGTCAATATATTTAACAATAAATTTATTAAATCAACAATCAAATACAATATAACAAATACAATGAAAAGAGCGGTGACATTTACATCACTTCACAACAATGTTTGATTAACGCTAGACAATAGTTCAGAGTATCCTAGCATAGACATCAGCACTCAAATTATATATATATAAAATCATATTCATAGGCATAATTTATCATAGTAATGAGAGTGGAGTTTTAGAGAAATAATTATAGTCAATGTACATAATCTTTTCAAAGATGGCCACTGTCAGTAGCACATGTTCACAATCACGCGGTTTGCAACACGTCACTCTCCTTATTTAGAGGACGGCTTCACGTACTCTTCTAGGCACGTTAGACAACTCTTCTAGGCACGTTAGACAACTCTTCTAGGCACGTTAGACAACTGTTCTAGAATCTTCGATGCTCTCTCCAAGCACATCATGGAGAATCGTCCCGAACTTTCCTTGCAATATCAAGCACATCAGGAGGAATGTTCCCGAATTTTCATGTATGCTATTCAGCACACCACAAGGAATGTTCAGAATAATCTTCATGAATTCTCGAGACCAAACTCAGGCCACCATTATTGCCTTATTGACTCTCAAACAGAATTCACAGGAATCATCTTACAGGAACATGTTACTAATAAGTTCGATGATAATGCTGGATGCACACACCAATGTGATCAGGCACGTTGTCACTGCAGCCTGAAGTGAAAAATGGTGGCACTCTTCTCTGCAAAAGTCAAATTAAGACACCGCACAACTGTAAAATGGTGCACTCTTCTCTGCAAAAGTCAAATTAAGACACCGCACAACTGTAAAATGGTGCACTCTTCTCTGCAAAAGTCAAATTAAGACACCGCACAACTGTAAAATGGTGCACTCTTCTCTGCAAAAGTCAAATTAAGACACCGCACAACTGTAAAATGGTGCACTCTTCTCTGCAAAAGTCAAATTAAGACACCGCACGACTATAAAACTTATCACCAAGCGTTCAGAATCAATCATTCTTGCTTCTAATCCATATCAGTCAGTTAGTTGGTAACACTACTGATCTACACAAATCACTACTACTCAGCAGAGAACCGTTACTAATTAGCCACCCACTCTATTGAACATTAAACATCAAACATCGCACAACTGACTTAGATTCATTTCTGCATGCTTGTGTGCTGATTCATGGAGATCGGTATTTGGGAATAGTGACGTATCAAGTCAGCAGTATAATGTACATACATTTATATTGACATAAACCAGTTTATCAATAAGGTTGTGACCTATTTAGATAAGACATATACATTGCATTCCCTCTAAAATGAAAGTCAGCCGGTCAGGCTACTGATCAGTTTAAACTAGCCTTTCACACAAATGGCTTATATCCATCAGCAGTTCGTGCTACTGATTTACATAAATGCGATATTCGTTCTATAGACACATATAATAAATCAGTCATTCATGTGAACAAACAACCTATGTAAAAATCAACAATTTGACTTACTGAGCTCCATATATGAACCATTAGGGTGAGTGGTGGAGGGAATGGTAAAGGGTGCTCATGAGCAAGTTTGTAAATGTCCAAATATATATTGTGATTCAAAAGTTTGGTTAATCTCCAATGTTTAAATGTGAATACATGTATATTATTTTAAATTATCGTCAGATGGCTGTTGATTTCGTGCATTATTTACCCTAATATGTACCTTTAAATTTATTTTGTGAGATATGCTTCATCAAAATTGACATGGCCATACTCCACATGATGTCACGAAACCTTTTAAAAATGATAAACTGATAAACTGTAGTTGTTATAATTAAATAACATTTACTTAACCTGTGTCTATATCTCCTGTATCATTCAAAACTGTGGAAGTAACAAGACTTTTGGACAACACAATATATTTGCATATTTTTATTTCCAGAGAGTTTTCTTGCAGCATGGCTTATACCGGAAGCGCTATTCTCTTCCCTTCTTAAAAGACCAAGTGTATCTTCATTCCTCTACTAATCCACTTTCTCTTCATAGTCGATGTGTAATTTTGGCTCGTGTGGTCTCACTTCGTTTTCTATGTGCAAAGGCTCACTACCAAACTTATTAAATATAACAGTTGTGAGTCTGTTAGTTGACTGAAGCTCATGTGCCACCATCACTGCTCACGAAACATACAGAAAACTATTATTCCTCATTGCGAAACATACAGAAAATTATTGTTCCCTCATCGCGAAACATACAGAAAACTATTGTTCCCTCATCGCGAAACATACAGAAAACTATTGTTCCCTCATCGCGAAACATACAGAAAACTATTGTTCCCTCATCGCGAAACATACAGAAAACTATTATTCATCATCGCGAAACATACAGAAAACTATTATTCATCATCGCGAAACATACAGAAAACTATTATTCATCATCGCGAAACATACAGAAAACTATTATTCATCATCGCGAAACATACAGAAAACTATTATTCATCATCACGAAACATACATAAAACTATTATTCATCATCGCGAAACATACATAAAACTATTATTCATCATCACGAAACATACAGAAAACTATTATTCATCATCGCGAAACATACAGAAAACTATTATTCCCACCAAATGTCGTTTACAGGATGAGAGGAACTTTTATTTGAATTTTTTTTTCAAACTACAAATACTGTTTGAATGAGAAGCAAACTGTGGCTATATATAATCTGAAACCTAAATATTTGTATTACATTAGGTATCTTAATTTAACTCGATCATTATTATTTTTATAAGTTCCAAAGATTACCTTAGAAATGGAGTGGGGAGGCATCCTTTCAAGAGGAAACCTTGTTGAGATTGTCGGAGCAGACTGCAGCGGAGGGGGGGGGTAGTAGGGGGAAAGAAGGTGGATGATGAAAAATAAACTTTGCAGCGGGATCGGACCGTCTCTTTCCGCTTAGTCTGTGAGAACAATGCCATGTGGGGTTCAGAATTGATAAACTTCATAAAATGTGTACGGGCGAGTGTGTGAGTGTACGGGTGAGTGTGTGAGTGTGTACGGGCGAGTGTGTGAATGTGTACGGACGAGTGTGTGTACGGGCGAGTGTGTGAGTGTATACGAGCGTGTGTGTGTGTGTACTGGAGAAAGAATATGATGCATATTTATCAGTGTTTGCGCACACTACTGTTGGTACGTATAAGGGAGAAAAGTGTGTGTGAGACACGAATGGACAAAGAGTGAGTGAGGAAGAGAGTGATATGGAGAAATGATAGGAAAAAACAAAATGCGGGACAGACAAACAGGACAGACAGACATATCGAAAGAAAGAACTAAGGCATCGAAGACTTGCTTTAAAAGAAAGAATGTGTGTATGTTCATGTTAATGTGTGTGTGTGTGTGTGTGTGTGTGTGTGTGTGTGTGTGTGTGTGTGTGTGTGTGTGTCTGTCTGTCTGTCTGTCGGTGGGTCGCTGTTAACGTGAAAGTTTGGGGGATGCTTCCGGTTTACGCCGATTTCGCGCCAGAATAAAATGGGATGGAATAGGGTTGAGTGGGTTGGGATAGATGGGGGTAGAATTAGGAACAACAGGTATTCCACGCTTGGTCATGTGACATCACTCTATTAATGGGATCGGTAAAACTCACACAACTGTTAGTTCCTAGAAGGGCATTACTCTAGATTCCATGGTAACCTTACTCTTCATTGTCTGGGGATGATTTATTACTTCAGTCTATGTGGCAGTGGTTGGGCAATTATTATTTTATTTCGCCTTTTCGAAAGATTTATTGATGTAAAGACTGCCGAAGAGACTTAGATCCCTAATATGTTTGCCGGAGTGTTGTTTTAGTTAGAAAGTCAGTTAACTTTTGTCGTCTGAATAATGATAATGTACACTTTCCATTGTATAGTCGACTGTTAAGAGATTCCTTCGGGTTATTTGTTGGTATCGGGTGAATCCTCTACCTAGCAGTTCAGTTATATGGGATCGCACTTGGCTTGATCTGTTATAAAAGTAAAAGTAGGAGAATGTTTTTAAAATCCCGTGGCTAGTTTTGAGTAATGGTTGGCTAAAACGTGTCTCTTTACTAAGAGTTGCAGAATTTTCTAGCGGAGTTGGTAAAATGTATTTACATTCGTATTTTAATCGAAGCATTTTATAGTTAGTTTATCTGAAGATGTTTTTGCCTGACCTATTTGTATGTGCTGTTAATTCTGTTTCGTTTAAAATGTTTTAGTATCGAAAACTAATGTTCGGCCTTTCCCTCCCCCCAAAAAATGATTTTTGGAGTGTATCTACCACCAAGACAGTGGTTTAAGACAGGTTTACTTTTTATTGCCTGGGTGATATCAGTCAGAATATCGATCATTTCAGCTGTGAATATTGTAGCTTTGACCTACCAGTCAGATTAATGTATGAGAGATTATGCGTGTATATCCCCACTACCTGAGTAATACCAGTTACCGGGCAATGCGAGCCTTTTAAAAGCTTGTGTTGTGTCAGTACGTTTGCATTGCAAGAGTTCAAGAAATACATTTTAGATTACTTCGGAATTTTCAAAATCCCAGTCTTTCTGAGGTGGTGGAAGTTGCCACAAAGGCGTGGCTGACAGGCGGTACGATACAAATATAATTGTATGTCTGCCTGTGTGTGCGTGTGTATCTTTGTGTATTAGAGAGAATGTGTAAGACAAAAAACGTGCATATGTCTCTAGAAAATGTATAATTCTGTGCGTCTGTGTCTATGCGTGTATGTGTGTGTGTGTGTGTGTGTGTGTGTGTGTGTGTGTGTGTGTGTGTGTGTGTGTGTGTGTGCATGCGTGTGTGTATGTGTGTGTGTGTGTAAAAGAAAGGAAGTAGAGAGAAGACGGATTCAGCAAATCCCAAGTTATTCAGGAACGTTGCTGGGAGTTCCAGAGAGTCTTTCCAGTTGAAGGCATTTCTCTGTTGCCAATTAAATTCCTTTTTCCTTTGGTGACGAGAGGGAAGATCTAGAGACAGGTTGTGCGCGAACTGGAAATAGCAAGAAAAGTAGAGCAACATTCGCAGGCAACTTCTACCGCATACCTTCCAGCACTCTCTTTAAAGCAATTAGTTTTCCTGACGTCACAGACCACGTGACAATGTAAGTAGCAGTACCGTCAATACGAAGACTATACACTTTTCTTACTGGTTAGCAACCTCCTACATAAACAATAAACATGCTTATCAATTATCATAAAGTTTCTGTGTGGGCTAAAGCAGAGCAGTAAGTTATGATTGAATTTCTAAACATCACGTGGTGACTTGTGCATAATTCTCACAACGATTGGTTATAATTCAGATCGATCTCTTTCTGCTTTTCTCATTGTAATATGTAAATATTTTTTTTTAATTGCTGGCGCAATATAGTGGTATATAATGTTCCTGCACCTGTGCAGGTTGATAATTGTAACACATTTTTCTCTTAAAGTTCTCCGTGGGTTGGCTAACAGACATTAGTAATTCCATAACAATCTTTTTTCACCGCAGGCCTGAAGAATATAGAACTTATCTCTTAACATGGAGAGTCGGCTTTATAGATCGATATACCTTACCAGACCATTTTGTATAGAATGGTTTGCTTAGATCTTAGACCTTAGACCTTAGACCTTAGCACTTAGATTTTAGAACTTAGAACTTAGAACTTAGACCTTAGCTGCCCAAACTAAAATTTCTGTCATAGTTAATATGCCCGAAAAAACCAATTTGTGTGTACTGGTTTTCTTAGGCCTTAACTATCCAAACCAAAATGTATGACTTATTTAATATGCCTGACAAAGCCACTTTGTGTATACTGGTTTTCTTAGGCCTTGACTGTCCAAACCAAAATTTATGTCTGAATTAATATGCCCGAGCAGTCCAGTGTGTCTTCAATAAGTCTGCTTAGAACTGTCGGAAGCAACATTAATGTCTGAATTGATATGTCTACTCAGACCAATTTCTCTTCAATAAGTATGCTTAGAACTGTCCGAAGCAACGTTAATGTCTGGATTGATATGCCTTCCACACCACTTACCTGTGCAGTTCTACTAAAAAACTCGTCCAAACCACATCCGCGACTTTATCGATACGGCTGTCTATACCATTTTATCCACATACGTCTGCTTAATAGGTATTTGTCCTAATCATCTTTGTTCACATAATTTTTACCTGTGTGTGTATGTCAGCAAAAGCTTTGTGTGGTCCAGCTGAAAGCATTCTGTGATTCGATCGATGCACCTGCACACACTTGCATAGGTCTGTTGGAGTTTGCCCGTCCCAGCCAATACACCTGTGTAAATGACAGCGTTCAGTTATTATGTTTTACTGCACTTGCACACTGATACGAACGGATGACGGCTTCGCCACACACACCCCACCCCCGACGGAGGGCGGTTGAGGGTGTGCGCCAAATAGGTGCGACCTGTTTCACCCCTTCTGCCAGCCCTCCTGCCCTCCACCTCAGGCGTGAGGCTGTGGGAATCCCCCATCAGACCAAGCCCGAGAACATCATGAAGATGAAAGGTCTATTGCGGCTTCTGGGATGAGTGTGACCGAAACACTAATACGAACGTACATGTCAGAAATTGATCTCTGCTTAAAATCTAATTGCCTAAATCGCTGACCCTTTCTCTATCGATATACCTGCACATATAATCTTTTCTACACCTGTATTTTTGTTACCTGTATGTCTACAAAACTACACCTATAGTATAGGCCTATTTACAAAAATACGCCTGTGTGTCTTGAAAAATACACCTGTATGTCCACTGAAAACTCGTGTACAAATTTGCGTCTATATCTTTGTTGTTGTTTTTTTTTTTTTTTTGCTTTTCATTACAATTGTGCCTGTTCAGCCTTGCTGAAAACTTACCATTTTCAAACTGAAATCTGTGTCCAAGCTGGTATATGTGTGAACATCATCATGTCTGAGTATAATTCTAACTCCCCTCTGCCAACCCGAAGTTGGTCTGCAAGCCGCTCGGTGCGACTGCTCTCGCATCTGCTTGTGCTCTTAGATTCAACGTGTTTGCCCAATTACTGATCTATGCATAATATACTCCGCTGTCTTTTGCATGCCGACTTACCTGTTTCCGCCATTTTCTTCTGCCTTAACCTGCAAACTGCAAACTCTATCATGTGACGCACTTTAATCGTACTTGTTTGACTCTCTATGCATGTAAAAGAATTCCTACCTACCCACTTTATTGTCAGGAGTTATAGGATTTTACTTAATTGCACACCACATACTTAATTGTACTCTACTGTCTGCCCGTTTGTACCGTTGACTGCTCTATACTTCATATTGGTGCTACGTAATCCGGAAGTGAAGATTGAACGGATCGTGGTTTAACAGTATGAAAACATGGAAGCAGTTGCTTTCCGCATTTCAACCGGATGAAAAGAAAAGAATGTTTGACAGCTGTGCCCAGTGCAGGCGATGTTCGAAAATGACGCTAATGAGTTAAAGAGTAATGCAACGCTTATCTCCCTTGGGCTGTCAACACGCATTTGACGTTTAGCGGGTCGCGATCTTCGGGTTTCAGCGACGATATCTGCATGTTTATGTTGAAATTATAGTGTTTCTATCTGACGCGTCTTAGCTTGCACCGTGCTTCGCAAGAATATCTTATGCGTTTGATCTTGTACAATAAACGCAAGAATATGTTTGACGAGTCTCACCTATCATACAACGCAAGAATGACGCGTTTCAACGTGTACCGTACAAAGCAAGAATAATTATGTTTGACGAGTCTCAACTTCTATCATACAACGTAAGAATGACGCGTTTCAACGTGTACCGTACAAAGCAAGAATAATCATGTTTGACGAGTCCTAACTTGTAACATACAAAGCGAAGGATGTTTGACACGTCTCTATTTGTAAAGAATCGTAAACGTAGAAATATATAAAATATGAAATGTATTCTATAAAACATTTTGAAATTTAAATTATACTTCAACATTTGTTTGAATTATGCGAGAAATCCAAACCTGACTCAAGAAAGTAAAGCAATTGGAGGCTTCGCCTCCCCCCCCCCCCCCCCCCCCGACGGATGGCGGTTGAGGGTGTGCGCCAAACTAAGTGCGACCTGTTTCACCTCCTTCCGCCAGTCCTCCTGCCCTCCACCTCAGACGCACCGCGAGGCTGTGGGGCTCCCCCGGAAGCAACCCAAGACTGAGAACATCGTGAAGATGATACTGAAAGGAATGTGTCGCTGCAAATTAGCTTAGATATTGATAAATTCTATTACACGAAATTGTTAGTTTAGTGTTGTTAATTAGAAAGTCAAAGAACTTAATAAATCAGGTACGCAATACAAGTCATAGAACTTAATGTCTCAGGTATGCAATACAAGTCATAGAACTTATTGTCTCAGGTACGCAACACAAGTCATAGAACTTAATGTCTCAGGTACGCAATACAAGTCATAGAACTTAATGTCTCAGGTACGCAATACAAGTCATAGAACTTAATGTCTCAGGTACGCAATACAAGTCATAGAACTTAATGTCTCAGGTATGCAATACAAGTCATAGAACTTAATGTCTCAGGTATGCAATACAAGTCATAGAACTTAATGTCTCAGGTACGCAATACAAGTCATAGAACGTAATATCTCTGGTACGCAATACAAGTCATAGAACTTAATGTCTCAGGTCAAATCCTCGACCAGGTTGTTACTTGCTCATCATCAATCAGAATCTCTGCCTGGGAAGTTGTACTCTGCAAGACTACAGATATTCTAGAGTCTCCTATTCCATAGGAATCAATGATATTTTGTATTTGGAATTTACGTACTGTGTGTAGACCTGCTCTCATCATCATGTGCTCACCTAACACTTTAATGTCTCAGAAGTATTAGTGTACACTGTAAAGATTTTATGTCTCAGAAGTATTAGTGTACATTGTAAACATTTTATGTCTCCAAAGTATTAGTGTACACTGTAAAGATTTTATGTCTCAGAAGTATTAGCCCCCCGTACGCTGTAAACATTTAATATCTCAGAAGTATTAGTGTACACTGTAAACATTTCGTCTACCAGAAAGCATAATATTCCCAATGACTACATTTTTATGTTTCTCTGTGACCATTAAAAAAAAAATGTTTTTTTTTGTTTTCTCTGTTTTAACCAAGCTCTAACAATATTGTGCAGCTTGTCAAATTGTTTCCTGGTTTGGCTTAAATCAAATCATCAGGGCTTTCAAATGCAACTGTATTTAATAATAATTTTTCTTTAGCATCATTTAATTTATAGTAGCATCACTTATTTTCACACAGCATCACTTATTTTCACACAGCATCACTTATTTTCACACAGCATCACTTATTTTCACACAGCATCACTTATTTTCACACAGCATCACTTATTTTCACACAGCATCACTTATTTTCACACAGCATCACTTATTTTCACATAGCATCACTTATTTTCACATAGCATCTATTCTTCATGAATCACCTCTGTCGTATACTACCTGGGTGGCTTGTATTTATGTGATGAGTTCACCTCTGTCGTATACTACCTGGGTGGCTTGTATTTATGTGATGAGTTCACCTCTGTCGTATACTACCTGGGTGGCTTGTATTTATGTGATGAGTTCTAATGCCTATCTAACCTGGCGCGTTAACCCACCTGCAAGCGCAAAAGCAGGATAGCATGAATTATGGGATGACGGCCTGATATATACAGATCAGGTTTCAAGTTCATCCGTCCCAAGCAGATATACCGTGATATTCAATATAAACAATGCACAACAATGACGTTAGCGTTACAACAATGACGCTAGCGTTACAACGAGACACTACACTTAGGACACTAATTATATTCTCACAAATTCTTTCGTTCCCATTTATATACATATATTTACCTCCTCTTGTCTATACGCCCACACAAACAGATGTACCTCCATCCCTATCTCACTCTTCTCCACTCCTCCAGAAGTCTGCACACTGTCTCTTTTGGGTTGCATCATTCAAATTATTAACTTCAAACTTAGAATTGTAAATACAATGAAATTTACGTTTTGTGACAATTTCATTTACATAGTCATAAATTGTTTGCCGAATGCAATTTTTGTGCAAGTGATCAGAAATTGACGTCTACTTTCAAAATCTATTTAGTTAACTATCATATTTGCATCAAGAATCAAATTGGATTTCAAAATCATTGATCAAGGTTAGTGAAGAAATGTGTTTTCTGTTTCAGTCTTCTTTATAGACACTATGTGTCCTGCCAGTAGACTTAAAATTTACAAAGGAAAAGCTTTGTTGGTGACTTCAAGGGAAGGTTTTTCATTCAGTTGCCTAAATAAATGAAGTTATACGCCACATAAAATGGCACTATGCTTGCCAACATCCAGGTTAAAGGTGTATTTTGGACATTACATCTAATCACAAGGATGACGTACCTAGATAGAGAGATGAACTTTAGTGCAGGCTTGATCTCTCTGAGATAGATAGATTAATAATTGGAAATTGTAACTGTGAATTGTGATTGATTGTTTTCTTTTTTCTTTTCTTTTTTCATATAAATTCTTTACAAGTTTTTCACTCATCTCTGTGTTATTTCTTATCATCTTTATGTAAAATTCATATTGCAATGTATGTACAGTCTACGTTTCTGTTCTATATTTAGTGAGGAATCGCTTGGGGGCTCGTCGAGCACCGGAACTGTTGACCTCAATTAGTTGTGTTGTCCTAGATTATTCATTACTTTACTGGCAACCAGCATGTGACATAGGGAATCTTTTTTTCACAGTAAATAATAAATTTAGAATGAACAGTTGCTCTTGTGTAATTTTTCCTCTCGTTCAGGTATTGACTTATTTTATAAATATGGTTGAAAGTAGGCAAACATGCTGTACACATTTACCAGACATCAAATTATTTACAAATATCAGTCACCACGAGCTGTTCAGTAAGAGAGTTCTTCTTTGTTAGTATGCAGGTGAGGGTGTCTTTTAATTTTTTTTTTCGAGGTGGTGTGATGTTTGAATGTCATCAAATACAAACATCTTCAATTATGTACGTAAGTCTGTTAGAACTTTCTGCAGTTGTTTCAGGTTCTCGAAGTGCAGTGTCCACTGGGAAACGGGACAGCACAGAGTTCACGTGATATAAAACAAAACTTGCGATAAATAAACAAGTATTTCTTTGAAACATATTTGTTTCCAGGCAATTTTTTTCAACATCGTTTCTTCATAGAAATTCACCAGATTCCTCTGTCGTGAAAGAGCGAAGAAGCAATGTTTTATACACACATCCACATAAGCAAACACACACACACACACACACACACATACACGCATAGTACAACAAAACAAATATTTTTACAAGAATAGATATCTGACTTAGTGCCGTTACAAGAAACAGTCATCTGTTCTCTCCCTCTCCTGTTCTCTCAGGACTTTTCTTCATGTCGTTCCTACTTCTTGGAAACGCCTGGAAAATTGAGTATTGCAGTGCACCAGTGAATCGACAACAAGAGCCGGCAGAGGCCAAACAAACGAGGCAAGCGCATATGCCAACCGTCACTTGCGCGCTGCCGTTGGCGGGAAGTAGGGTGGATGGGTGGGTGATAGGCAGAAGGACGGGTCCTAGCTTAAGATCCATGCAGTTTATTGCATTAACGGACAAACCTTCCTGTCTCTCCAGTATCTCGGAAGCTGGAGTCTTGCTCGCTAGGTGCGTGTGTCGGTGTGTGAACTAACTGCGCGACATTTCGGGTAAGAGACAAACCCCATGCTGTCAAGGGCCGACTCCCAATTGAAGGCTAGGTGAAAACGAGGCCCCTTCCGGACGTGAGGGGGTAAAGACGTCCAATTACTGGGAAGTGCTAGAATAGATTTTGCTCTTGCAGGAGCTCAACTCTGCGGGCGAACTTGGGGAGGAAAATGTGGACTTGTGGAATTTTGTGATGTGAACTCTGTGTCACTCTATATCAAGTTAACCAGTGAACAGTCGGAGAACGATAGAGGTCTCAGGTGTTAAAAAAATTATATAAAATTGTAGGAAAATAAACTCATTCCAGCAGGATTATCGTTCGTAACAGCGACAAATCGGTATCGGAGTACAGTCGCAACACAAAGTATGGCTTTGGTTCTGCTTTTAGACCGTTGCTCATTATCTAACCACAATACGTTCTTGGTTTCCCCTCTCACCTGACACCCAGTGCCATTGAAATGAGCAGACAATGTTTTCTACGAGGCATCTACCTGTCTTCGGCATAGTCCTAGAAGAAGCAGAATGTAGAATCGAGCGTGTGTTGAAAACAGACTGGCAAAAATATATGCCAGCTGGTCAAGAGCCATTACGCTAGGTAAGCCTTTGAAGCTTACTCATTCTCACAGTAAGTACCGTAAAGT
Source organism: Sinotaia quadrata (assembly GCA_028829895.1). NCBI lineage: Eukaryota > Metazoa > Mollusca > Gastropoda > Architaenioglossa > Viviparidae > Sinotaia > Sinotaia quadrata. Next base: position 74,038,806 of record CM054177.1, on the reverse strand, counting down.
CAGCCGAGTTGCTTCCCCTTCCTATCTGTGTTGTTAACACCTGTTCTTCTTTTCTCTGTTTAAGTTACTTTAAGGCATTACCAACGTTGAAGTTCATCTAGTTGTGCGGGCATTTTGTAGATTTCTGGATCCCTGCTGTCACGTCACCACTTTTAACTCTGAGCTGTTTCTCTGTTGACTGTAAATAGTCCTGTGAACTACTCCTGTATTGACTTTATAGTCCTGTGAACTACCCCTGTATTGACTTTATAGTACTGTGAACTACCCCTGTATTGACTTTATAGTACTGTGAACTACCCCTGTATTGACTTTATAGTCCTGTGAACTACCCCTGTATTGACTTTATAGTACTGTGAACTACCCCTGTATTCACTTTATAGTACTGTGAACTACCCCTGTATTGACTTTATAGTACTGTGAACTACTTTTGTTTTGACTTTATAGTACTGTGAACTGTCCCTCTGTTGACTGTAGAGTGCTGTGAATACCCCTATATTGATTTTTAGTACTTGAACTGCCCCTCCATTGATTGTATAGCGTTGTGAACTATCCCTCTATTGACTGTATAGTTCTATGGACTATTTATTGCCTCTATAGTATTATGAGCCGCCACTTTATATTACTATAAAATATCCATGCATTGGATGGTTATTATATTACTATAAAATATTCATGCATTGGATGATATTAACTGTGAAGTAACCCATGTTGACTGCATTTAAATGTAAACTACTTCTGTATTGAATATATTTTAACTGTGAACTTTCCCTGTATTAACACTATTTAAATGTAAACTATCCCTGTACTGAATATATTTATTTAACTCTAGAAATTATCTTATTTCTACTATATATTTTAACACTTAACTATTTTTACTGTATTTAACTTTAGCAAATGGCCATACATTTGTTAACAAGGAGCTACACCAGTTAGTGTACCATAGTATTTATTATTGAACTGACGCCATTTTGGCTGTATTTAACTCCAAATTAACCCAGTGTTTCCTGCATTTAACTTTGAGTAGTCCCTATATTGACTCTTCTAACTAAATTGATCCTTCATTTACTGTGTTTAACTCTGAACTGCCCCCAATCTTTTTCTTTTAACCACATTATACTCATGATATAACACTTTGAAATGTCTATATTCTCTCTAGTTTACTATGAAATGTCCACATATTTATATTATTCTCTGAAATGACCCTATATGCACTATATTTTGCTCTGAAATACTTATATATTCGCTGTATTTTATTCTGAACTATTCCTGTATTTACCCCTTTTTATTCTGAAATTCCCACATAGTAAATATATTTTACTTTGAAATATTCATCTATTCATTATTTCTCACTCTCCCTTGTCCATTTATTGGCTGTATTTCAATCTGAGCTGTCCCTTTATTGACTGATTTCGATTTTGAACTGTAACTATATTGACAAAATCAGTTGTCAACCCTTTTAATATTATATTCATGCGACTGCTTTTAGGACATATAGTTTGAATAGCTTTCAGGTCTGTATATAGGATATCTCTCGCACATTTTAATTTGACTTAAGAGTTGACGTCACAAGTTGACAACGGTTAACAGAACGGAGTCTTGTCGCAAAGCGCGATCTAAACAAGAAAGACGACATATCAGATGTCCAACTAGTTCATGAAAGCCAAATATAAATTCGCCGTATGTCTTTATGCTTTGGGATATTTGCTCAGATCGTACCCAACAAATATGAGAGAGAAAAAAAGAGAGCGAGGGGCCAGAAAAAATGACAGAATGAAAAAGAGTGAGATAGAAAGAATTGGGGGGGGGGAGTGGAGAGAGAGAAGGATACTTGTAGGCCGGTGGAGAAGAAGCGGGATAGACGATTAGAGAAAAACGAAAAAAAAAAGATAGTGTAGACAACAACAACAACAAAAGGCACAAAGAGAAGAAAAGAAAGGAGAGATAAGTTGTATTATTTCTCTCTCTATAAAGAGTCCAAAATAAAAGTCACGCTCTTACCTTAATAAATGCAATATAATTTGACTTGTATGCGTTGACCTACTTTCAATGCGCACAGTTATTTTCTTTCTAGTGTTCGCGTTTTTTCTGAACAACTTAGAAATGAAGATATATCTTCTGAAATCACACGAACAACTTAGAAATGAAGATATATCTTCTGAAATCACACGAACAACTTAGAAATGAAGATATATCTTCTGAAATCACACGAACAACTTAGAAATGAAGATATATCTTCTGAAATCACACGAACAACTTAGAAATGAAGATATATCTTCTGAAACCACACGAACAACTTAGAAATGAAGATATATCTTCTGAAACCACACGAACAATTTAGAAATGAAGATATATCTTCTGAAACCACACGAACAACTTAGAAATGAAGATATATCTTCTGAAACCACACGAACAACTTAGAAATGAAGATATATCTTCTGAAACCACACGAACAACTTAGAAATGAAGATATATCTTCTGAAATCACACGAACAACTTAGAAATGAAGATATATCTTCTGAAATCGCACGCATGTTTTTAGGAATAGTGCTCGACATTTCAGAGAGAAATATGCAAAACAGTCTATTTTCATTTAGTGTAGATTTTGATAAAAGACACTGCTCAGTTTTCTTCCTTTCTGAGTTTGAATCCTACAGCCTCATTCGCTAAAACTCAGTACATAATTGCGCGCCTTTAACACTCTATGTGCGTGCGTGTGTACATAAATTTTAGACGACTTAGACTTATACAGTTTTCAGTATTTACAGACGGCTACAGTTTTCAGTATTTACAGACGGCTACAGTTTTCAGTAGTTACATACGACTACAGTTTTCAGTATTTACAGACGGCTACAGTTTTCAGTGTTTTTAATTTATGTATTCTTGTACTATGCTACATTATTTTTCAAAATAAACTAGAAATACAACATACAGTGCAATTTTATTAGTAAATACGTTGTTTAATTCTATTTATCTATCTATCTATCTAATTCTCGTAATTGTTTTTGGCTATCCATATTTCTAAACTTAATCGTTATATAAAATGATAAATTGTCAAAGTAACCCGACCTTGGGCACACCTTATGATGGTATTTTTGTAAGAGTCAAAGTTGGAGCAAACAACGCCAGTTGAAAATATGCTAGAAATTGTTGATGCAATTCAAAAACCAGTCCCAACTGGAGAGTAGTTTTTATTATCCAATAGTTAAGATTTATGAGAACGAGACAAGTCAAAGGGTTGAAATCAAAAGTTTATCTGCTGTAGAGAATTTTATTTTCGTCTAATCACTTGAATACAGTGTGGCAAGAAGTCCGGTCATGAAAAACAGCCATTAGCTTAATTAACAGTGAGTTAGTTATCTGACTGATTGAGAGAGAATGGACATAGAAATATTTCGTGCATTTTTGCTATTGATATGTTATACTTGTATTTGAGATGGAGATTTACTATGTGAGTAGACTATTATTTCTACAAATTGTGAACTATGATGCTTATATGTGGCATGCTAAACACTTGACATTGTTTCTAGTGAACCTGCTCATAAAAGTATTATGCTATATTTAATGTGCTGTGTGCACGTATCAGGCTAATAAATACTGCTGCAGGAAACTGTAAGTTGAGACTTGATCGTAGGAAAGAATGGAGTTAAAAATGAATGATCTGGAAACTTAACATTTGTTCCCTGGTTATATTTTACAGAGAAATAGCAACCTTTCTGTGTTATCTGCACTTCCTGGCTTACTGATTATAAACTGCTTTGACCATGTGAGAAGTATCTACTGCAGTGTGTAAGTGTAAGGAATACACTGCACTCCATTGATGTATGGTGACAAGATATGTTAGAGGTGAGAAGTATCTACTGCAGTGTGTAAGTGTAAGGAATACACTACACTCCATTGATGTATGGTGACAAGATATGCTGACTACATCGAGCAATTAATTGTACAAGGAATTTACTGGAAATTGCTACAATTGTTCTACTTGAGGGAGTTAATACGGCGAAGGAGCACCAGGTTAGCCTTGAGAGAATAGGAGTGAATCAGTGCTATACAACATGAGGAGGGAATCACATGGAATTTTCAGTAATAATGTAAACAATAAACTTGTGGCTTTGTTCAAAAGTGCACAAAAGACTACTGAGTCAGCGCCTAAACCAGATTATTTACAAACTATTACTGCTTATCTCTAATAAATCCATTTCTGTCCTCTGATAAGAACTATCGTGTGATTTGTATTGACACTGAAATGTTGAATTGTTTTAGGATATATGACTGTGAAGACATTAAAATTATTCAAATGTGGTTTGTGGAAATTCTGATGTCAAGTAATCGTTTTATTGTATTTGTTATGTGTATATTTGATTGTTGATTTATTAAATTTATTGCTATATTTACTGACCTTCTTGCACATAATGATAACCTCATGTTGTTGAAGAAAGTGGATGGAAGGGGGGGGGGGCTCGCTAAATATAGATTAAACAAAGATTTGTTTTCTCCTTTAGTAAGATTTCCATCTATGGAAATACTGTGTCTTTGGAGATTTATTAATAACATAAATTAAGATTTTCATCTCTTGTAATTAGTTATGGACACTTAATTAATAATAATCAGAACCATTAACTAGGTGGCTTTGGCATGAATCTGTCTGTCTGTCTATCCATCCATCCATCCATCTATCTATCCATCCATCATCTATCTATCTGTCTATCTATCTATATATCTATCTATCTATATTTACAAACTTACATCTGTTCACCCTTCTTTTTATCAGTTCATCCATCCATCACTCATCAATCCAACCATTTATTCACCAATCAATCGCTATTCGTTCCTCTCCCCCCCTCTCCCGATGTTGGTTCCTTAGTAGCTGGCCATTCCATCATGCCAATTTTACAAATTAAACTGACAGCAAATAAGTTTGAAAGTAAGTGCAATTTGCAAAAGATGTATAACAAAACAAGGTGAAAAGACATGATTGATGAAAGAAAGAGGAAGAACAACAAAACAAAACTTAAATTTTAACAGTCTTCACGTAAGTTAAACCAAACTGAAAGGTAACCGTTTGAAAAATGATAAAATATAATCTGTAATTTCCTTTTGCAGACTGAGCAATTTTCTTGATTATTGCCAAATGAAAAGAATACGTATTCTGGGTTAGGACGACTTTCAGAATTATGGGCATAGTTTTGATAGCTATCCATTCCCTATCTCCAGATTTTAGATTTTATATAAAACCTTTCATTTTATTAATTCTTATTGATGGGTTTGACCTGTTTCATCTGCAGAGCGTACGAACAACACTCCCACAGATCTCAGTAGTTAGCGCTCGAAAAGAAGAATATAATTCCCAGCTTCTCTCCCCAATTTCATCGTCTTCGTGTCTCACTGTCTGTCTATCTGTCTGTTTTTCTGTCTGTCTCACTGTCTTCCTTTCCCTTTGTAACACAGGCTTTGGCTCTATTTCACACACACACACACACACACGCACGCACGCACGCACGCATGAATAAAAGTAAAATTCGATCACGCATGCTGAATTTTACACCCTCAGATATTATTTCCACGAAATTTAGAGACGGAGCACATAAATTATTGAACGGCGTACTTTGAACACCCTCATAATTCATATTGGAGCACAGTTAACAACTCGAAGACCATCAGACGAGTGTGAACATAGTCATAACATACATTAAATATCAACAATATCAACTCGAAGGCCATCAGTAGAGTGTGAATATCTTCAATGACGTGTAAAAGTATGATAACGCAGAATGGAAAAAATGTCTTTTAGTGTGTGTGGGAGTTTGCTTTAATTCGACATACTGCTATCTACTCTCAGAGATCAGACAATTTTTTTAAAAATCTTATCGGTCACTAAAATAAAGCATTGTTTACTTATGCTTCCCCCACCCCAACCATTCCACCCCAGCCAATCCTGTCCTAACCTACGGGAACGCAAAATAAAAAAAACGAGAAAACAAATAACAACATCGCTTAAAATCATGAATCGAATTAAGATCGTTCTTGTGCGTTTAATGTCTAAATACTCCAAGTAGTGTCTGTTTGTTTGTCTGCTTGTTTGTTTCTCTGTTTGTTTGTTCATTATCGCGCTGTTTCAGCAGTTGCCTGTACCCAGTGTGTAGTAATTGCATGAGCCTGGCCATCGCTGACAGTTAGCGATACTTCCTTTCATTATTTTCTTTGTGCCACGGAATTCTTCACCGGAAGTGTCGACAATAAATTTTATGTAATTATAGATTCACTTCTATAGCCTACCCCCCACCCCTGCCTGTCCCCTCTTACTCCCCCTAAACACCCTCACGTACTGGTTCGGGCGGGGTGGAGTGGGGGATGTTGTTGTCAGAGTGAAAGCAGAGACAAAAGTGCAAACTGTTCTTCTGGTGAACGATTTAAATAGGTTAATCGTATGAACACGTTAACGGCATGTAAAACGGATGCAGGCTTTTTAAAAAAAAATAAAGAACAAAACAAAGTAACAAACGGACTCGCGCATATATGCTCAGTCAGCCAGCGAATCAATCAGACAAACAAATAAGTATCAAGCAAGCAGTCAGTCGTTCAGATTACGCCATTTCCCTCATGCAAACACATTCGAAAAACTGGTTCAGCATTTAATTCAGCTATTTTTATCACCCCGTACGCACACGCATGAAGACTGGCAGTCACCAAAGAGCGCATCTCTTTTCTAACAGTTCAGTAACAAAGCCCTGGCTCCGACAGGCACCGCCGCCACTATTGTGTTGTTTACTGTTGTTAGTTGTTTGTGGTTTCTTTCTCTTTTTCTTCATTTCCTTCTTCCCTGTACTATCACGAAACGGAAGAGAGTTATCCAGCAACTGAAGCCCCACTTTCGAAAATGGCACCAATGCGGTGGGATGCACCTGAAGCAGGAGGAGCGGGAAGAGGGGGGGGGGGGGGGCGTGTTACGTAGAGACCGAATTTTCTGCGCGTTACGTTTGCGCTAAAGTCACTGAACTGTAATTGGGTTTGCAAATCATACCGGCTTGTGTCAGATTGGAGGGAGTTAAAACGCGTCTGACAGAAGTGTAAACTCTAAAGCAGTTCGTCATCGTTATCCTGCATGTGCAAGGGGAGATCATCCCGCGACAAGAATTTGACAGTTATCGAAAATGAACGCAGCCTTCACGTGTAGTAGCAGGCCCTGACAGTGCGGGGTCTGTATGAGTGGATCTTCAGTCTTCTCATCGATCTTTCTGTCAGTTCTTTCCTTTCCTCTTCTGTCTCCCTCCCCCTCCCCACATTTCCACCCGCCACAACTCCCATTACTGGACCCATCCCAAGGGCGGTTTTAGATTTTGCAGGCCGTATGGGTACTAACCCTGCATTTCACGTTTCTCAAAGTGCAGGGTCCTGCTCAAAGACCTTAGGCAGCGAAAGGCGTGTACAGGCCCTGCGGGTTCCTATAGACGACGCATTTTTTTCCATTCCGACCCACCGTGTACCCACCGCCTTGTATGTTTTAAAACTGAAATATATTTAGTTATATGCTCTTTTTCTAGCTATTTGTTTTGGCCTTGGAGTTTGTGTCTCTGTCTTGTCTCTTACACTTTCGTTCTTTCTACTCTCCGTGAGATAACCTACATGGTTTATTCGGCGTAGCAATACAATCTCTCTGCACATATGTCTCCTTTGCCATCTTCTCTCTCTCTCTCTCAAATCTTTAATCCGCGTTCTTACAGATAAAGTGTCTATTTTCATTTCTATTTACATTTTTTTTTGCACGATAACTGCTTCCATGACTTTTCTTTCTCGTATTGCATTTTTATTCCCCCTCCCTCCCCCCTCTCTCATCTTGTACAAGTGTTTGTTTATTTATTTCAAGAATAAGGAGGAAATGTTTGTTCTCAGCTTAAACACCTCATTTCAGACTAGATTCAATCAAAATACCTAAACCTGTTTCAAAAGGAAAAAGAAAAGAATGTGTGATGCCAACAGCACCTTATTTAATCAATCATCCATTAACTAATTACAAGTGATGAGAGTCTTAATTTATGTTATTAATAATTTTCCAGCAGACACCAGTCGTATCTCTCACTTGATGGATATGCGGGTGCTGGAAATATTTTCTCTCTTCCACAATATTAAAGACAACATTTACCGTCACACAATATTTTCGTAGGTAGAAAACTTCTTACTAAAAGAGAAGACAAATCCGTCTTTAATATATGCTTAGCGAGCCCCCATCCACCCACTTTCTTCAACAATATAAGGTTATCAATATTTGTAAGAAAATCAATGAATGTAACAATATATTTATTAAATCAACAATCAAATATACATATAACAAATACAATGAAAAAGATTACTTGACATCAATATTTCCATGAAACCACAATTGAATACTTTTAATTCCTGTAGAGTCTTATATCCTAAAACACAATTCAACAGATTAGTGTCAAAACAAATCACAGGATATTTCTTATCAGAGATTAGAATGGAGTTATTAAAGATAAACAATGATATATCTACATAACTTTGTCTAGGCGAAGCCAAAATAGTCTTTTCACTCACGTTTCATAACAGTCACAATTTTGTAGTTCATATTATTACTGTCAATTCCACCTGTTTCCCTTCTCCCATCAAAGTACACTATTCTCTCCAGGCATATGGTGCTCTGCCGTATTAGCTCCCTCAGGTAGAAGAACAATAGTAGCAATTTCCAGTAACTTCCAGAAATTGCTTTATTTAGTCAGCATACTTTGCCACCACACATCAACAGAGTGAAGTGTAATACTTACACTTACACACAGCAGCAAACACTCCTCGCTTCTACCATGACCGTAGAAGTTTATAATCCGTAAACCAGGAGATTCAGGTAAAACAAAGAATGGCTACTTATTCCCTGTAAAATATAATCAGTGAACAAATGATAAATTTCCAGTTTATTCATCTTTAACTCCAATCTCTCTTACATTCAAGTCTCAACTTACAGTTTCCTGCAACTGTATTTATTAGCCCAATACATGCACACTGCATAATAAATACAGTATATCAATTTATGAACAAGTTCACTAGAAACAATGTCAAGTGTTTAGCAAACTACACAAGAGTATCTTAGTTAACAATTTGTAAAAATAACTGTCTACTCACATAATACATCTCGACGTAAAAAGGAACCAAGTATAACATATCAGTAGCAAAATGCACGAAATATCTCAATCAGTCAGTTAACTCACCTTTAAACTAATGGCAGCATTTCATGACCAGACTTCTTGCCACTTCAATTCAAAGTGATTCAACAATGGAATTCTCTACAGCAGGTAAACTTTTGATCTCGGCCCATTGACTTCTCTTGTTGTCAAATCTTAACCATTGGTTAATAAAAACTACTCATCCAGTTGTAACTGGTTTGGATTGCATCAGCAACTTCTAGCATATTCTCAACTCTACTTGTTTAATCCAACTCTGACACTTACAAAAATACCATTATAAGGGGTGCCCAAGGTCGGGTCACTTCAATAATTTAACAATTTTATATAACAATTGCATCTAGAAATAAGAAATGCAAATTTACTCTGCCATAGAATGTCTTTCCATTTACTGCACATTAAAGGAGTAATTACGCTTATAATTGAATGAAATGTACTAGAGTAAGTAGAAATAAAACTTAATATATCTCCTCCTGAGATATCCAGACAGCACGTCCACTAAGATGAATGATGTCATTACCGAATGCGAAAAGTACAAATCAATAATGCCGCAGTAGGACACTGGTATAGCAGAAGTCAGTGTCAACATGGCCGAGCATGTCCAGCGATAATCAGTGGCAGTGTTTCTGGGGGGTGAGGTGGCGTGGGAAAGAATAGCTCGGTGACCGCGAAGTCACGAAGTTGGTCTCGCAAGTGTGTGATTAGGTCTCGATTATCAGCTTGGAGTGAGTATTTTTCAATGTAAAAGAAAAGAACTTAGTGAGTATACAAGGAATCAGCGCACAAGATAAGAAATCAGTAAGAATATAGGGAATCACAACTAGAAGAAGGAATCAGGGATTAGAAATATTGTGTGATGGTAAATGTTTGTCTTTAATGTGGTGGAAGAGAGAAAACGTTTACAGTGCCCGCATATCCACCAAGTGAGAGAGACGATTGGTATCTTCTGGAGAATTATTAATAAAATAAATTAAGATTCTTATTACTTGTATTAGTTATATACGATTAAATAATACTGTAATCATTATCATTATCAAGATGGCGTCAGCATCACTGTTTTCATTAGCTCGCTTTGAAGCGTGATTCCGGCCCTTCATTAAAGATGTGGCAACTAATTTCTTATTTCCCGCCGACAGCTGCCCCTTAATCACGTGACTGTCAAAATTGTTGTGCTGTGTGGCTTCTGAAACAGCTCTTGAACAAGAGCTTACTGCTGATGTTACTGTTAGCCACGCTTTGCGTCAATCATGTGTATATATAATCACCTGGGCATTATATATACATGTAATGCGTGCTGCTGCATAGCCGGAAGTACAAGCCAAGTCTACCCCCTTTTCACACGCATATCCTCTCCCGTTTTTGGTACTCATCTTCACCTGCCCGGCAGTCTTCAGTACGGTACTTTGTATTTCTAAAAGCTGCTATATACGTTGTAGTTTTATACACCAGATTCAGGAGTGTGCATGCACCTTAAGCCTAGCTATCAGCTTTGTGCTCTTAAATTAATCAATTTAAAGGTAATCCATATATTTATAGTTCAAGAAGATGAATTGGGAAACTTCTATCAGATATTGTAGAACAAAACAACTTTATTAATAATTATTTTGTTTTTTTAAATCATAGACATACTTGGCCTTCGCAGTTGTTAATTATTCGGCTTTCTGTTGAAGATTGGCGATTGATCATGAAGACTAGAGCATTTTACGTTTCTTAAATTCGTTCTCGTAAGTCAAGCATTGCACATATTCCTTTAATGTTTCTTTTACGTCACTGCTTCTCGATCTGAATGGAAAGAGACAGACCGTAATGTAGCGTGTAATAAAGAGCCGATCATCGAACAAAGCAGCGACTTAGTGAGTCCGATACCTCGGGTTATTGTCCCACTCCCTATGTAGGCCTATGGAGACGAGCGCGTGTTGATGGGTGTCGCAAATATTTTGCGTGCTATGGAGTGCATCTGTGTGTGCATACAAAGTGCGTGTTCTGTGTGTATGTGTGATGAATATGTACGCGCGTGTGTCTATGTGTTTGTAGGATGCATAGGTATACGTGTGTGTATTATGTGTATGCGTGTATGCATGTATGATGTGTATATTACATACCTGTGTACATGCATGTACATATCTGGCATTTATGCTTGTATATGCGTGTGTTATGTTTGTACTGATGGAATATTTATGTGTGTGCGCGCACACATAATTATATATATGTTTGGAATTTTAAATCAGTATTTTCAGTGCAGCTGTACTGTTTCATTGGCGTTTGTCAATGTCAGACCTTGCTTGACCTTGGAGCACGCATACCTGTCTGCCCAACACGACCGTTGTTGTCTGTCGTTTGTTTGAATCATGGGAAGATTTGTTTTTGCTTCTAAAGGCTGTGGCTATGGAGAGGAAATTAAGTCAACTGTACGAATGAGCTCAATCCACAAATTATATATAAAAATGCAAAGCCATATTGCCAGGGGATTGCGCAATATAACCGATGTAAAGAACGTTTCTGAGAGAATTTTTATGTTACCTCTGGGTTCAAAAGACACATTTTATTGACAACTTTCCCGACCTTTTTTAAAGTATACGTCCTGATTGTTGACATTTGTAAATTCACAAGGTTTTGTGGTCAACTTCTGGATCTGTGAATTTGTTACTGAGTAAGTTTATTCGGCTTGAGCCTTTCATTAAACGTTAGTTATTTTTAGAATCTCGAACCAAAAACTTTAAAAAATTGGATACTTTGAAAGTAAGATGGGATCATCAAAACGATGTGTTAAAGAGAGGAGCATATGGGTTATAATTGCCGCATTGACTTTCCATTTCCACCTTTGACTGATTGTTGTATATATACCAGATGAGTTTGTCGCTGGACACCTCATCAGATTTGGAATTTTTTAAACTACCTTTCTTTCATAACCAGGATATTATTCTTGTGCAGGGTTTTATTAGCGCACATAAACACTCTGTTGGGGATTTTTCTGCTGCAAAGCGGACAATCGCTGTTTCTTGAGGTCTGTTTCTAAAGGCATTTGATAAAAAACGAAGGGTGTATTGCATTGACAGTCACAACATTTGAGTAGAAAATGCTCAAGATAAAATTGATGTAGCGCCTCTTTCAAATGTTACACTGACAGTTACGTCGTTTGAGTGGTAAATATTCAAAACAATATTGGTGTAGTGCCTCTTTCAAATATTCTTCAGTTGTAGGTATATCCAGGCATTACACAGTGCGTTCCAATTCTTCAATGAATGCATTATAGCTTGAAGAAAACTATATTAAATGCAGGTGATTCGTTGTAAGATTAGAACCTGATCAATGAAAGCCGGAAGCTCACCACAAAAATCTATTTCCATAATACTTATCGCAACGCGCATGCTATATGACCTATATTACCGGAAAGTCGTCGATGACAAAACGAAACGAGGTCATGCTAATGCATATCTTAACTGCATTTGTAAGAAGGAAACAACCTTAACTACAGCCCAGAGCACTTTAGCCACTTTGTGTCGTCATGAGGCAGTCACGCGAGCATGAAGGAGAGCTTTGGAATCTGTTACATTTTAAAGATTAAAAATAATAACTTAAATTATAAAAGGCTTCTGAAACTTAGCCAGTACTTTTATAAATGTTGACATTTCTGAAATATAACTTGGTTTATTACCATTTCGTTTCTTAAAAATAATATATATATGCTTGAAGTGGATTCCTGTTTGCTTTATTTTTAGTCTTCACAAATAATAGCTTGAAAACGTACTCCTCCCCACTCGTAAACGACAGTTATTTGTTGTGGTTTTTTTTATAACTATTGTTCGTTTTAAGATGGTTCACTTGCAGAATGTGCAAATGACGGATTGACTCCAACCTGAGTCTCTCTTACTGACATCATATTAATGACATCTCAACAGTTCATTGCTTTAAATACACCCTTCTAGTATTGCAACACCATTTCTTGGCCGACTTGGTTTCTTGCGCCAGGCTGCTCTTAAAATTTCATTTCAAACTGTTGATTCTTTTACTAGTTTTTGTTGGATGTTTGCCTAGTATGCCTGCTATGTTTTGTGTTTGTTTATATTATTAAACACTTATACGGATCCGTTTCACAGAATCGTGAAATTATAAACGTTAACAGATTTTATTTTATAAGTGTGATGCCAACGCTACCTAATTAGTGGTTATTATTATTATTATGAATTAATTAATTAATCATCCATAACTAATTACAAGTGATGACAATCTAAATTTATGCTATTAATAATTCTCCAGAAGACACCACTCGTCCCTCTCACTTGGCGGATATACGGACGCTGTAAACGTTTTATCTCTTCCACAACATTAAAGACAAACATGTCACACAATATTTCCGTATGTGGAAAACTTCTTACTAAATGAGACAACAAATCCGTCTTTAATCTATATTTAGCGAGCCCCCATCCGCCCACTGTCTTTCCAGCATATGGTTATCAATATGTGTAAGAAGGTAAATAAATTTTAAAATAAATTTATTAAATCAACAATCAAATATACATATAACAAATACAATTTAAAGATTACTTGACATGAATATTTCCACGAAACCAAATTTGAGTAATTTTAATATCTATACAGTCTTATATCCTAATACACAATTTAATGGATTAATGTCACAGGATAGATCTTATCAGAGAACAGAAATGGAGTTATTAGAGATAAGCAATACTAGTTTCTACATAACCTTGCATAGGCGAAGTCACCGTAGTCTTTTGGCATGCTTTTCATAACAAATCCACAAGTTTATTGTTTACATTATTACTGTCAGTTCCCTTCTCATGTTGTAGAGTACTGATTAACTGCTATTCTCTTGAGGATAACCTGAGCGCTCTTTCATCAAATTAGCTCCCTCATGCAAAACAACAATTGTAACAATTTCCAGTAACTTCCTTGTACCATAAATTGCTCGAAAGTAGTCAGCATACTTTGCCACCATATATCAATGGAGTGCAATCTATTCCTTACACTTATACACTGTGGTAAATACTTCGTGTGTCTACCATGGTCGTAACGATTTATAATTAATCAGTATACCAGGAGATTTAGATAAATCAATGAAAGGCTGTTTTTCCTCTGTAAAATATAATCAAGAAACAAACACTAAGTTCCTAGTTTATTCATTTTTAAATCCATTCTTTCTTACATTCAAATCTCAACTTAAGTTTCCTGCAACAGTATTTATTAGCTCAATACATGCACACAGCATAATCAATACACTATAATAGTTTATTAACAGGTTCACAAGAAACAATGTCAAGTGTTTAGCATTCTACACACAAGCATCTTAGTTCACAATTTGTAGAAATAATTTTCTACTCACATAATACATCTCTACGTAAAATGCAAGTATAACACATCAATAGCAAAGATGAACGAAATATTCACTTGCAAAAATACCATCATAAGGAGCTCCCAAGGCCTGGTCACTTCGACAATTTAACAATTTATATAACAATTAAATCTAGAAATATGGATAGGCAAATTTACTCTGCCACAGGATGTATATTTGTGTGGATATGTGTATGTGTGTCAGTATTTCTTTGTATAGTCTTGAGAGTTTCAATTAATTTGTCAGAGAGGCATCATGCACAGACTCACCTTCAACACAAACAAATAAAGATATTCATTTTATAGGCACAAACTTGTACACACAAAATCACATTTTTATATAAATATTCATTTTATTGGCTTAAACATTTAGCTATATAAATCTGGTACAAGCAAATGCATAATAACTCGCACACACAGAAATGTATATACGTACAAGATAAGCGCTTTCAGATTAACATCGGCACTAGACACTGACACAGTTACAGACATGTACACCGATATGCTAAATATGCTTATAAACACACATTGTCACACTAACACAAATAAACACAGAGAGGTAAACAAACATACTAACACAAACACTGCACACTAACGGAGATAAACAAACTGACTCATCAACACAAACACTTGCTAACAAATAAACACTGACATTGACACAGGTAAACAAACACAGACACTGATAACGCTAATACTGACGTACAAACAAAGAAGAATTCACACTGACCTTAACACAAACAATGACCTAATAACACAGGTAAACAAACAATGACACCAAGAGAGATAAACAAACACACACGAACAGAAACACTGACATACTAATGGATAAACAAGCTCGGACACACTTACACAGCTAAGGACACTAATACAAACAAATAAACAAACACTGAAACACAAGCGTAGGCTAACAAAACTGACACGTTAACGCAAACACTGGCACACTTACAGATAAACAAGCACCGACTCAAAAACACAGATAAGCTAACAGTGACACAATAACATAGAGAAACATACATTGACATTAAGAGATAAACAGTGATACACTAGCAAAGATAAGGAAACTCTGACACTAACAGATAAACAAACACTAACACACCAGCACAGATAAATGCACAATGACACTCTAACATAAACTTACACACCAACACAGATAAATGCACAATGACACACTAACACGTATAAGCAAACACTGACAGACTAGCACAGATAAACACAGGCATACTAATACAAAGAAACTCACACATTTGTCCACTAATAAGATAAATACACACTGAGAGACTATCACAATAAAGCAAACACTGACAGACTAGCACAGATAAACAAACACTTATACAATAACAGATAAACATATACTGACAAATAAACAAAAACTGACACATTAATGCATATAAGCATACATGTACACTGACATTCTAGCACAGATAAACAAACTGACACACTATCACAGATACACATACACTGATAGGCTAGCACAGATAAACATACACTGACAGACTAGTGCAGATAAGCAAACTGACACATTAACACAGATAAACACGCAATGACATTAAAACAGATAAACGAACACTGACACATTAGCACAGATAAACACACTTACACATTAAGATAGATAAACACACGTTGATACATTAGTACGGATAATCATACACTGATAGACTAGCACAGAGAAATAAACACACACACTAATACAGACAATCACTGGCACTGATAAAGACATTGGCACACTAGCACAGATAACACAAACTGACACTAACATTAACTCTCTGACACACCAGCAGAGGTAAGCATACACTGACACACTATAAATGCGCAAAGCACACCTCACGCTCACGGACACTCTTCACCCAGGCGGGTTTGTATCGCAAAGATACACTCATACAAACAAATATATATATATGTGCACAAAGATGACACATTCACAAAGATACTTTCATACAGATCATACACACACACACACACACACACACACACACACACACACCTCTGTTTCTTTTCACATATTTTGTAATAACTTCACTCATCCATCGGGACAATGAGGTAAGTGGGAACTTAGGGTGTTGACCAGAATAAAGGTTTTACGATGGAGTGCAATAATCTTTGTAATAATAATAGTAGTACTAGTAGTTATTGTATTAATAACAGTAAAACTAGATATTATTGTATTAATAATAGAGGAAGTAGTAGTTAGTATAGTAATAGTAGTAGAACTAGTAGGTATGACTTTTATAGTAGCCTAATAGTTATTGTAGTACTAGTAACAGCAGTGGTAGTTGGTTTAGATGTAGTTGCAGCAGCCGTAATAGATTTTTCTTATGAAAACAATATAATAGTAGTACTAATACTGTGTTACATTGTTATTAATAAATGTTTTAAAGTTGTTGCATGAGATTATGTAGAGGTAAAATATTCAATATAATTGTATTTTTTAATTTTTCCGTTTATGTATTATTTTGACTTGTGAGATTATTATTCAGTATTGTTATAATCCCATTAATCTGCATGCTAACGATTAAAAAATATTTGAACGTGTAATTATAATTCTGACTTTTAAAGAAAATGTAACTTGAGTTATTGTTTTCGATTATTTCAGTCAACTAATTTTCATTTATACATACAAATCACATTCCCATTTTAGCGATTGCTATAATGTACTCTTTTTTTCTGTTGTGTTTCAGATTAAAAGTGACACTGAATCTTTCTCAATGTTAACACTCTACTAAAATTCAATTACATCTACACCTACACATCAAACACAAACACAGACTTCAATGTTTGTTTTATAAAACTGACCGAGAAAATGTCAGGTAGATGAAGTGTAAGGAACCAACTTCCAGACAACAATTAAAAAAATCAAAACAAAAAACACCCCCCAAGCAAGCAAGTTTTCATAGACAATTTTTTTTTGTCACCTTATATATTCTTTGAAATTTCGACGATAGACAACCTGGCTTTGCTTGTCAATCGATAAAACCTCAAGAACAGACAAAAAAAAACACAAAACGACCAATTCTTGTCAGTCAGCAAGAGCGTCTTCGAACGACGGTAAAGGGCGCTAACCACCTACTTTTCTTCCAGTACAGGATGTAGCCTTCTCTTCATAAAGGAAGACAACTGACGCTACATAGCAAAGACACCAGAAGCAAGCAGCGGCAGAAATAAATTTCTCAAATACTTTGTGCAACAATGCGCAACATGCATACCTGAGACATTGTATAGTTTTAACTCTTGTGTCTTGTATCCGGAACGGAGTGGACCCCCATTCAGGCTCATGATGAACACTATAACATACGCTGAGAATTATCTTTCCTTTCCGAGGTGTTTTGGTACTGCCAAGCACCAAAAAATCGTAGTACATTTAGCTGTAATGTCTTGAACCATATTCCATTTATAGTGCTCTCGAGGATAGCCAAGAAAAAAAAATTCGGTTAATTTCCTGTAACCCCCTCTAGCACCAGAATAAGAAATCAGGACAGTGGAATGAATTAAAACAGAAACGCAGCCAGAAATAGGAAATGAAGAAGCCTGGTTAGCCACTGGGGTAAACAGAGAGTGCGTTCACTATTAGAGACGTCATCAAAAGCGCTTTAAAAAAAAAAAAAGGCCATTGTGTTGTTATCGGAAGACCGACTCATTTATATCACTCTTCTTCGCCAGTACGCTAGTTTGTACCACTAGACTTCACTGGCACTACTTCACCAGCATATATATATATATATATACCGCTCCACTTCAAGACATATTCATTGCGCTCTACTTCACTGATACGGTAATTATCAATCTACTTGGTAGCGGAGCTTCTGTCTGTGAGGGTGAGTTAGTTACTTGACAATTCTAGCTGATGATTACGTTGAATGTCCACAAGAAGAAGGTGCATTCTAAAGAAGGATTCCCGGGCGAATAAAGGTTTCTATGAATTATTTCAAGTTTGATTCCATAATAAAAGGCGATGGATGTAAGATGGTTTGCTTTAACAAGAGCGGCCCTGCTTATGCTGCTAATTCGGGAGCTTCATGGCGTCTTGGGTTACGGCCCAATAGTGGAGACAGACAAAGGTCGGGTGCAAGGAAAGACTGTGTTTGCAAATGACAAGAAAGTTGATGTCTTCTACGGCATTCCATTTGCTAAGCCACCTTTAGGAGAACTTCGCTTCAAACATCCAGAACAAATAGACAGATGGGAAGGTGTGCTGAATGCCACCATCCCGCCCAACGCTTGTATGCAGATCGTTGATACCTATTTTGGTAACTTCTCGGGCGCTCAGCAATGGAACCCAAACACGCAAATACACGAAGATTGCTTGTACCTGAATGTGTGGGTTCCACGAACTAATCCACCTTACACCAACAAGGCTGTGATGGTGTGGATATTTGGAGGAGCCTTTTACAGTGGCAGCATCTCTTTAGATATCTACGACGCCAAATACCTCGCTGCTGAGAATGACGTCATCGTTGTGTCCATGAACTACCGGGTGGGCGTCTTCGGCTTTTTGGTTCTGAACACGCCAGAAGCGCGAGGAAATGCCGGAATGATGGACCAAAGGCTGGCTCTGGAGTGGGTCCAGAGAAACATCAAACATTTCGGAGGCGATCCGAATAACGTGACGTTGTTCGGGGAGAGTGCTGGAGCAGCCAGCATTGGGCTGCATATGGTGTCCTCTTTAAGCAGGGGTCTCTTTAATCGCGCTATCCTCCAGTCTGGCGCTCCGCAAGCGGATTGGGTAATTTACTCCCCAGAGGAGGGGCAGCGACGGGCGCGTTACCTTGCCAGCAACTTGAACTGCAATACGGACCAGGGCGATGCTGAAATCGTCAAATGCCTGCGGCAGGTAGATGCTGGAAAGTTCAACCCTGTCGAACTCATTGTCGTGCTTGGGCATGGCATCGTCCAATTTCCGTTTCTACCTGTTGTGGACGGCTTCTTTCTGACGGAGACCCCAATGGAATATTTGCGCAGAGGTAGATTCAAAAAGACGCCCATTTTGCTAGGCAGCAATTCGAACGAAGGGTCGTGGTTTCTAGTATACGAGATGACCAATCTGTTCAACCTCATTACGAACAGTACCCTCAGCCAAGAAAACATGGAGCTCGCCATTGACCATCTCTTCAAGTACTACCCTCACTATCCAAAGTCGCTGAACAGCTTCGGCAAGGAGGCCATATTGTTTCAGTACACGGACTGGGTCAACCCCAATGACGCAGCGTCGCGCAGGGATAACATTTGCAATGCCGTGGGCGACCTACATTTTGTGTGCGAGGTCAACCGGCTCGCAGACCGCTACGCCGAGAGCGGCCAGAGCGTGTACCAATACTGGTTCGATCACCTGTCCTCAGCGAATCCGTGGCCAGCGTGGATGGGCCCTTTACATGCCAACGAAATTCACTTTGTGTTTGGCAAGCCCCTGGACCCTACTCTGGGCTACACGGAGCTGGAGAAGCAACTTAGCAGGAAGATGATGCGATTTTGGACCAACTTTGCCAAAACTGGGTATGGCAACTTTAGAAAATAATTCACTTTAAATTTTCGAAAGCCTCCAAGGTTTTAATGCAAACACTTTTATTTAACACTGCGCTTAAAAGCAGAAAACCCCCAAACATAGCGTATTTATCCGAACTGGATCCAACTTAGTGTAAAAAAACTTAGTGTAAAGAATGAAAGCCAGTGTAACACTGATTGGTTATGTAGTCAACTGGAGTAGATGTCATTGGTGTGGAAAAGACACCTCATTACTCTTGATACCAAATAAAAAAACTCCTGCAAAAACCTCGTGTCGTTTAATTAGGTTTGCATAAGCATACAGTTAATAGTGTTAGTAAAATAAATAACTATACTCTTTTATTTATGTTTGAGGTGAAATAGAACACCCAAGTTTGCTTTGACCACCAAATGGACCCATTCTTGGTCCACCTACAATTATATTTTGGCTTGAAAGCGCAGTGTTTATTATAAGTTCATATTGAAAAAAACAACTTGTTCATTTTCAGCACTGATATTTTTGTTATCGATAATTAAACACGTTTCATTTTCTGTCTATCTATCTATCTATCTATCTATCTATCTATCTATCTATCTATCTATCTATCTATCTATCTATCTATCTATCTATCTATCTATCTATCTATCTATCTATCTATCTATGTCAGCTCGTCCATCCGTCTGTCTGCAGATTTCCATTTTATGTCCTCTGCAATTTATCTGTGAAAAACCGATTACTCTTCTTTATATGGAATCTGATGAACGACGTCCCCAGACCGCTCCGAGCATGCGCAAAGAGACTGAATTCCTCCCTTTGATTTTAAGGAGTGTAATCTCTCTCTTTCTCTTTGTTTCTCTCTGTCTCTTTCTCTCTTTCTTTCTTCATGTCTCACTTTCTTTTCCTTGTCTCTCTTTCTTTCTCTCTGTTGTCTCTTTCTTTCTCTCTGTCTCTCACTTTCTTTCTGTTGTCTCTTTATTTCTCTCTGTCTCTCTTTCACCCTTTCTGTCTCTCTTTCTCTATTTCTTTCTCTCTGGCTCTCTCTTTCTGCCACTTTCTCTTTCAATATATATATATATTGTTTATAACAGTAATATAACAAAAATTCGTAAGATCTAGTACCCGCGAGTTAATGTTATTAGTGCTAATACACACTTCCCTAATATTTTGTCACCTTTTCATATTCATTTGTTATAGAAGCAGGCGTGTGTGTGTTTGTGTGTGAGTGAGGTGTGTGTGTGTGGTATAAGAGAGAGAGAGTGAAAATGGGGTGGGGAGTTATTACATTTTACTCATGCCATGAATCCTTGTGAGCACAATCTGACTTAAGTTTTTAATTAAATTTGAATCCTGAATTCAGAAAGAGAAAAAGATTGTGTGCTTCATTGCATATAGTTTAGTCAAATTATGTTTGTATACCAAATATTATAGAAATAAAACGAGGTTTGTATACCATATATTAAAGAAAGAAAACGAGGAGAAAAAACGACAGAGGCCATTTTAGCACGCCATGCTTAATACATTCTCAGCTCTAAGAAAGAATAAATGTTCAAGAAGTGGTAAAAGTTGTTATGTCTAATATAGTTTCTTATTATTCATGTGGGTAGAATCAGAGAAATGTGCTTTAATGAAAATTATTGGAGTAATTCTTTATTGAAAAAGGAGTATAAAAATTAATGGAGTAATTATGTATTGAAATAGAGAAGAAAGATTAGTGAAGTAATTATGTATTGAAATAGGACAAGAAATATTAATGGAGTAATTATGTATTGAAATAGGAGAATGAAAACATAGGTCAAAGTTTGTTATTAGGACGAATACCATTTGAAAAAATGTTGGAAAATTTAATCATATGTAACCAGTTCTCTAACACAATATTAATCCTATAACAATAACTATAAAATTTAAAGCATTTGAAAAAACCCTATAGCATAGTAATTGTAAATTACTAGACAACTAGGCCCACAATACATTAACTGTGAAGCATTTGAAACAAGTCCTAAGAACTTGTTTTGCATAAATTACAAGAAACCTTAACTTATTTACTGTAAAGTACTGGAAATCTTTTAACTTTATTACTTTAAAGTACACAAAATCCTCTAACTTATTAACTGTAAAGTACAAGTAATCTTTAAACTCATTTACTGCAAAGGACAATAAATCCTATAACTAATTTAATGCAAAGTACAAGAAATCCTATAGGTATAATTTACATACTGTAAAGACCAAGAAATTTTATAACTTATTAACTGTAAAGTAGAAGAAATCCTATAACTTATTTAGTGTAATTTACAATAAATCCTATGATTCATTTGTTGTAAAGTGTAAGTTATGTAACTCATTTAGTGTAAAATACAAGAAATCCTATAATTCATTTACTGTAGTCCGCAGTAAATTATGTAACTCGTTTGCTGTAAAGTAAGGCCTATAATACATTTTACAAAATCAATGACAACAATACCCAAAATTTGCTGTAAAAATATATAAGAAATTCTAAAAGTAATTTAGTGTAAAGTACAAGAAAGCCACTGCGGCTCCGCCATAAACTGGTATAAATTTTGCAGACACTTAGAAAATAACAGATCGGTTGTAGTGGAGCAATCCCTCTCAGTCAATTAGGAACTTTTCCAGGAAAAGTAAAAGAAACATCACTCTCACCGAAGATGAACATCGCATTCATTTCTTATCTCCCTTTCCTAAAGTTCGATTCATTAAATAATCAATCATTTTCTTTAAATGTACGCAACCAACATCGCATTTTATTTTATTTCCTGACTGAAATTTATAAATAGTGTTTTCTAAGCTTAGGGGATGTTGATTTTCTTTTTAACAAGGAAATGATTGTTCTTAAATGTTACTATTAGCCTATAATAATAGTTTATTTAATTTACTTAGATATCCTTTCTTTCTTTAATTTAAAAAAGGGAGGGGGTACGGGAGGGGAAAATATGTCATCCAATTGCTTCTTTGGGTGTAATGCTGGTTGGAGTTCTTTTAATTTTGTTTACTTTTATTTGTGTGCACATATAACTTTTAGCACATTCACTCAAAAAAAATAATATCAGACTTTATTTTTCTGTAGTCTGCACAAAGTCTGAACGGTGTGTGTACCTTATCTACGAGCTTTCTGGCACTTTGATGAAGTACGATTAATTCTCTTGATTTCCATTTCTGTATCATTTTATTTTTAATGACAACTGCATCTCACGGATTTAAGGTTTCTTATTTCCTCCTGTTTTATATTAAACCAATACGATGGTATGCAGTAAACGAATATGATAGTACGTAATAAACTAAAATGGGGGTATTATTAAACGGATATGATAGTACGTAATAAACTAAAATGGGGGTATTATTAAACGGATAGGATAGTACGTAATAAACTAAAATGGTGGTATTATTAAACCAATACGATGGTATGCAGTAAACCTCCAAGATGACAATAAGCAGGGAATGTCGGGGAAATCCTAGAATTTATAGGTTCTAAAGCAGCTAAAGGACTCAAGGGAAGTAATAATGCACGGTTGTGAGTATTTAGTAGACAAAATGCAATCCTGAAGGGCTGAATTACTTTCGATTAGTGCTCCTGTTAAGGGACATAACCTTAGGTCCGCGGTACCCCTTACTGACACAAACAGAAAATGGAATGATGCAATTTTGAAAGAAGAAAAAGAAAAATCCGCGGAATTTTGAAATAAAAAGAGATCGCGCAATTCCTGTACGAAGATTAGACATTGTAGTAATCAGCGAGTTTAAGAGAACAGCAGCAGTCAGAAATCCAAAGACTATGGAATGTTGGAGCAGAAGATAATACCAGTAACAAAATAGATGCACTGGGTTATCCTGACATTTTTAGCTTGAAAGTTGTCTGAACAAACTGCAAATTGATCCAGAGACTAGCCCTACATTTAAATGCAACACTTTAGAAGTGTTTATATCTTTCCCGAAACATTAACTCTCCAAGAACACTAGAAAAAGCCCGAGACCAAAGTGCATATCCAACAAAAGTAAATATACAATATCCAAACAATAATAATAATAATATGAACAGCGTTATATGATGGAACGCGCATAAATGCTGGACTAAAGCATTTCTTCATGAATATTCAGACAGTTAGTGTAAGCTCTATTCTCTAAAATAAATAGTGGTTTACTTTATATTTTAAGTCTTTAATTTTACTGACAATACTCTTTATTATATGACTTTTGAAACCAAACTTGTGTATATGCATTAATGAATATTGTTGTTGTTGACGTACTTTGTCACAAGTCAAAAAGGCGACAGTGGAAGGCGTGGCACGGCTCTTTAGAAACCTGAAACTACTTTGATATCACATGACTTTTACTACTACTCCTGTTACTATTAATGCGTCTGCTACTACTCTAACAACGGATCGCTAATACTGCTGCTACAACTGATGATGACAATTGTGATAATGATTTATAATTGGCATACTACAGTAATGGACCTGGTAGTCCCCAAGGGCTTTATGCTGACGTCGTGTCCTTGAAATCTCAGCTCGCGGGGAGATGGTGCTACTTAACTCCAGCGACTGCCGTGACTGAGGTTTTTCTTGGATCTCTGACCCCTTCGTGCAAGAATAGACAATGATACCCGGTGGCCAGCAAGCTCCAGCGCGGATTACTCCCTCTTCTTCGTGCTTACTAAAGGCGAAAGGAGAATAGATTACCTCCGATTTATTACAGAGAGGAATGTTGTGAAAATCACTAGAATGAGAGCAATGAGGTGTGAAAGAGTCTGCTGCTAGCAGAGGCCCAGCTGAGAATGTAATCATGCCCCGGCAGGCTTTGCATGTTAGCTCTGCAGCGTCTGTATCACTGTGGCTGTGATTTAATATAGTGAGTTTCAAGTTTGGAGCTCCTTAATGTGAATGGGTAGAGCAAGTTGTCGGACTTTTATCTTGCTTTCAGGAACGAAAGCCATAGTACTTAGACGCAGCATGGAGCTAGGGTTGGAGACGGAGCATGGAGTTAGGGTCGGAGACGGAGCTCAGGCAAACTATTGAGACAACCAGGATTTTAAGTTCTGAGATGAAACTTAGCTGTAGGGTCGACAAAAGACAGTCATGAGACTAGACTTTGACATGGGCATTGACAAGGAATATTGTCATGATACCGATTTTGACCTAGGTATAGATACAAAATAGTGTCCTGAGACAAACACTTTCTTAATCCTAAGACATGATTTTCAAATAGTTCTAGGTGGATCAATTGCTATAGTTCTATGATAAAACGCATTCAGTAGGCCCAAGCGATACATTTTCTGTGTTTCCTAATACAGAAATTGCTCAGTAGTCCTTCCTAGATCTAGGTCTCAAAGGCACAAATTGTACACTAGTATTAATAGGACACCTTAATCTCAACAGAAACGTTTTAAGTTTGACATGGACACTTATTCAATAGCGGACATTTTTTATAGTTCAGGGTCGAAAGGGATTGAGTACTTCTCAGCACGATGAGCAGTATTGTCCTGATATACAAATTATTTATGATCGCGAGACAAGATTCAAACTTGAGACATCTTTTGTCGATATGCCTGGACACCAGAGGTGTCCATTGGCATGAATCAGAAAAAGACACTTTTAAATGTCTCCAAAGACACGAATTAAAAATAAAAAAGCTTTACACGTCGCACAGGTATGAATCAGTAAAAGACACTTTTAAACGTCTCCACATTACACATTGGCACGAATCACCAAAAAGAATTGTTTAAACTTTAAAGGCTTCACAGATATCTGACACCGAAATCTCTTTACTGTAAACATCGCGAGAACAGGAACTTAACAACAAAAATGCAGACAGGTGTAAAGTGCAGAAAGCAGACAATCACCTTACGCTGTCTTCAGTCCGTTAACGGGATTGAACGATAAAGGGAGTCCTATGTGCTGCGCGAAGCGCATGCTACAAATGACCTAGCAGTTAAAACTCAAAATGGTTGGATAGCTGGTCTCAGCTTGGGCAAAGCCTGATTGCATGGACATTCCACCCCAGTAAAATAAAAGCCCTGTATTATTTTCCTCCCAGTTTTTTGCAGTACATTTTTTTTCCATTCCAGACATAACTTTCTCCTTAGCTTTCCACAAGTTTGAAAAAAGATTTTGTTCCATAGAATTTAGACAGTATACTTGTGGAGAGGATTGTATGCCACAAGTTTGGAGAAGATTTTCTCCCTTAAAGTGCGTAGAGGATTAAAGGGCGACAATTCGTCGGAGAAAATCAAACACGTTCAAAGTAACGAGCACTAGCTGTAAAATTATTATACGCTCACATACACAAATGTTCATTTTATTTACTTGAGTGTACATATATTTTAAACGCTATTTCCCGTGCCCCACATTAAACTGCCTCCCCCCCATCCCTCCCCTTCTTCTAACATCTTGCACCGCTTGAATGGCCGGTTGCCCGCGTGTTCAATTAAAAATCGGCACATCGAATCCAGGTGTAACAGCTTTGTAATCTTGTGTTGGCACGCAACATAAAAGAGAAAGCGACCGCCTATTTCACTTTCCGTGTGTTATTATTATCAATTGATCTGGCGGCAGTCGGTTTCTGATTACTTCTCAAAAATTATATGCACAGATTACTTATAAATTTTATTTTTAATTTTTGTTCAAAAGAGAGGGAGAGAGAACTTTTTTTTTTAATTCAAAAACCATTCTAATGTGCAGGAAACATTGGCATGCAATTCTGGAACTAAATGTTGTGAGCTTTCGAGAGAGTTCACTTAGAGATATATGCACTTCGTCTCGTCACAGACTGACTTAACTCGCGCTTGAAGAGTGCTATCGCAAATATTGTAATATAGAAGACATTTAGGAGATAGATTGTGATTTATTTTCTTTGTACTAATGTTTCATGATGAAAGAAAATTTAGCAAGCTGTGTTAAAATATCATTAATTTAAAGCCTTGGATTACAGCCTGTTCATGTCAAAGGCTACGATTGGTAACGGTATAGTTTAAACACGATACGTTACTGATTTTTCTCGAAATGGGCAGACACATCTGCAGACAAACATATGTACGGATAGATAGATAGATAGATAGATAGATAGATAGATAGATAGATAGATAGATAGATAGATAGGGAGGGAGACTAGAATTAAAAAGAAAAGATGGATGAAAGGCTGAACATAGAGCAGTCTGAGTTATTTCATACAGATTTATGAGATAACATTAATCATTATGGGTATTTATACTGTGCACCTTTACCGTTCATGTCTATTCTCAGTGTAGTGTGCCATTTTTCCGTGTCTTTTCTCAGTGTAGTGTGCATTCATTCCGTGTCTATTCTAAGTGTAGTGTGCATTCATTCCGTGTCTATTCTCAGTGTAGTGTGCCATCATTCCGTGTCTATTCTAAGTGTAGTGTGCCATCGCTCTCTGTCTATTCTAAGTGTAGTGTGCCATTACTCTCTGTCTATTCTAAGTGTAGTGTGCCATCACTCTCTGTCTATTCTAAGTGTTGTGTGCATTCGTTCTGTGCCTATTCTCAGTGTAGTGTGCCATCATTCCGTGTCTATTCTAAGTGTAGTGTGCCATCACTCTCTGTTTGATATATCTTCACACAAAAGCAAATAGACTCAGCAAATGTTTACAAAGACTATTTACATTTAAGAAAACTGCATACATACAAATATTCATAAATAAATCAGTTCATTCTACAACAACCACTACTCACCTAATTATCAAATAATCAGTTAACGATTGTACCTCTAAACTATCCACACAGTTTCACCCACCTCAAATGATATTACATATAGTCAATAAAAATTGGCAATTTTCCTGTTATCAAGTTCAATTAAATATCCCATATTATGTTCGTGCCATTGGAACTTAGTATTGAAAGACGTTGTGTCACAATTTGTGACAGTGCATGCACCAAATCATTATTGTTTACATACTCAGTGTACTGTTCCTTCATTCTTTTCTTGAGTGACTGACTGACTGACTGTTCACTGAATATTTTAAAGTAAAGCAATGACATTCGATGTGTTCATGCATTCAATGAAATCTTTAAATCATCGTTATAAATTGAGTGTCGTTTACAGAACAACAATCATAAGTAGGCCTATGTATATAGGGGTTCAATGTCTTTTGTTTGCTAATCAGCAGTCGACACGCTAGCCTGAAACTTGCCTTCTGGGATCAAAAGATTGAAAGTTGGCGCTCCGATCTCAGATAAAGCAGCTTCCTGCCGCACTGTATACCGCTAGATTTTACTGCCGTATTGTGTACCGCTAAATTTTACCCCGCATTGTATACAGCTAGATTTTACTACCGTATAGTGTACCACTGATTTTACTGCCTCATTGTGTACTGTTAGACTTTAGTGCCTCATTGTCTACCGCTAGACTTTACTGCCTCATTGTCTACCACTAGACTTTACTGCCTCATTGTGTACCGCTAGACTTCTGTCTCATTGTGTACCGCTAGACTTTACTGTGACATTGTCTACCGCTAGACTTTACATTGTGTACCGCTAGACTTTACTGTGACATTGTCTACCGCTAGACTTTACATTGTGTACCGCTAAACTTTACTGCCTCTTTGTCTACCGCTAGACTTTACATTGTGTACCGCTAGACTTTACTGCCTCATTGTCTACCGCTAGACTTTACATTGTGTACCGCTAGACTTTACTGCCTCATTGTCTACCGCTAGACTTCACATTGTGTACCGCTAGACTTTACTGTCACATAGCCCACTCATGTTGTACTGGGCACTCCACAACTCGAATACGACACAGCTAAATCTAGCCCCAATTATCACCGTCACCACGCACCAGTTTCTAGATTTGTGCGTGCGTGCGTGCGTGCGTGTGTGTGTGTGTGTGAATGCTTCTGCCACTTTGTCTCTGCTTCTAATTATGTGTTCTAATCTTCACGATCTTCGATCTCTCTCTTCAGAACAGTTTGGATTTTTTTGTGGGTGTGTGTAACTACACAAAAACGCAGTCACTTGCTCAGACGCAAGAACGAACAAACTCTTATACGTACACACATTTTCGCACGACCTCCACCTCACCCCGCTGTCTTTCTCACACATTTTCGCGCGCCTATCAACCTATCTCACACATTTTTTAGCGCGCCTATCAACCTATCTCACACATTTTCGCGCGCCTATCTACCTACCTGCACATACACATGCACAATGGGAATTAACCAAACGATAACAAGAAAGGAACCAGAAATAGTTTGCATTATTTTAGCATGACTCTTTAATTCTATTATGTGTATATTTTTATGTGTATATTTATGTGTGTGGGTGTGGGTGGGTGTTTCTTTGCGTGAGTGCCTGTGTGTGTTCTGTAAACTTGAAAACTACCTAGGCCAAAGGCATTCACCTCGTGTCTCTGCCGTTGGATTACGTTTGAACGTAGTACGGGGGTGGGGGGGGGTGATCTAGTAGTGCCAATGGATTTGTCTGCACAATAAACAGACAAATATGTACGGGAAAGTGTTTGTTTTGCGCAGGTCAATGTTGACTAATAATGTGCTTCGGGTTTTGATGTATATATTCTTAACGTTTTTCCTTGTATATATTTTATTTTTGGAAACATGGCTTTCGTGAAAATCTACCTCTTGAAATGAGCTAGTTTGTCGAACTGCGCGTAAAACATGAGATCATTTTATTATATCATTTTCATTTAGCCAAAACATGAGATAATTATGATATCATTTTCATTTAGCCAAAACATGAGATAATTATGATATCATTTTCATTTAGCCAAAACCAGTATTGTGCTCTTCCTAACTTTCTTGCAAACACTTTTTTCTAGGAAGTCTGTTTTACGTGTAAACAAAGAAATAAAACAAGAATGACAGAGATTTGTATCTTGGGATTTTTTTCTGAGATAAGATGAAGGTGTTTATTTTTCTCTATTTTTAATCTCTTCTCTTTATCTGTCTTAAGTCTCTGACCATTACTTTCTCTACACTTGTCTCCACCTCTCTCACTTTTTACCCATCAATTTCCATCTCTCTCTCTCTCTCTCTCTCTCTCTCTCTCTCTCTCTCTCTCTCTCTCTCTCTCTCTCTCTCCATCTCTCTCCACATTTTTTTCTCTCTCTCTTCATTTGTATTTCTTGCTTACTTTGTTTCACTTTCCCTCTTTCTTTTCATTCTTGATTGTTTATTGTTTTCTGTAAAGATAGATTCAGTATAATATTTCTTTAGCAAATCAAAATTGTGAATGTTTTTGTCACTTTACTGTTTTAACTTTTCATCAGCTGACTGTGACGTAACGTTTAGCAAGCCTAGTTTTAAAATAGTACACCTGTTGTGACTGGTTTCTACAATACACTTTCATAGGTCTGGTCAAAAGGACGGTTCTTGACTAATTTATTTTTTGTTTAGCGTCCTCGTCCAAATTTTGTTTCGCAGACACTTTGTAGCTCGATCAGACACTGTTGCGTGTTTATATACGTCATCGTCCTGCGACCTTCACCTGTCAGAGCTCGGCCATGCACAGTTTCAATGCAACTGGATTAATTGACTTTTACCTCTTATTATAAAGTCCACTTAAAACTTTCGCTGATTTCGCAAGGAATCAAGCTTGATTTAAGTTCTAGCAAGGAGGAGAGAGACATACTGATACGAAAAGAGCCAGAGAAATTAGAGCAGGGTAGATTTATATTATCGTGGGTATTATCGTGGGTACAGATAAACTCGTAGGGGTAAAGCAGAGCAGATATTTAATTCCTTTGGTCGAGAGTAGACACTGAAGTTTAAAAGGGGGAGATGTAGTGTTATGGGTAAAAGGAAAAGAGGAGACGTCAGTTGTAGAAAGGAGAGATATCAGTTGTAGAAATGAGAGATGTCAGTTGTAGAAAGGAGAGATGTCAGTTGTAGAAAGGAGAGATATCAGTTGTAGAAAGGAGATATGTCAGTTGTAGAAAGGAGAGATGTCAGTTGTAGAAAGGAGAGATGTCAGTTGTAGAAAGAGAGATGTCAGTTGTAGAAATGAAAGCTAGATATAGTGTCACCAATTCGATGATAAAAGGTGAAAATTAAGTTTTAAAAGGAGGAGCCATTGAAAAAGGATAAGAACGTATTTTTATTTCTATAAAGGAGAGGTGTATGTAGCGCCTTGGTGGAAGAGAGAAAGAAAGGGACGTTATGTAAAGGCGATGTATGTAATGCTCGTGGGTAAAGAAGGAGAGGAATAGATTTAAGTTCTAGAAGTGCTTTGGGTAAAGAGTGAGCATAGATTAGAAGTTCTAAAATACTATTAGTAATGAATTAGTATAGATTTAATTTATAGAAGTGCCTTGGATAAAGAGTGAGGATAGATTGTAAGTTCTAGAAGTGCAGAGGTAAAGAGTGAGGATAGATTGTAAGTTCTAGAAGTGCAGAGGGTAAAGAGTGAGGATAGATTGTAAGTTCTAGAAGTGCAGAGGGTAAAGAGACTGAAGATATAGTTTCTAGAAGGGATGAACGCAGAGTAGGGGTCAGAGAGAGGAAAGGAGAATGGGTTCAGAAGAAATAATTATATATAATACAATGGCAAGAGAGAGGTCAGAAAGAAAGAACTAGATTTAATACCATGGCAATTGAGAGGTCAGGAAGAAAGAACTAGATTTAATACCATGGCAAGAGAGAGGTTAGGAAGAAAGAACTAGATTTAATACCATGGCAAGAGAGAGGTCAAAAAGAAAGAACTAGATTTAATACCATGGCAAGAGAGAGGTTAGGAAGAAAGAACTATGTATAATACCATGGCAAGAAAGAGGTCATGAAGAGAGAAATAGATTTAATATCATGGCAAGTTATAGGTCTTGACGAAAGAGCTAGATTTAATACCATGTCAAGAAAGCGGTTATGAAGAAAGAACTAGATTTAATACCATGGCAAGATAGAGGTCATGAAGAAAGAACTAGATTTAATACCATGGAAAGATAGAAGTCATAAGAAAGAACTAGATTTAATACCATGGCAAGATAGAGGTCATGAAGAAAGAACTACATTTAATACCATGGAAAGAGAGAGGAATTGAAGATTTAACTTCTAGAAATGAGAGCTATCGCGTCGTGGTGGAGAAAGTGAAGATAAAATTTTTCCTTTTCAATTTTTTCAGGAAAAAAGTCACCACTATTCGATTGTATTTGCGCGGAGATCTGTAGTGTGTAACTTGCAATCACATGGACTACATTAGTACTCCTTCTAAGAGACATGACAATCTGTCTCAGATGGAACTCCCTTAGTACTCCCAACATGTCTCAAATTGAAGTCCCCTAGTACTCTCTCTTACAGACATGACAATAAGTCCGCCACCTGTTGTTCGATCATATCCTACCAGCTATCTCAAATCCCCATCGAATAAATACAATAATCATGTTTGTTATACTCTCTCTCTCTCTCTCTCTCTCTCTCTCTCTTTGTGTCGCATTACTCACTTTCTCTTTTTCACACACACACGCACACACAAACACACCCGTAACCCGCACGCACGAACATGCGCACACATATGGGCAACAGTACACATTAGCACTCAGTTCTGATTATTTGGATTTGTAACAACTCAATACAGAAAACGTTGGTATCGAAAAGTCTGTTTTGTTGGAATCGTTTGTTAATATTTTCTTTCTTTTAATATGTTTAAAAACGTATTTCATTTTGGCTACTGATGTCCGACATTTGTTAAACGCGTGTTGTGTTAAAGAGGGAAACTGATTTTTCCTATAGAAATGCCGACCGTAAAGATAACAGACTGAGAAGTAAATTTCAGTTCTAGCATAATAATATAATTAGACTTTAGTTATTTTGTTGTTTTTTAAAACCCACTAAATAATGTTTTGTAGTATTTTATTTTGCGGGAATAGGGAATAGGAAAACAAATATAACGTTTTAGGCATTGTACAAGCGGAAGTTTCACAAAAGCAGTTGGTATGATTGACATTTCACAGTGGAATACGTAATACAATGAAAAATAACACAGCTATGCATCATAGCTTTTTAAAGGGAAAGCACTCTTGATGGAAATCACGCTCGCCTCGTTTGGTTAGTATAGTTGTTATCGGACTTAACTCTAACATCATGTACGCTTTTTATTAAAGTGTGTGTGTGTGTGTGTGTGTGTGTGTGTGTGTGTGTGTGTGTGTGTTTGTTTGTTTGTGTATGTGTGTGTGTTTGTGTGTGTGTGTGTGTGTGTGTGTTTGTGTGTAAAGCATGGGAGGATGAGAGATGGAAGATGTATTTAATTGTGTCTGTGCAGTCAGTTTAAATCGTCATTTAACCTAATCAGAGGTTGTGGGAATTATGTATATCGTTTCGAATATTTTCAGAAAGCATTATTAGCAGAAAAGAAATTGATCAGAAAAGTTCCGAACTTAAGACAAAAATAATTGCAATGTTTCCTTTGTCTTAAATCTTCTGCAGAAATTGTCACTGAAATTGCTTCTGTCCACTGCTTTTACGTATAGAAAAAGTCTGTCTTGTTAGAGTTTATGTAGTACATGAAGTAACCTGAGGTGTAATATACAGTCATATATTGCACTATGCTGTTGTGCACGCACCAGATCGAACATGTTACTCTGAATGCATTCATTCTGTTTAGCGTTGCTTGTGTGCGCACGCCCCTACTTTGTTAATGTGCACAGTATTCTCAGTGGCTATGTGCAAATCAGCCTACAGCAGTGGTTCCCATGCTTTTCAAGTAGAGGGCCAAATCTACTAATTTCGGCACTTAAGCGTGCTAGATCGTTATAAAATTATAAATGTTTATCAATGTTCATAAAATAATAAAGATAATGTAATATCATTCTTAACTTTCTTTAACAGTTTTAAATAAGTTTCGAAAGCTTCTATTAATGTAATTAGTTTACAATTATAACTGTTCTTCAAAACCAGTACTGAAGTTCAGATGCCAGTTTATCAATGTCTGGGCACAAAGCTGTTTTCATCCTCGCTGTTCTTTCCATCTTTGCCTCTTCCCGCTCTTTCTTTTTTTATGACTTCCTCCAACTTTTCAATCCTGCCTGCAACATTGCAAACACTTTCTCTCTGTTGTGTACTGTACTAATGATTGTTTATTGCTTTTCGTTTGTACAACGTTTGGATAATTAATATTGTCTGGTTTTTCCATTTTGGGTAATTGCTTTCCTTATGCTCTGATAATCTAATCTGTAAATGTTCCATCCATTAATCTATCTATCTATGAGTCTGTTTGACTATATATATTTAGTTGTCTATTTATGTCTATCTAGTTGTATGAATATTTAACTATTTGTTCGTTTGTCTCATCCCTCTATCTCTTCGTCTGTTTTAACCTTCAGGCGATTGTGTGCGTGTGTGTGATATAGTTGTTAATTGTTTTGTTTTGTTTTTTTCAAATCTGCAGGGATCCAAACCGCGGTCCCGGGGAGCCATCTATGCAATTCTGGCCTGAATACAAAGTCTTAGAACGCAAATACCTCAATATTTCCATGGCCACGATGCAAACGGGCTGGGCCAAGTCGCACCGCAGTGTACGGGCTCGAGAGTGTGCGTTTTGGCACAGTTATCTGCCCAGTTTGGTAGCGGGCACTTGTAAGTAGCTTTGTAATTATTTTTTTTAATTTTATTTTCCAATCATGCTTAATGACACTCGATATGAACAGAATTTATTTGACCTTGCGATGGAAGTTGCAGTTTGAGGCAATATTGGGCACCCCCTACCTGTGCACAAGAAAAAAATATTATCAGCAAACAATGGCCGATTAGCATAGTTCGTGGGTACATATTGTTTTTTACACTTTATTAGATGTCTAATTATAGACCCGAATTTGAGGTACGTTGTAAGGGTAATGTGTAATTAGGTCGTTCTCTGCTGTCAACTTGTCTTTCCCCAGAGTAGGCCTACGTTTATTGGCCCTTTCTGTTCCTCTCCCCCGCCCCACCACACACACACACACACATACACTCTCCTCTCCTCCTCTCTGCCTTCCTCCTCCCTATCTCTGTGTTATAGTCAGTGAGTGACATTAATTATATCTCTTTCTTCGTTGTTATTTATGAAATAAGTAAATAAATCTTTACTGGGAGAAAGTGATATCTTTATCCAAAAATCTACAAGATAGACTGATAAATAGATGAAGGGAGTGAGGGCAGAGAGAGGGAAAGAGATTAATAATTATTTTCCAATCTGCGTTTGTCCGAGATTTGACACAGTCAAAAATACAAGAAGAAACACTCATTTCGACATGCGCCGTATGTTTAATAACGGTCACTGGCAGCCGCCTATTCAAATTGACACGGTTGATTAATTATTAATAACTCGACTGACAACTGTACATCGATTGATTGATATTTTTTCCATAGAGAACCGCAGAGTTCTCCGTTTCTCTCAAGCAAATGTCGATACCCGTGCGTGCACAATGCTAAGAAACAGTTTGGGGGGTGGGGGTAATAATATTTTTTGTCAGATTTACGGTACAAAATTTCCCTTCCTATCCCTCCCTTCCAGAACTCTACGTCCGGCCACCACGCTTGCAAATTTTATTTTCTTCATTGCAGGGGGACATTATTATTATTATTTGTGGGTGAAAATCAAGCGTGATTTTTATTCTCATAGTTTCATATTAACGTGGCAAACTTTAAAGAGTGTTTTAAAGAAATTTTATCTGGGAAAGTTATTGGTATTTCTTCTCCACACGTTCCTATACACAATCTCTCTCTCCAAAACGCACACACACACAATATCACCTCTACACGTATACACAAATTTTCACATACTTACACATACAAATATACTCACACTGTCATTTGCACTCGCACACCTCTACACAGTACACACATATACATAAAAGAGCACACACACACACACACACACACACACACACACACACACACACACACACATACACACACATACACATACACACACACACACACATGCGCGTACACCTAATTGAAGTTCGGATCTATTTCGATTAAAAAATATAATGAATGAAAATGTAATTTGTATGATACTTTTCTAATGATTATTGAATAGTTTACACTTTATAGTTTGATTTAGGAAATTTAGTTGTATATATTGGGAGGTTGGTGTGTGTGTGTGTGTGTTTGTGTTTGCCAGATCTATTTCTTGTTGTTGAGGCCTAATAGCAAGCTCGTCTTGTTACGAAGTCTTAGTACAGTTAACATGCTTGAAGGACAAACACAATCTTAATGCAATAGCAAGCTCGACTTGTTACGAAGTCTTAGTCCAGGTAACATGCTTGAAGAAAAAACACATGCAATAGCAGCTGTTTTCCTTTTATATTCGGTGCCTACAGTTTACTGTCATTATGCAAAAGAAAACCAGTGGCCATTTCTTAGTAAATGACTAGTAGAAGGAAGTTGGTGAAGGACATCTTTATCTGTATTAGGCGTTGTCACGGAAACTATTCATTGATCTAGAAAGCCGGGTGCGTAGCCGTATTGGGGATGTCGGTATTTAAACATTCTTCTGATTAGCCAATAAATTGCGATATACATGAAGAATCGAAAGGAGGTTAATTTGAGAAAATATGATAAATATTGTACTACCTTGGGGGCAAAGATAAGGTAGGCACAGAGCAAGTTTGGTTCATTAAACGGTAAAGTCCAAATTAAATGACACATTCCTTTGTTTAGCTGACGCCTCGTGTTTACCATTTAGTAAAAGTGTTTTATGTATCAATACATCGCTAAGTCTTTACTTCTTTATTTATTTCTAATTTCACCTGACTTAAAATGTTACAATGCGTGTAAGTAGTTTTCTAACGGCTGGTTCGCAATAGCGTTAATAATCATTTAGTCCTAAACTATTTATTAACATAACAGTAAAGTCTAAACTCTGAATTAAGGGATAGTGTAAATGATTAGGTTCATACCTGCGTATTGGTGTTTGTCTTATATACACTTATAGGCCACGACTTTATTTATATAATGGAAAAAAAACTTAGCCTGCGTTGAAATGGTACAGTTTAAATGCAAGTTTTATTCTTTTATAGATCAGTACATATAAGCATATATATGTTTAGTAGTATTAAGCAAGAAGTAAGTTGACCAACCACTTAATAATATATCACGTGATCATTACTTTACATTCTCCTCCTTAGTGTGTGGCTGCCTTCAGGAAGTTTGTAAAATTATAAATGTATCTTTTCCCTTCACAATAATTTTGTCAGGGCTTGTATTTCTTAAAAGAAACGAACAGGGAAAATACGTCACAGGACCCCAAGACTGAAGTCAGCAAATTGGTTTACATTTCTAACGTGGCTGTCTTCCTGTTTGATGACGTCATGTGTAAACCTCATATTTTCTTTAGTGCTAGAAGGTCGTGGTCATGTCCATAGTAACTGCTAGAGACAGTTTTTGAAAGAAATAAAAATCATGTGTTCGTGGCGTTAAACGTGCTCAAGTCATGCGTCTTAAAATGTTTCACATATGGTGATTTAAAAAGAATGAAGTACAGATGTAGGACAGAGTGAGTTTCTGTTCTTGGCCATCCATTCAGACATGCTATCTTGATCTTTCATTAAATATGGCGTAAATCTGTCTGCAATTTTAAAGAAAACTGTAAACTTGCTTTTCGTTTTTCATTTACTGTAATTTCACTTTCCACAATGAAATGCATTGAATTTAATTGTACATGTGGTATTTTGCACATAATGTGTGTGTGTGTGTGTGTGTTATATTATTTATATTATTATTATATTATATTTAGAAAACTGTCAATTATTATTTAAAGTATGTCGTTCGAACTGAAATTTAACTTCTGTTTGGCACTACTTATACCATGGCTCTCTTGTATTTCGCATGAAATTTATGCATGTGACTGCCTCTGAAAGAATGTAAGTAAGTGCTCTGTATGAATAAGTATGAATGTGCCTTCCCCCCTCCCCATGTGAACAGGTTGCATTGTAAACGTTTTCGCATGTATGCATGTTATTACTTTAATTTCTTTTCAGAATTAACACGGGATGCATTTTAATTACAGAATTTGACACTGTTCATGTTCAGTAAGCAAGGCCTGCTAGGTACTGCACTAGTTCTTAAGCCAACCACTGATTCTGGACACTAAAGCCTACTACAGTGCTCCTCAAACCTGATCTTGTTCTGTATGGTCTACATACTGATACTATACTGCTTCTAATATCGATTACACTAGTTTTATTAGATAAAGGCATGGCTATGTCAGCTATATTGCGCCTTACTTGTCTTGCCTGTAATTAGTGTAAAAATGTAATAACACAGGACTAGTTCGTTACGTAAGGCCTATCTAAGGACACTGTGTTTGACTACACTAATAGCGTTGATCTTGTGAATTATATAAGCCATTCCTTGAGGGGTACTGCACTGCACTGTAACTAATGTCATTAATATCGATCTTGATTATTACACAAGGTCAGCCTGTGGCAACTGTCCTGCTTCTAAAAAGAACAGCATTGATACTGATCACAACGAAAAGCATGCCTGTGACTACTATCAGCAATGGTCTTAAACACAAAAATGGCCTCCTGGTCTTGTACAGAAAGGTTTATCTGTGACCACTAACACTACTAACACTGGTGTTTTAAAAAAAAAATGGGGCCTAACTGAGGCTTTAAAAACCCACTGGTCTTGTACAGAAGTATCTCTCTGTGGCCACAAACATTACTTACACTGGTGTTTTACAGAAAAAACGGCCTAAATCTGGCTAGTACCTCAAGCAAACAACGTCTGTCTCATTGCTACTAACGTTTGCTTAATCGATACCAGAATCTAACGAAATGAAGACTGTTTAAACCCAGCATTATGTCTGCTTGTAAAGGTTTTTGTTAACATAGTTTGAAATGTTATTAGCAATATGCTAAATACTACTAATTTTTGTCTTTAATCTACTGCCAATGGTTTTGTGCTATTCACAGTGGTCTTTCTGCTATTGATATTAGTCTAAAAGCTTTTTCACCAGACAAAATGTTACTGACAGTAGTAGGTATGCTGCTGACATTAGTCAGAGCTTTTTAACGGACTAAAAGTTACTGACATTTATCTTTATGCTGCTGACATTAGTCAGAGCTTTTTAACGGACTAAAAGTTACTGACATTGGCTTTTATGCTGTTGTCATTAGTCTGAAAGTTGTTTTTCACCGGACTAAATGCTACTGACATTGATCTTTGTACTTATATGGTCTAAAAGCTTTTCATTGTGCAAAATGTTACTAACAACGGTTTTCTGCCACTAACCTGGCTTTTTCATGACTAAACTTTATTAAAGTGGCAGTTTGACCATAGTCAACTACTAATGGATATTTGAAAATTAAATTGCAACGCCAGGATTAGGTCTTCAGATCGAACCCATTTGTCGATAAAATCATCAATATAATTTTCAGGCTAAAGTACAATGCAAGTATTTGATGTTGAGTTGTCGTACTTTAGCCGTGAGAAAATGTTTTTCTCTAGCCTATGTTTAACACTCCGGTAGGCAAAGTTGTAAGTTTAACCAGAGTAACGTGAATTACTGTAATCTTAGATTATTGCTTAGTGTCAACTTAATTTTATAATGAGACTAATTCACTAAAAGTCTTAATTTATTTTACTAATTAGTGTCGACATTTTTGCATTAGTCTAAACTTATTTGCAAGGGTAAGCCACTGCTTTTCGCTTCCAATACCCGGTTTATGAAAGCACCTGATGATATAACTGATGGGTGACGGACACAGACAGGCAAACTTGGCTTCACACACTGGGTAGTAAATGTTTCGATAGATCTTGCCCCCTGGCGATTTCTGCCATATTTAACATAGGACAATAGGGAACAACATATAGAATGATAGGCAACACATATGAAATTATAAAAATTTAACAATGAGATTATCAAAGAAAAATAACAATTTTATAAAAGAATAACAGAATTTAAATAAAAGAAAAGTGAAGTTTAAATTTTCAGTACGCAGCCCAAATGCAACTAGATAGGAATAGCCACACTATCACTGCAAGAATGCAGGTTTATATATATTCAGTATCTGATAATAGCTCTCTAAAAAATTCTTTTAGGTTTATATATTCAATATCTGATAATAGCTCTCTAAGAAATTCTTTAGGTTTATATATTCAATATCTGATAATAGCTCTCTAAGAAATTCTTTCCTAAGATAACTGTCTCAGAAAAGATCCCCCCCCCCAAAGATACCGTCAATAAATATTCCATAGGTAGAAAACGTCTCACAAAAGAAAAGGACAAATCTGTAAATCTATATTTAGCAAGCCCCCCATCCACCCACTTTCCTCTCCAACATAAAGTTATCAGTATGTGTAAGAAGGTCAATACATTTAACAATAAAGTTATTAAATCAACAATCAAATACATATGGCAAATACAATGAAATAGATTATTTGACATCAATTATTTCCACGAAACCATGTTCGAATAATTTTCCCTCTACATAAAGATACAGTTCAACAAGTCAATACAAATCACAGAATAGTTCTTATCAGAGACCAGAAATGGAGTTATTAGAGATAAACAATAATATATTTTATATAAACTGAATTAAGCACTGTCTCAATATTTTTTTGTGTGTATTTTTGCAACAATGTCACAAGTTTATTGCCCACGTCATTTCTCGTGTTATCTCTCCTCACACCAAAAACATGGATCCGCAGTTATTTCCTCAAAACCAACCTGTGCATTTTCTTCTCACTGTACCAGCTTCCTCAAGCAGAATAACAAACATAACAATTTCTAGTGACTTCTTTGCACTAGAATTGCTCGATGTAGTCAAGCAGAATAACAAACATAACAATTTCTAGCGACTTCTTTGCACTAGAATTGCTCGATGTAGTCAGCATACATTCCACCATACATCAATGAAGTGTACCACAGTAAATGCTTTTTGCCTCTATCACGGTCGTAACGGTCACAATCAGTAAACCAGGAGATTCAGGTCATATACAAAAAAGAAAGGCTGCTCCACTCTGAAAAACACAATCAGGGAACCTTCATTAAAAAGTTAAAACTAAATTCATTAACCAGTCTAAATTGCAAATGTTTATTACCCGGATAAATCTTATTGTATTGGTCAGTAATTTTATAAAATTTCTTTGCTTAGTTCCATAAACAAAATGGAATTGCCATAATATTATAAATGCCTAAGAGAGATGGCGCTGCAATGGCACATTTAAACAAATCGTAGTTCAGAAGAGAAAAATTAACGGAACAGTTTAATATAAAAGTATTACTATTACTGATCCAAGAAAAATAAATTGCAAGCAAAACTATTGCTTGGTGTCAAATAAAAAATAAATGAAGCATAATTTATTTCACAGTCAACGACAGCTTTATATATATCATCATCATCGAGATTTTATATATATAAAATCTCGATGATGATGATGATGATGATGATGATGATGATGATGATGAACTTCAGGAGGACGAAGAAGAAATAGTATGAAACAATTGACTATTTCTACAGGAACAATATGTGATGAGTGTGAAATATTTAATCTGAAACATGAATTATGGAGAGGATATTTCATTTTCAATCAGCTTGATCGGTGTTAACTTTTGAATTTGTTTTTCAGTACCTTTTTTCTATTATATAAAAAAAATCGCTTTTCTTTTTCTTTCTGATCTCTAAATATATATTTAATGCATCATCCTTTCAAGTTATTCTATGTTATTGTACACCCAAGTGTCCATAAACACGTGTTACTTCCGGTGAACGGAAATGACGCGCTTCAGCAGTTACTAACTCATTACTGTGCATGCTTTTGCCTTGCTTGGGCTGCTGCATGCCAGTCAACTGCCATGTTGAGAGAGCTTGTGGATTTCTTCTGGAAACAAGTCAAAAAGTCAAGGTCAATACCTTTTAAATTACAGCTCGTAACGTGTTTTTACAGTCGCATCTTTCGGTGTTGTTGCTTACTTTACTTTGCAGAGTTTTTATTTAGTTCTATTCCTTTCATCATGTAATTTCTTATCTTTATTTTCTAATCCTTTTTTTTTTCTTGCATGTAATTTTTTATGTTTATATTTTGGTTTTGGCTTTGTATGAACTTTACTTATCGAAATACGTACCGTCGTTTTTCGTTTGTTTCTACCTCACCCGTTGTCTCTCTCACTGTCTAATTCATCATGCATCCATATGCGCGCGCGCGCGCGCACACACACACACACACACACACGCACGCACGCACGCACACACACATACACACACACACACACACACATATATATATACACACATCATATACACCGCGCACATCACTTCACCACATACATCGATCCTCCCTCCCCCTCCTCAGTTTTTGCTGTAAGAGAAATATAATTAATTGAATAGTATATTCCGCCCTCTTCAATTATCTTTCTGCAATTTTGTTTTAATTTTATGCCTTTTACGTTTCTTTCTTTCTTTCTTTCTTTCTTTCTTTCTTTCTTTCTTTCTTTCTTCCTTTCTTCCTTTCTTTCTTTCTTTCTTCCTTCCTTCCTTTCTTTCTTTCTTCCTTCCTTTCTTTGTTTCTTTCTTTCTTCCTTCCTTCCTTCCTTCCTTCCTTTCTTTCTTTCTTTCTTTCTAGATTTCTTTTTTTCTAGATTTCTAGATTTCTAGATTTCTAGATTTCCCATTTTTCTTCTTGTAGTCATTTTCTTATATTCATGTCTTTCCCACTTTTAATCTTTCTCTTATTCTTTCGTTCTGTTCTAGTTGTTCGTGTTTCTTTTTATTGGTATTTTGCATATTTTTATTTCTCACTTTTGTCTTCCTTTAATTATTCTTTCGTTCGTGCATTATTTTAACTTAAGTTCATCTTTCTCTTTATTTACTTTTTCTTGCCATTTTGATTGTTTCTGTTCCTTCTTTCTTTTTTCTCTCTTTTCTAAGTTCAGTATTTTGTATCTTTGCTTTTTCATTTAAAGTTGTTTCTTTTTATTTTTTCTTCTTTTTTTTCTTTCTGTAATATTTTGCATTGTTTTGTTTGGCAGTGTAGTTTAGTTAGATGAGTTTGTTTTAAAGTTAGGTAAATTAGTATAGATGCGCTGTTCGTAATTTTTTCTTTAATTATAAAAATAAATCTGCTGTTTTGTAAATATTTGTGATTTTATTTTAATTGTTCTATTAATTAATAAAGAATTCATCATAATTCTTTTAAGTTCTTCTCCCGTGCGATATATATATATATATATATTTTACTGAAGTAAGTAATATGTGGCATTGTGAAACGAACATATTGACATTAACTATGAATCTAATTCCTAAATTACAATTACTTTAGGTACAGTAAATCACGAATAAAAATTAGATGCTTGTGTGTACGTTTGTGTGTCTGTGTGCGTGTGTGTGTGCGGTGTGTGCTTAGGAGAAAACAGAATAGGAAAAAAAAGATGGTTTTCTTAAAAATAATGTTTGTACATTTTTAAGTATTTAAACAATAATTCAAATGATAATTGAATTATACCTCTCATGTCTTTATTTATATTACATGTTATATATATATCTTTATTTATCTTACATGTTGTGTGTATATATATGTATCTATCTTGAGATGACGATTTCTCTACACTGTCTTTGTGTTGCAGCCGATATATCTTCAGTGGAAAAGGAGTGGAAGCAGGAATTTCATGAATGGAAAACGCATTATATCGTTGACTGGAAGAACCAGTTTGACAATTTCCTCAACAATTACGACAAAAGATTGAAAACCTGTGGGGTTCCTTGAAGGGCGAGCATAGAATAAATTATTTTCCCAAAGTCTGTTCCATGACCACGCAATCTTTTGTTTCGGGGGTTTTGTCTTGTTTGTTTAGGTTTTGTTTTTGTTTGTGTATTTATATTCTACTTATTTTTAGTGTGTGTGTATGTGTGTATGTGTGTGTGTGTGTGTGTGTGTGTGTGTGTGTGTGTGTGTGTGTGTGTTATTTCTTCTTCTTTTCAGATTTATTCTGTTTGTTCGATTATTGTATTTGTCTTATAAATCCACAGTTTTTTGCGTGAAAATGAAAGAACTTCTTTTGTCGCCGCTCGTACTGTCCCTAAAGTAGTTTCGCTGTCGTTTTTGTTTTTTAATTGTATTTCACAGTACAAGCAGTGTGCTAGATTAGAATTTCGAAAAGAGAGCTCAGTGTTAACTCGAAGTAGATAAAAGTATATGAAAGTCAGCCGAAGTAAAAACTTGATATGACCAATTAGATTATTCTTTAGTAATAGCTGTAGCATAATTCTAATACAATTTACTGTCTGACGCAAGTTACAGTATTTACAAAAGTCTTCGGCGCAAGCGAAGGGCCTTAACCTCTGTCACCTGTGTCGAGTTAATTGTGTCCATGGCGAATAACAAAATTAATTCAGATCGTTACAAGGAAACGTACTCAGACTTGAGCTATTATTTGTAGTTTATGGCGGATCGTTTGACACGGAGAAAATAAATGGATTTTTATTAAAAAGTTCTGCAATTTCTTAATCATCAGTAAGGCAGTTGGTCGAAGTAATTTCTAACTAGATATTTATTGAAACAAATTTTATTTTGCCTTTTAGTAAAGGAATTTAATCAATATATATATATATATATTATATATATATATATATATATATATATATATATATATATATATATATATATATATATATATATATATATATATATATATATCAGACTCCTTTAGTCTGACAGATGTACGTTTGGCCATTGCACGTTGCTCGCAGACTCAGTCTGATGTAAATCCGTTTGGCCATTCCAATGTGTTAGCAGACTCCCTCAG
Source organism: Sinotaia quadrata (assembly GCA_028829895.1). Classification (NCBI taxonomy): domain Eukaryota; kingdom Metazoa; phylum Mollusca; class Gastropoda; order Architaenioglossa; family Viviparidae; genus Sinotaia; species Sinotaia quadrata. Next base: position 73,994,097 of record CM054177.1, on the reverse strand, counting down.
TCTGATATAACTGCATTTGGCCATTCCAATGTGTTAGTAGACTCCCTCTGTCTGATATAACTGCATTTGGCCATTCCAATGTGTTAGCAGACTCCCTCTGTCTGATATAACTGCATTTGGCCATTCCAATGTGTTAGCAGACACCCTCAGTCTGATATAACTACATTTGGCCATTCCAAACTGTTTACATCACCAGCACACCGATGTCGCCAGAACGTACTACTGCTTGCTCAGCTCTGTTTCCAGACAAACGCACCCCCCCGCCACACATAAACAATCAAATACAGGCAAACAAACATGCAAACATTAGTTTACCTGTGTTCGTATCATTTTTATTTGCAGTCTTTTTCAGTATTAAACCGTTAGTTGTTTAAAATAATGACCATTGAATTATCTGAGACACTACTCCTCCCCCAACACACACACACACACACACCTTATTTTCTTTCGTTTGTTTGCATCCTGTGTGGTATAACATTAAAATATTCCCTTTCTAAACAGTCGAACAGTCGTTGCGGGTCTAACGGGGTTTTAAAATAAGGGTTATATAAATATTTTTTTCGAAGTTTCTGTTTGTTTCAATATATGGTCCACGGGGCAATGATAAATGTTTATCATAACTAAGAGACGCATAACATACTGAAGTTGTCATCTCCAAGTATCAAGGTTACCGTTTGGTTAGTTGTTTTTTTAAAAAAATGAATACAATAAAATATCACAACATCTTACCCCCAAATATCACAACACATTAGCCCCGAATATCACAACACATTAGACCCAAATATCACAACACATTAGACCCTAATATCACAACACATTAGACCCAAATATCACAACACATTAGACCCGAATATTACAACACATTAGACCCAAATATCACAACACATTAGACCCAAATATAATTTTAAGGAGAAATAGTAATTTAAGAAGGATTTTTATTTTGGGGGAGTGGACCCATTTTGCTTCTAGGGTTGACATATTACAATGAATAGTATGCCCTTAATGCAACGTTGCACATTAGGAACTCATAAGTCCTGCTAAGTGTGAAACACTAGGAAGGTTTCAGATCATCTATGAAGAATGTCTTCGTTTTTGTGCGAGTTACTAAAAATAAAAACATTCTCTCTCTCTCTCTCTCTCTCTCTTTCTCTCTCTCTCTCTCTCTCTCTCTCTCTCTCTCTCTCTCTGGAACACAGCCCGGTAAATGTTACTTCTTTCTGTTAAATATCTTAAAAAAACATTTTTTAAAAGTACAAAGATCCACACCGTCATGCTAACCAAAGAGCACGTCCTGTTAAGATAAGCCCATAATTAGTTGGTCTTTCCCACAAGAAATATTAAGTAGACATTAGAAATAGTCCATTCTGTTTCCGGGCTAATTTCCTAAAATCCGTTTCCTATTCTCCCACTACTTAACGAACTTACTGTACAACGTCATTTATGTTGTTTTGACTACAAGGAAAGGAAACACCTGTTTCTTGAAATACAATCCACCTGTAACTTACTGTACAACGTAATGTAAGTTGTTTTGACTACAAGGAAAGGAAATACCTGTTTCCTGAAATACAATCCACCTGTAACTTACTGTACAACGTCATGTAAGTTGTTTTGACTACAAGGAAAGGAAATACCTGTTTCCTGAAATACAATCCACCTGTAACTTACTGTACAACGTCATTTATGTTGTTTTGACTACAAGGAAAGGAAACACCTGTTTCTTGAAATACAATCCACCTGTAACTTACTGTACAACGTCATTTATGTTGTTTTGACTACAAGGAAAGGAAACACCTGTTTCCTGAAATACAATCCACCTGTAACTGACTACATCCTGAAACAGCCATTGTCATTAAAGGTCAAATATTGATGATTCTGTCATGAGGATCGAAGTTAGAAAAAATAGTGTTTTCTCTACACTTGCATTTTGTCTCAGTAATTTCCTGGAACAGAATTGCGTCACTATGTGGTATTATGTTTTCAGACTTTACAACATTGACAGTCAAATGAAAGGCAGGAAAGAAAAAAAGAAAACATAAACTTGATACTGCAGGGTAGAAGTCGTTATTTCAAACATGTTTTTCAAAAAAAATGTTTATATATATATATATTTATTTATTTATTTCGAGAAAGTGAGTGAAACATTTTTTTTCAAATATAACTGACTTAGATCAGTGTATTGAAAAACTGACAGGTCAGGAGTTATTTTTCCTTAAAGACGCTGATGTAGATTTCTTTTGTGTAAAGATTAACGTTAAACATATCCTCTGAAAATATGCAAGCAAAAATACAAGAAAAGAAGCCGTAAATCAACACTTTTAATTAATTTATTTAATTTAATTAATTTTAATCACTTCTGATATTTTTTAATCCTTGACGTTTGCCAGAGCTTATGGCTATTAATAGTTGAGGATAGATCAGATGTAGAGAATGGTGGATTTTAATCAGTAAAAAGAAAAGTCTAGAGATTCAGAATATTCAGTTAAAGTATACAAGAAAAGAAGCTGATTGGTAGCGCGAAGATATTATTTATGTGAAATAAATTCAAATTGAAAATCACTTTAGTTTGTTCTTTTTCTTTAAAACTACTTCCATCTATAGCTGTATAACCTAGCCCCCCAAAAAACGCTCTTAAATTCGATATCAGATAGTTTGATATTTATTTTAATAAAATGCTTACTCACTTCTTTTTTCTTGGCAGTTCTAGGCCTGTACAATGACGTCATGCTAACAATGTTGGCAGACTTATCATATCTAAATACGTTTCAGGTAGAAACAAAGGCTTCATTTAACTCTTCATATATATGTGTACACGAGGGTTTGTTTTTTTAAAAGAAACAATTGTCATAACTGGAAGGCAAAAAGAAAGGGTCGTCATCGTCTCTAGATAAAACAAGAAAAAGTGATATATTTAAGTAAAAGAATGCAAACCTTAATATTGTCTTTGGTAAAAGAAAAGACTGTCATTATCTCTAGGTAAGAGAATTCAAACCTTAATGTAATATCTTTGGTAAAGTAAAGACTGTCATTATCTCGCGGTAAAAGAATGCAAACCTTAATGTTACGTCTTTGGTAAAACAAAAGACTGTCATTATCTCTAGGTAAAAGAATGCAAACCTTAATGTAATATCTTTGGTAAAACAAAAGACTGTCATTATCTCTAGGTAAGAGAATTCAAACCTTAATGTAATATCTTTGGTAAAACAAAAGACTGTCATTATCTCACGGTAAAAGAATGCAAACCTTAATGTTATGTCTTTGGTAAAACAAAAGACTGTCATTATCTCGCGGTAAAAGAATGCAAACCTTAATGTTATGTCTTTTGTAAAACAAAAGACTGTCATCTCCAGGTAAAGGCAAATATAACCATCATCTCCTTGCTAGGCTAATCTTGTCACTTACCTAGCAAAGACTTGTCATCATATGTAAGAATAGGTAAGATATGTCTTTATCTCTAGATTTTAAAAAAAGGTGTGTCATTATCTCTAGAGAAAAGAAAGGATTGTTATGTATAGGCAAAAAAACAAAATTGTCATTATCTCTAGAGAAAAGAAAGAATTGTTATGTATAGGCAAAAAAAAACAAGATTGTCATTATCTCTAGAGAAAAGAAAGGATTATTATGTATAGGCAAAAAACAAGATTGCCATTATCTCCAGAGAAAAGAAAGGATTGTTATGTATAGGCAAAAAAACAAGATTGTCATTATCTCCAGAGAAAAGAAAGGATTGTTCTATATAGGCAAAAAACAAGATTGTCATTATCTCTAGGTAAAACAAAATGGTAATCATTGTATTTATTCTTGCCAAGGTAATCGTGTCATTTACTCTCGATTAAGAAAAGACTTGAAAGTATAGGTAGGACGTATCGTTATTTCTAGGCAAAAGATAGTTTTTTTTGCAAAGATAATCTTTAATCATAATCTTTACTTACACGGAAGATGTGTCAACATCTACATGTGAAAAGGCATTTTGTAATTATCTTTAGGTAAACAGAAATCTTGTCACTGTAAGGGACGAAGAAGACATGCAATGTCTCTGAGGATTATGAAAACTTCTCTGTACATTTTATTATAATACGAAAGCATATAGTTTTTGACGCGAGATTTGGGAGCCGTTCTCAGTTTTTGACGCGAGATTTGAGAGGCCTTTCTCAGTTTTGACGCGAGATTTGGGAGGCCTTTCTCAGTTTTTGACGCGAGATTTGGGAGGCCTTTCTCAGTTTTTGACGCGAGATTTGGGAGGCCTTTCTCAGTTTTTGACCGCGAGATTTGTGAGGCCGTTCTCAGTTTTTGACATGAGATTTGGGAGGCTTTGATCATTGGTGAGTGTTGTATTGCACTGAGGGAAGGATGGTAGGCTGACCTCAGTTCCTCCTCCCCAAATTACCAACAAACGTGTATAATAATTTTGTAACTGCTGGATCTATATTTGAGCCTTGCCATGTCACTCAGAAAATGTTTTTCAAAGTCTTGTATAAAATTGTGTCTTAGGCTATATTTTTATTCATATTGCTTTGTCTTACGGTTTTTGTAATTTTAATTACATTGTCAATAAATTTTCATGTAAATAGCATTAATTAAAATCAATTTACAACCAAAATACATTTACCATCTCTACATTTACAAAAATTAAATCCCATTTTTGCTTAAGCCAGCTATTTAACAGAAATTGATTATATTTGCCTTATGAGTTTTGACAATTCAAGAAATGGAAAGAAAGAGATAATTTACAAGAAAAGTCAGCTAAACTACCAGTTGTTTTGTTCAAGAAGGGTTGGCTAAAAGGTCATTTTAGTTTAAATAAGGAAAACAACTACTCTTGTACAGACCACATACCATATCAAATACCATACCCCATTAGCAGTTTATAAAGTAGACATTTGTGATGAGACTTTGAGGCCTACTTGGATAAGGTAAAAAGTCAAGCAGGAATTTCTTTAAATGAAAACTGAGTTTCCTCTATCTGCACTATTGATTTGCATTGTTGTTTATATCATTTGTGCTGGGGGGGACCAAAGAAAAGGAGTTGGCTAACATGTTGGCCAAAATAAACAGATCCACAGAAAGAAAACCATCATTCTTTACTCAAAAGAGCATTGACAATTATTATTCAATTACTATATCTACAACTTGCTTGGTAACTTACCGCAAACTATAGATATAATTATTTGTATGCCTAGTTTCCCTGAGACCTATTTCTAGGGTTCCTCCAGGGTAGAAAGGTTGAGAAAGGATGTTCTATATACAGAAATGCTGCCATTATTTCTTGCTAAAGGGAATGTGTGTCCTTTATTGGAAGTGAGGCAGGACTGTACTATTTCTGATTTTCATCACTCTACACGTAGTTTCTGGTCAAATTAGAACTGAATCATCGGTACAATTATCAGCTATTTCACGGCCTAGTGGTTTCTGGACAGCCTCACCATCTCTGATATAGGACCATTATGAACAAAGTGATATGGACGGTGATTACTTTCACCTTACTTCGGATCAATGACCTGCGTAAATCGATTAAGTGCGCCACTTTGTAACAGTCCCCGAATGTATGAACAGTTCATTAACTCAAACTGTCTCATACTACAAAACTAAAATAAGATAAGAGAGACCGAGATGGAATCGTACTTTGCGAGAAAAAGTTAAATATATTTTCATTCAGAACATTTAACAAAGTACACAGTAGCAGATGCATTTCAATGTACACGACTTTAGAAAATCCAATTCTATTAGTTTGCGCCCGCACCAATCACATTGTGAGCTTAATAGGCTCACTGTTTGCCGTCCTCATGTCCAGAAATAAACATGACATAACGGGACATATATATTATTCTCATGATGACAAGTGGCGGAATATGTTTGTTATCCTCAGGACTTGATGAAGACCAGACGTGACAAAATGATGTGAAACGTGACGGATCATGAGATGACAAATCGCGATACAGAGAAAAAGGCATAATAAACCATAAAACAACAAGATATGATAATGTAAAATATGTCACAAGACGTGATATAGTTAGACATGATACAACAAGACGTGATATAGTAAGACATGACATAACAAGACATGATATAGTTAGACATGACATAATAAGACGTGATGCAGTAAGACTTACCATAACAAGACGAGATATAGTAAGACCTGACGCAACAAGACTTGATACGGTAAAGCATGATGCAAAAATATTAGAGTATGATTTGAGAAAATTTGACATGACAAACTATAATGTCGCAGGATAATTATATCTTGACAACATTTGACGCACGATGTATAGACACGTTGCTACAAAACTTAATGCTATAAAACTATAAAACTTAATACTTTAAAACATGACACGTAAGACACGACAAAACTTGATGGAACGGAACATAATGTTACGTACTTGATGTCATAAAACTGACTACAATAAAACATGGCTCTATAATTTGTTTTTAATTAATGTTGCTACGAAGCTTGAGTCGCATTGATACATGTGCAAAGTGTGTAGTAAGTCAGTTACAAACATTTTTTGTAAAAGCGGTGAAAACTATCTTATAAAAAAAAGTGATAGGACACAGCATGACACGATAAAGAAGGATTCTATATATTATGGCGTAGCAAAACATTACGCAATCAAGTCCTGTTCTATCAATCGAGACGTGACGTATAATAATGTGACCAAATATGGCTTGACGCTGCAAATCGTGACGTAAATACCGACGCAAAGAAGTAAAGCACAAACCATCGACAAAGCATGGTTCTAATACAAGAGTAAATGACGAAACGAGATAGCTTAACATGATGCAATGCAATATGATAACGGCCGAACCAGAAACTGTATACCAATGCTAAGACAAAGTTATGATACAAACAGAACAATGGAAAACAGCAGTCATTGAGAGAAAAACAATTCTGCAACCAAAATTGGGACAACAAAATAATGTAAAATTGGACAAAAACTTAATTGCGTTATCAACCCAATCAAAATGCAATAAACTTTGGCAATTAAAAAAAATAACCAGCAGTTTCTTGACCAAGCAAATTATGAAATAATAAACACGATATAAAAGCGCGAGAGCTTGACGCGAAAGCATTGCTTACTTTCAAAAATCAGTGAATAGAAGAACACTTTCCACCGAAAAAAATATCGCCTCGGTGGCAGGGACGGGCAGATAGTTCTTGTAAATGATTACGTATGCGCCTTGCAGATCGCTGAGACCTTACATTGTCAGAGAAAATAGCTAAGTAAACACGACTCCATGCACGATATCCTTTCACAAATTCTTTTCGTCATCATTTGATACCACTTATCTACATATTAAGTGTAATTTACGCCAAGTACCCTCGCAGCACCATACGCACTTCAGTTACGTCGGCCTCTCGTATCCAATGTGGTCAGTGAACTCGGTTATACGAGAACTCATTAAATTCATCGTCGCCTTACTGTTAAGGTAGTTAATGCAGATTTGAAAGAAAAAAAGGGTTGATCTATGTTGGGGCCGCTACTCTTTTTACGACCCCAGGTGCCCGCCTGCTCTAGATGTTATTTGTGTATTTTACTCTGGTCATAAGTGTCGCAACGACAATTGTCGAGTCCGCCGACAGCAAGACGTCTTTATGGCAAGGACCGAATTTTCACGCAAGGGTTGGTGCAGGTGTTCAAACAACGTAGCAGCCTGGTAGATTTTTGATTGTTCATTGAGCGGCGATTCGAGTGGTCAAACGACGTTGCTTAGTGCGTTGGGGTAATCAGTTCAAAGTTTCAATTACACGATTTGGAATATTTATATAAGGCTAGGAGTGGGAAGGGGGGCGGGTCCAAGTAAATGTGCGTTGTAGTTGAATGCCTTTCTAATACCGTCCAGCTCTAAAGGTGAAATGACATCTAGTGTCCGGATGGACCATGTACCTTGTTGTGAGAAGTGTCTTGCAAACTTCTATGGTACTAGTACGAGTGTAAATGTCCGAGAGCAGACTCGTAATAATTCACTGAGGGTAACTTTGGCCACGCATTTCTGAAATCAGAGAAGCAAATGAATAAATCACTCAATCACTACATTAGCAAAATAGGCAGTCAGTAAATAACCAGTCAATAACTATATCAGTCAATCAACAAATAAGCAATAAATAAATAAACCAAACAGTAAATAAATAATCAATCAATAAACAGGCATGCGCCATTGGCATGTGATTTGGTCCTGTGAAGGGGTGGGGCTAGCCAATTTTTGTTTGTGTGTCAGAATAAAGGGATAAAACATCACCATAATTTTATATATTTATCGTTTATTTTTATGCAAATGAGATGAGTCATAATCCATTTTGCATCATTGAATGTATCCGTGTTGTCGAACTATTGTTGATTGTTTTATGAATGCAGTTATGAAAATCTCTTCACACTGCCGGAAAACGTCGATTTGATGATAAAATATGTTGGAACAGCTCAGGAATATTATATTGTACTTTATTTCAGTCATACATTTTGATCGCCCTTACATTTGCCGTATTGAGTTGGGGTTTTTTTTTGTTATTTATTTTACATTTTAAATGTATTTATTTAGGGAGGAATGGTTTGTTATTGTTGTTTAATTGTGTTTTCAGACTATGTATATTTTAATGTTGTGCGCACATTATTTGTTTATATCTAAGTCTCTCTTCATAACACTTTAAGTGTCGAGTGGATATTTCTATTTTTAACACTTTAAGTGTCGAGTGCATATTTCTATATTTAACACTTTAAGTGTCGAGTGCATATTTCTAATTCTAACACTTTAAGTGTCAAGTGCACATTTCTGTTTCTAACACTCGAGATTCTAGGTGTCGTGTGCATACTTTTCCCTTGCCTCTGGACACCACTTTCTGTACAAGAGCGTCAAGAATTATAAAAGCGAATTGTCATAAAGTACTTTTGTATATTGTCTTATTCCTCCACATAACACCAACAACTATTCATCTACTTTGATGCCTAGATGTGCAACATTCTTTAAATTCGATATCTTAGAATGCTACATATGTTTCGCCATTACTCTTTAAGTATCCTTTGGAGAGGAATGCAATTTAATTCTTTTATTTTAATTTATTTATTTTTTCTTTTTCTCTCTTTTTTGTTGTTGCAGTTGTTGAGAGTATGTATGTACACTATATATTCCTTTTTTTTCTTTTTCTCTTATTATCTAATCATTTCTTGATGGTTTGTTTTATTCTAGTTTTCTGTTTGATGTTTGTTTCTAAGGAATTGTATTTTTTTTTACTCTGTGCAACCTGGCCAAATGCTTTTATTTGTAAATATCACTTCATGCAAAATGTTTTTGTTTTCTTTACTATGTTGTTCTTTACAAATAAAGTACTTTTAATATCGTTTTCTTTTCATACTAATCGTACTGTTTCTGTCTATCCGAACCTCTCTCTCTCTCTCTCTCTCTCCTTCATTTCTGTGTTCTCTTCCATCTCATCGTCACTGTGCGTTTGTCTCTACACACATCTTTTATAAATGAATTGTATTCATTGTTTTCACTATTATTCACGATTTTGCACATTATTACTGTTTTGAATGCTGTCACGTGACCAGCTGGGAACTGTACATAGAATACATTAGAGCGAACTCCTCTGCCATACATGAGATGGGTGACGCGATGGTCTTCAATTGCATTGAATGTATGTAATTTTTCAAGAGTCGATTGACAATGTTCCAGAAGTGTTTATCACGTGGTTTGGTCAGAATGTAGTAAATATAATCAAATAAAATGTATTCACAAACATCTAAATCGTTCTTGTGATTTTTAGCATCCACCGACGTGACGGGGAACGCTGGGATGCAAACCTCGTGTTTGTCAGTATGTTGAGCGCGAGAATGTGTGGAGAGATAGAAGAGGAATAGCGACAGTTTGGCTGATTTGACGTCATAGAGGAATAGCGATAGTTTGGCTGATTTGACGTCATAGAGGAATAGCGATAGTTTGGCTGATTTGACGTCATAGATGAATAGCGACAGTTTGGCTGATTTGACGTCATAGATGAATAGCGACAGTTTGGCTGATTTGACGTCATAGATGAATAGCGACAGTTTGGCTGATTTGACGTCATAGATGAATAGCGACAGTTTGGCTGATTTGACGTCATAGATGAATAGCGACAGTTTGGCTGATTTGACGTCATAGATGAATAGCTACAGTTTGGCTGATTTGACATCAACGTTCTTCATGTATCTCTTTCCACATCAACTGCATCCAGTAAACTCCCAATGAAAGGAAAATATGGTGGTTGATTTTTGTAAAATTAAAATTTCCCTACCATTTAAAGTGTGTGCGTGCGCGCGAGCGTATGTGTGTGTGTGTGTGAGAGAGAGAGAGAGAGAGAGAGAGAGAGTGTGTTGTGTGTATGGGTGTTTTTTGTACGTATGGGTGGGTGTGTGGGGGGTGGGTGGATGGTTGTTTTTTATGCATGCGTCGCACACACAACATGCACGCTGACAAAATATAATTTAGCTTTACCAAACAATTACTATTCTGCGAGTCGTGACGTGTCTTTTATTGATTACGGGCTTGTGTTTAGGATAAAATTATGTATATTATATGTAGACAAGCGCAGAAGTGAGAATGTATAAACTCTAGACTCGCCAGTGTAAACGGTGGAGAAAATCACTTAATAGCATTTTTATTAGTAACATTAATATTTTTGGTAGCAGCTCAGTAGTGTTACTAGAATTGATAGTTGTAGCTGCAATATTGCAGGTTGTAGAAATAGTATAGTTGTATAGTTATTGTGATTAGCAGCATTATGGTAGTAGAAGTAATAGCGTTCATGGTAGAAATTGTGCTACGAGTAGTAATAGTGATGGAATAGACGTTATCATATAACAATTGTTTTATATATAGTGGTGTAAGCAAACAAACCAGCAGACAAATAAGCAAACAAACCAGCAAACAAATAAGCAAACAAACCAGCAAACAAACAAGCAAACAAACAAGCAAACAAACCTGCACACAAACACTACATTCTTATCCGCGCGCTATAGCAAAAATAACAGAATTCTCATCTAACAGCAAAACAAGGAATCTTTGAAAGTGGATTTCAAACGTTCATAATCACATACACATTGTAGCAGTTGAAAAGAAGAAATTATATTCTTTATTGTTGTTGTAATAGTAATAAAGATAAACGCTTCCCACCCCCCAAAAAAATAATAATAAAGACACACACACCCTACCCTCAAGGATTTATTAAGTTTTGACAGTTGTGAAAAGTTTCCGAAATTGAAGATATGGTAGAAATAGTTTGCTATGCAAGGATTTTCATGTCAAAACATCATCACTGTGTTTTTGAAAGAAATGTCATAAATAAAAGTCACGAATTATAGCATCAGTAATTTTTGTTTCTTTTCGTGGATATTTTTCTTGGTGTGTGTGTGTGTGTGTGTGTGTGTGTGTGTGTGTGTGTGTGTGTGTGTGTGTGTGTGTGTGTGTGTGTGTGTGTGTGTGTGTGTGTTTGGGGGGGAGGGGCGCCTTCGTTTTCCGCAAAGTATACGAGCATAACAACCTGTATTTCTTCACCACTTGCCTTGCTCACGTCACATAGATGCCAAAGGAGACGGCGGCCAGATGTTAATATTGCTTTTTTCACAGAACTCAGCGCTCTTCGTGTTTACTTTCATCTCAGTCGTTATGACGAAAGTAAGACTAGCGCTGTCTGTAATTTCCATCCGACCAGCGTGTCTGCATCCTGCTGTATGTTATTCTTCCATTCTTCTGCAGTGAGCATTCAATTAGTTGTTCATCTATCTATCTATCTATCTATCTATCTATCTATCTATCTATCTATCTATCTATCTACACTTCCCACCTGTTTGTTTCTCTAGCTAATATAGTCTCTCTCTTGCCCATCTTCCGTAAGGATGTCTACCTGACCATCTAGCTAAGGAGTTTCTATGGGCTTGCCTGATGACTCAGTGTGTCTAAACAGTAAGGTTGTTTGCACTAATGTAAATGCACACCAGTGCCAAGCCAAGAAACAATCAACGCTGTTTGCATTTATACATTTGCAATTATGAGTTGGGACTTCAACTGCAACAGCAAACAGAATACGTCGAGTTTTTCGCCGATTTATCTAGAACTCAGTAAAGAATGTTAACGCCTTAAAGTGAAAGTGGTTGTCGGTTGTTGTGGTGGCTAAAAGACTAATGAATAGGTACAGTGGAGTGCTGATTTAAAGCACCCTCTACTCGGGATCGTGGAGGTTCTGATTTACCGTTAGATGTTTTATTTTTAATGTCGGCCACGAGATTCTGCCTTGAATTGTGCGTTCTCTGACGTCATTTATCTACACAGCGTAATGGCTTTTCCATCTACATCCCTGAAAAAAAAAAGTAACGAAAAGAAAGCCTCGCTTGAATGCAGATGTGTTGCGTAATATATCGCCAGAACTGTGCGAGAGATCTAGATGTCATTGTCAATCATAACGGCCATTTGACTTTGGTTAAATGTATGTGACCTTGTGTGAGCTAGCAGATCTTGTGCCACGTGTGCAGTGTTTGGCCGAGCCATTGGTGTGTTTTAGTGGAATTAAGTACTTAACTTTATAAACCTACATTTAACTAGTAAATAATACTGACACTGTATTTCACACACACACACACACACACACACACACACACACACACACACACACACACACACACACACACATGCAGACACATACATATTCACAGATATACATATGCATACACATTAATTAATAATATACGAAATTATATGGTACAGAAATACTTTCGGCATCATGTTATCGGCCCCGGTTGGCTTTTCTTGTTTTGTTGTTTGGGGGTATTTTTGTTTGTTTGTTTGTTTCAAAAGAAATTTTGCACAAGATTATGTACTAAATGCGCTACTTTTACAATATCGGATTGTTGTATGTTTTTGAATAACCAGACTCTCGATCGCTACTTGAAGAAAAGTAGTTTGTTGGAGAATTTTTCTCTTTGCAGTAAGTAAATCGGATGGATTAAGGAATGGATTGACAGACTGATAGTTTGATGGATGGATGAATGGATTAATTATGTGAATGAAAATAACGCAATAATTACTAGATTCATTTACTGATTCATTGACTGACTGTCTAATTTGTTTTTTGGGGGTTGGGGGTTGGGGTGCCCAAGATGCATTTCCAAAGTGCTTGAAATAAAAGGATTGTGAGGTAAAATCAGTATTTTACAAAGTTTTATCCTTTGGGGAGTGCACTAATACAATCCATAGGTCCGAAACTCACGACGTCTAGTGATTTTAACCAAACCCCATGACATCTAATGATTTTAACCAAACTCCATGACATCTAATGATTTTAACCAAACCCCATGACATCTAATGATTTTAACCCAAACCCATAACGTCTAATGGAAACCATGACATCTAATGACCATAACCAAAACTAATGACGTGTAATGAATTTAACCTAAACCCATGACGTCTAATGATGTTAACCAAAACCCCTGACGTTTAATGATTTTAATGAAAACCCATTCCGACTACTTGTACAGTTCGCTTGCTAGTGTGACAGAACTCAATATTTAATTAGGAATAAGTGACAACAACAATACCTTCCCAGGCTTAAAAGTGGCAGGTAGAGGAGTTATTAATCAAAAAACGAAGTTGTTTTCACCTGAGTGTGTGTTTGGTGTGTGTTTGGTATGTATGCTTTTAATAAGTAAAGTTAATTATTTCTCTTAGGCTGATTGTCAGTTATTGGGTGTGTGTTTGTGTATGCTTATAATAAGAGAAGTTAATTATTTCCCTTAGGTTGACAGTCAGTTGCTTGAAGAAGAGTGTAGGAATGCAGGATGGTGATGTTTGTTTCTGAATCAAATAAAATCGTATCTAGGCAAGATTGTACTTTATCAGTGGTGCCGCTATCGCAGAGATCATCATCCCTCGAAACATTCACCAAATCAGTCAGTCATTCAGCCAGTCAATCAGTCAGTCAGTCCTTTATCCTGTCAACTATTCAGTCCTTCATACAGTCAATCGTGTCAGTCATTAAGTCAGTTAATCAGTCAGTCCTTCAGCCAGTCAATCACGTCAGTCCTTCAGCCAGTCAATCACGTCAGTCCTTAAGCCAGTAAATTAATCAGTCCTATCTGAGCAGGCTTAAATTTAAAGAGAAGGAGACCATGTCAAAGAGAAAACTTTTACCCGGTAAAAAAAAACAAAAAACAGTTCCTGATAAAATATGAAATCACGTTTAATGCTTTTCACTCGTCACTTCTCTGTCACAAACACTTAACAACTTTTTAATGGCTATTTCCTTTTAATCTCACTCGGACAAATGAACAAGTATTAGGGGAGGGGAGGGGGGAAGTTCCCCAACCGCATTATTACTTCTTACAACGTGTGTGTATGTATTTATTTATGTGCTCGTTGGCATGTGTGTTTAGTAGTAGTAGTAGTAGCACTAGTAGTAGAAAATAGTACTGTGCCTTATTAATGTAAGGTGAGCTAATTAAACAACTAACAAACACTGAATATATACGGAGTGGGCATGCTGGCCTACTTCTTTTCAGAATCTCGGCATGACATAGAAAGACATATAACAATAACTTAATGATACTGATATGAAAAGCAGTTCGAAAATATATTACACTGCAATGAAAGATTCTATTGCTATATTGACTACACAAATTATCTTAGGTTCTCTATTTTTTAATCAATACTTTTATTTTTCTTAGTTATAGATATATTTTAAATCCGTCTTTTTCGTTTAATTTAAAAAAAATTTAATGGTTACCTAACAAATATACATTTCATTATAAAACAAAAGTATAATTCAGTTAAAATACAATTTTACTACATGAGTGTATTTAAAAAATACTTTAATTTTATAAATGAAAAATTCAGTAAAAAATTATCTATTAAGATAATTGTTTATGTGTTTCTTATGATCTTTCCATAAAACTGAGTGCCCAGATATATAGATAGATAGATATATGGATGGATAGATAGACAGGTAGGTATATAGACAGACAGACAGGCAGGCAGGCAGATAGATAGATAGATAGATAGACAGACAGACAGATAGATAGATAGATAGATAGATAGATAGATAGATAGATAGATAGATAGATAGATAGATAGATAGATAGATAGATAGATAGATAGATAGATAGATAGATAGATAGATAGATAGTTGTATTCATTTTAATCCTTAATAATTCTATCAGACTTAAAGTTTTAATTGTTGTACTGGATTTTGTCCCCATTGTCAACTAACAGCGAATACTATCTTGTAAATATAGAATAGTAAAGTATAATAGTGTGCTAATATCAATGGTTATCGGTCACGCGTTCTGCAGTAAGTTTCCTAGGAGATGGAATGCCAAGGTATGTTTCCAGATGAAGGGACGTTACCGTGTATTCTGATGTTTTTGAATATAGTGGTTATATCCCATTTCGTTAGTTCAACGCTTTTACTGTTACAATCCCCATTTCGTTGAAACTAAGGATATTGATAAATGTTTTTCATGTCGTTGTATTTCATTACATGTCATTAGTTAAGGAAGACATTTCCAAGAACATTGGTTGCAAATATATGTTAACTTAAAATTCACAACTTTATGCTAGGCTCAGCAACCTTAGAAAATAATGTAGGACGGGGGATAGTGGTGGAGGGGGTACTAACTGCTATTATGTATATCTTCATGCAGTAGTCATCAGGCTATGATGTAAAGACATCCACAATTTTCCAGACTTTACTTAAAATTTGTGTCAAGGACTGAAATTTGTAAATCCTCAATGTTTTGTGGTCAAATTCCAGTTCTGTGAAATTGCTACTGACAAAGTATATTCGCTTTGAACCGTTCGTTTGAAGTTTGAAGTTTTTAGAATGTTAAAAACAAAACAAAAACAACTCGATTTTGGAAACTTTAAAAGTAAGATAGAACCACGAAGAAGATATGTTGAGGAGACAATTAGGTAGGCTGGAGTTGCCGCATTGACATTGTTTTTCTAAGTTTGATTGGTATTCTTGCATTTGTTTTAGCAGCAGACAGCATTGTCGTTTTGGACACAACTAGAGGAAACAAAATTGGACGCTTTTTAACTTCTTTCTTTGATAACCAAGATATAACTCTGGTATAGGGTTGTGCAAAGTATGATTTTTTTTTTTTTATCAACATACACGAAGGGTGCGTGGAGATTTTTCACTGCATTTCAAACAACCACTGTCTCTTGAGATCTGGCTCTGAGATCTGGCTCTTGAGATCTGGCTCTGATGGCTTTCGATAAAAAAAGTGAAGGGCACATCACATAATGACAGTCACATCGTTTGGTTAAAAACTTTTCAAAATAAGATTGATTTAATGCCTCTTTCAATTTTTTCCAATTGTCTATACATCCACGTACTGCGCAGTGTATTCCAGTGTTTCTTATTATGGTTTATAGCTTACAAAACAATATTACATGCAAGTGATTCCTTGTATGGTTTATAGCTTACAAAACAATACTACATGCGAGTGATTCGTTGTATGGTTTATAGCTTACAAAACAATATTACATGCGAGTGGTTCATTGTATGGTTTATTGCTTTAAAACAATATTACATGCGAGTGGTTCATTGTATGGTTTATTGCTTATAAAACAATATTACATGCGAGTGATTCATTGTATGGTTAGAGCGTGATCAATGAAAACAGAAAGTTAATCACAAAATTATATTTTTATAACAGTTATGGCAGCGCGCATGCTGTGTGACCTATATGTTCAGGAAAGTCGTGGATAATACTCGGGTCAGTAGTGCTTACTTACCTTTGATTATATCTTGGGATTTGAAACAGAGTTATCTTTCTTCTCAAATGACACGGAAGGGGGCAGAACGGAATTTTCCCATTTGCGTCACACTAATTAACCGTCCCTTACGTGTTTCAATAATATCAGGGGAATATATTAGGTATAACATCTATGCAACTGGCGCTTCTGCCTTGTGACACTCGTGCATCAAGTTGAACACAGCACTGTGAACACCGAGTGTACCCTGCTCACATGCGTCGGTAACTCGACCATCTTTGATTACAGTTCTCCTCCTCATATCGCCAGACAGATCAATGGCGCTTTGTGGGTGGAACTATTCAGCAAAGTTAAATCAGATTTTATTTTTCGATTTCTTGTCCATTAGAAAAATATAAATTCAGGTCCGAAGGTACGTTTGACCACCTCTAGCTACTACTAATGGTCGTCGTCTCTCTTCGCGGACAGAGGTCAGTAATTATAAAGCGTTCTTCTAAAAGTCTCGGAGATTTGTTCTAACACACACACACACACACACACACACACACACACACACACACACACACACACACACACACACACACACACACACACACACACACACACACACACACACACACACACACACAATGTCATGTACGCACAAAAGCACTGGTGCACGCTCCATAATTTTAAGGAAAAACACAGAAAGTATGTTGAGTGTCTTTGATTTCAATCACTTCTGTTTGCATAGAAGTCTTAGAAAAATTCCATAAGTATGTTTGTATATTGTATACGTATGTGTTTGAATAGAAATTTTATAATACATGTTATTATAAGTGTGGGGGGTAGGGGTTACGGGAGAGATGGAGGGGAGCCACTGTACATATTTCCGATTAATTTAACAGTACATTAATTTACATTAACGAATCAAGAATGGCTGACTCAGGTGGAGCACGCAATTGCACGTACTAATAATTGGAGTGATCAGACAATAATGGCTAATATATCATCGTTAGCATAAAGCACATAAAATTAAGATATCGGTTTTACTTTTTGTACCCTCTGAGCACTAACACTGTTTACCCCTTCCCCCCTCCCCCGTCAATATCAGTATTTAATGATTTCAAACTAAGATGCTAAGTTAAATAGCTTTGTGAGTAGCAGTCAAATAGTTATACGACCTACGAGCGTTTGTGCGCACCAGGACTGCGGTGTTTGGACCACGACCTAACACCGAACAGTCGTCACACCGAGCCGAAAGAAGTCAGTATATGTGTGACCATAGGCTGAAACTAAATTTCACTTCATTCTTTTTTTTTTCTCCCTCTCTCTCTCTGTTTTCAGCGCCATCGGATCTTTGGAACAACGGCTGCACGCAGTGTGAGCCTGGACACCTCTCGGCTTCACCTCAGCGTGGACTTGCTCGCCATCTCGCGACACTCACTGCACTTGCCTCATGCTGGCTCCTCACCTCCACGTCGTGCCAGACTCTCGGTCACGTTTTCAGTTTAGAGTAAACTGAAGTGCTTGCCAACGAGTGTCCAGATCAGGGTCATGGCGCGAGTCTTCAAGGAGGTCGACTACATACCAGTTATCCGTAATGTGCAGGTTGCATTTAAAGTTCGCATTTGTTTGTTGGTGGTGCGTAGGTGATGGGGTGGAGGGTTGAAGGTCGTCTTACTTACATTAAGATTTTGATAAACTGTTGAATATTTGTCTAGTAGATATCTACATTCGTGATTTTAAAAGAAAATAATATAGTTTACGCAATGTGGACTTCAGAAATGATTGAGGGAACGGAAGGAATTCACAACTGCCCAGAGATGAGCACCACCCGGTGGAGTTGAAGTAGTGAATTCAAATTTGTTTCACTGAAAATATGTAAAAAGTGCTTCTTCATCTTGTACCACACTGTTCTTTGTAACATTCCGCCATCAACGAAACGCTGATAATAAACTTGTCAATTATGTTCCCTTAGACCCTTTCCGTGAATGGTCAAAATCAAAGAATAAACCGTTATATAAAGTTGTTTAAACGTTGTAATAAATATATGGCAGTAGTTTCAACACATTAAAGAATAACAAAACAGTGATAAAAGACAACCTATAATAATAATATAAATTTTGATTATCTCAAAACGCATATTTTGTTCATAAGGTCTGTATGAGTGAAACAATTGCATTTTATTTTTACCCGAATTATCCCATTTTTAGATATTTTATATATATATATTAAATCAAGTCTTGAAATAAAAATTTATTACAGAGCTTTCTCACCCATTCAAGATATATATATTGTCAAGCATGAATGAAAGTAAACTTTTCAAATTAACACGCAGTCTTGGTGCTTCTCAGGAAACCAGCACGCATTTCTCTGCCATTTTGGATTAAGGGGACATAATTAATAGTATTTTTTATTTTTACGTAAATAGCACCGAGGGTTATCTCGCCAGTCCTGCAGGTCGCTAGAGCGGCTAATTAGCAAAAAGTCAACTGGTTTTTTTTTTTTTTTTACTTCTTTTGCCGTTGAGCAGCAAACGGCATTCCGTGGCGATTAAACTTGTACTGACTGCCAGCCACGAACAACAAAACGATTTTGAGATCTGGGAGGTGTATGCCTATGTCAAGTGATCGTTTTGTTTCTAGATAGCAGGAGCATCTCAGCATCAAAGGCCTTATCACCTCTCTCTCCCAACATTAATCTTTCGCTTGATGCAATACACCCGTCTACGAACGAACGACAGAAGCTGACGCAAAAGCACCTGCTATCATACTTATCAGTGGAGTGTTCATATACTGGACCGCAAAAAGCCCGGATGGAAATATACGTGCTTTACACGTGTCTATGCAAGGGAAGTAAAGAAAAAAGGAGAAAGTCGAAGTTACATAAAGTTACATAAAGATTAGCAGTAAACGGTCTATTGAGTTTGTTTTATTTGACGAATGTTGATGAAATTACGGCCCATTGAAATCAATTACGTGACATCAAGATTGCTGGGCTAACTCCATTTATCTCTGTCTTTCCAGAATTTCACTTAGACTCTTAATAACACAATAAGAGTAGGCCGTATGAATAGTAAAGACAGGTCCTATGCAGGATTTGGGAAGATCCTTTGTAGGACTATGAATGCTCTATGCACAAGATAAGCTACATAAACATTAAGGCAGATCCTGTATAGGATTTAGGAAGATCCTGTGTAAGATTATGAATGCTTTAAGCACAATAACATTTAGGCCATACGCGAAATAAGAGTAAGGCATCGGCAGAGTAAGTTTAGGCTTTAGGCACAATAAGTCTAGTTCCTAGATACAAGAACAATAGGCTTCTATGAACAGTAAATATCTAAAAATAAGAACAGTCTACTCCAGACACAGTAAATATTATATCTAAGAATAAGAAGAGTCTACTCCAGACACAGAAAATATTCTATCGAAGCATAAGAACAGTGTACTCCAGACACAGTACATATTATATCTAAGAATAAGAACAGTCTACTCCAGACACAGTAAATATTATGTCTAAGCACAAAAACAGTCTACTTCCAGATACATTAAATATTAGTGCTAGGCACAAAAGCAGTCAGCACTAGGCACATTAGACCTAAGTATTATTTTCACTTGAGAATATTTAGCTCTAGGCGCAAGAATGTACAAAGGTTTTAGGCACAGTATTAGTTATAGGCACAGAAAGTATTAGCACTAGGCACTGTGACATTATGCTCTAGGCACAGAAAGTATTAGCACTAGGCACAATGACATTATACTCTAGGGAGTCTAGGCACAGAAACAATAAGCTCTAAATACAGTATGAGTCCTAGACCAAAGAACATATTAAGACTATGCAATAAAGCATGGGCTCTGGGCACAGTAAAATTGAATATTAGCTCTAAGCACACGAAATATAAGCTGTAGGCACAGTACCATTGTATGACACAGTAAATATTCGCTTTGGGCACACTGACATTAGACTGTATAGCCACCGTAAATATTAGCTCTTGGCCCAAGAACATTGGGCTCTAGGCACAGAAAGAAGAGGTATAATCGAGAAAATGATAATAATACTAAGATCATACCTTGCTTCTTCAGACACAGTGCAGCATAAACTATGGATAGTTCAAAATTACCCGTTAACTCAAACAGGATTGGGGGGAGGGGGGTTGGAGGGTAGAAGTCCGAAAGATTGCGGGAGTTGGCTGGTAATCAGCTCTGGGAGATGGTGTTGTAAATTAGATTTGGGGGGTGATGGGTCGTGTCCCCATTTCTTCAAGACTAGTAATCACGCATCAACGCTGTTCGGCTGGATAATATTTTGGTATAAACATACAAATTATGACAGTCAAAGATTCAAGGTGCTTCTCATACGGACAAGGCCCTCCCTATATAGCGCGCGAGCAGAAACAGCAATCTTAGCAACGAAAGCTATACCATCCTTGATAAAGAAAGCTATACCATCTTTGACAAAGATATACCACCTTAGATAAAGAAACGAATCGCGTAGTCCTTAAGGATTTTCAGTTGCATTTGAATGTGCTTTTGAATAAGTGAAATTCAGCATAGCATGGGTTTTAAAATACAAAATGAAATGTTTACACGTTCTGCTGAACTGAGAGAGAAAGCAGCAAGAGAAATTTTAGTGGGATGAGGGTAGCTTAACTTTGGTTTACAAGATTTTCCATTTTTCCACTGACCTTGTGAGTTAATATCGATTCGATAATTTTCTACATTTTTCTATACATCGATTCGTACAAACACTCCAACAGCGAAAATAATAGATCTGCTTTTGACAGCACGGGTTAACTGTACGTAGAATGCAACTATTACAAGGCAATAGATGTTACTTAAATGTGTGTGTGCGTGCATATGCATGTGTGTGTACTTCCTTTAATAAAAATGATAAGACTTTTTATAATAATAATTTTGCTCTTCCTTCACTTTAATTAATTGTGTTTATTTACTTTTCAGCTTCTTTTCTATAAAATTTTCTCTTTTGATGAGTGAGATTGGAAACTTCAATAGCTGTAGGAAAAGATCAAGTTTCTTTCTCTAAATTTTATCCAAAATGAACGGTGACAAATGTATTTATATTCCATGTCTATGTTAGAATAGTTTGCACACTTGTCAGCAAGGAATAGTTTTATCCTGTATACGATTTGCAAAAAATGTTTCTCTCGTTAAACTTTTATTTTCACTCATTCTTCCGTATTTTCTTTTTCCTTCTTTTCTTCTCTCACTTTCAAACAAAAATATCTTTGATATTCTTTATATATATGTATAATATGGGTGAATCTAAATTGAGCATTATGAGTGAACTTTTCTTTTATTATTTTCCTGTATAAAAGAGTTCTTGTCAGAAAATTAATAGTCTGTGAATTTTCAATAGACTTAATATGATTTGCATAAAAGGTTTATCTCTCTCTCTCAAATGAGATATATCTTTCGTAATTTTTGTCGTTTTTATTTTCTTCTTCTTTTCTAACTTTATTTTCCTCTGTACACAAAGAAAAATACGTTATTTATGTAAGATATTTAAGTAAAAAAATGTACGTCATTCTGTCCCATTGGATATATCACATAAATAACACTGAAATTGTAAGGTCCTTCATTTTAAATTTTATCACATAAATAACACTGAAATTGTAAGGTCCTTCATTTTAAATTTTATTACATAAATAACACTGAAATTGTAAGGTCCTTAAATTTTATTATTATGACAATTTGTTTTTGTATTTGTTTATTTAGTTCGCAAGTAGTCAAGGGGGGATATTTATCACTTTTTACGTATTGAGAGAAATATTTATCACTGTGCACGATATTGACATTCTTTCTAGCGTATTATCAGTATAGAACGTCTTTACTTTAGTAGTCATTCATGTCTAAATTAAATAATGTATTGTTGGTTATATTATTTTAGTCATTCATGTCTACTAAATACTATATGGTTGGTTCAATTATGTTATTTTAGTCATTCATGTCTATATTAAATAATATAGTGTTGGTTCATTTACGTTAATTTAGTCATTTATGTTTATATTAACTAATGTATTGTTGGTTATGTTATTTTAGTCATTTATGTTTATATTAAATAATATATTGTTGGTTATGTTATTTTAGTCATTTATGTTTATATATTAAATAATATATTGTTGGCACAATTATGTTATTTTAGTCATTCATGTCTTTATTAAATAATATATTGTTGGTTTAATTATGTTATTTTAGTCATTCATAACTATATTAAATAATATATTGTTGGTTCAGTTATGTTATTTTAGTCATTCATGACTATATTAAATAATATATTGTTGGTTCATTTATGTTATTTTAGTCATTCATGACTATATTAAATAATATATTGTTGGTTTAATTATGTTATTTTAGCCATTCATGTTTATATTAAATAATATATTGTTGGTTCAATTACGTTATTTTAGTCATTTATATTAAATAATATAGTGTTGGTTCAATTATGTTATTTCTCTTTTTTTTCTGCAATAGTTGTATTATATTGCAATTTTCTACAATATCGATCCTTGTAAATACAGTATTGCTTAATATTAACTTTCGAAAAATTATTTTGCAATACATACATATATACCAAAACGTATGCATAATGTATTGAACTGAATGATCTCGGTCTTTTTTTCTGTCTGTGTTGTCTCACTCAGTCTTGCTATCCTTTCTTATCTCTCTGACGTCTCACCAGCCATTCATCTGCGTCATAATAACTAGGACATGTACACGTCACAACTACTACGTATACATGTCTGGCACTCTCGTAACTATCCAGTTTCCTACGATTACATGCCTGGCACTTTCGTAACTATCCAGTTTCCTACGATTACATGCCTGGCACTTTCGTAACTATCCAGTTTCCTACGATTACATGCCTGGCACTTTCGTAACTATCCAGTTTCCTACGATTACATGCCTGGCACTTTCGTATAATTCCCTAATTGTTTTTATACATGCCTGGATCTTTCGTAACCAATTCCCTACGTATACAATCCTGGCATTTTCATAATTATCTAATTCTCTACCTATACATGCCTAGCACTTTCGTAACTAACTCCTTACCTAAGCATGCCTAGCACTTCAATAACTAATTCCCTACGTAAACATGCCTGGCACTCCTTCAATATACATGCCTAGCACATTCGTAACTATTAATTCCCTACTTAATTACTGAAAACCAATATGTCTATCTTCAAATTAACTTACCTAGTCACGTAGACAGAAATTTTAAAAATCTATGTATATCTTTCTTAAAAATCTATGTATATCTTTCTTCTCCCTTATTCAGTTATCCATATATCCATCCATCCATCCATTAATCTATCAACCATCTGTCTGTCTGCATATCTAATATATATATGTCGTCTATTATTTTAACTTTTTTCTGACTGTTTTCACTGTCTTTCGAGGAATGCAGAAGACTGTTGTTTTCCGTTTAATTTCAATGTATTTCATTTGTAAATTGTGACATCGTACATCAAATGAGCTCGACTTCAAAGGTTGAAAAATAAAGAACTTTTATAAATAAAAGAAGAAAAAAGAGAGAGAAATGCGATTTAACAGGAAAAGGGAAACAAGCACGATCGAGTGTTGTATACTACAAGGGAAACAAGCAGGATCGAGTGTTGTATACAAAATTGTTTGTTGTATTGAAATTATATTCTCATATTTCATTACATATATATAAATGTTTTTTAATTATCGACATAGAGGACCAGTAGTAACACAAACTATTTTCATAACTCTTCACGTTTGTAATATATTAATCGTGACAACACAAACATAAGACTAATACTTGCAAAGAAGTGATTTTGTACATTTCTTACTGATTGGCTTCATTTCATACATTTATACCTTTCAGACTTTTATACTGTTGTACGTTTGTATTCGATGAAGTAGACAAAGTCGATTCGACATTGTAGCTGTCCTTACTTAGATGTAGAAGAAGACATTTTAGTTTTCTTCCTATTTCTTTTAAACTCTTTTATGCGAACAGACGCGGGAAGGGGGCTGGGGAAGGGTATGTCTGTGAGAGCTTGTTCGTAGGCGTTGTTACTTGATCAGTATTAGATTGTATTCCCAGGTAAAGAGCCTCATACCTTGTCAACTTATTGATTGTTGTTTTGCTTTTTGTTGTTGTTGCTGCCTGTCATCGTTAGAAGCGAGCAGCAATAACAGGCATCAGATATTTTGTCCACATTCACGTCTGACGTGTCTGGCGGTGATGACACTGCCGGCCAAAGTGGGATAAAAGAATCTCATTATTATTACTTATTATTAATAATTTTAAAATAATTATTATACTACTAACAACAATAATAATAATTGATCAATATGCATTTAAAATATAACAATTATTAATATATAGCCGAATTTACTATTATTATTATTGTTGTTGTTGTTGTTGTTGTTGCTCTGGAGTAGCAATTTTTTTCTGCGAACCTGGTCTCATAGCGACGGCGTTCAGTAGTAAGAGCACGCTAATGTTTGCTTATTGCATGTGTGAGTCATAGTGTCAATGAGGAGTGAGATGGGAAATAATATTGTTGTTGTGACGTTCTTTTCTTACGTCACTTACAGTAGGTAGTTTCTTTTATAGGACTTTGTCAGGGTATGTTAATTAAAATTTTTGACCAAAAAATAAAATTTAAAAAAACTAACAAATATACATAAGTCTGTGTCTTTTTGACTTCACGAGTAGAGTGTGCTTGTAGACGAGTGAGCAGGTGTGGGGTCAAAGGTGCTCCAGTCAAAGAAACAAGATCGCCTTATGTGAAAATTGGTGTAGCTGTCTGTATCAGGGTGTGCATATAATACTTTCAACAACAATTAAGTTATTGACACTGATTACTGTGATGCACGGGAGTAGCGGATGAATGCTATGGCTGCTGGTATGTTACTAATGTTCATGATTTCATGCATGATTGATTGTGTGCGTGTTCTTTTATGGTGTACACATTCTAGTTTAACATCATTCAAACATTAATCAAGATCATCAATACATAACCAAATAAATCTTCACCCGCCACCTGTCACCTTGTGCCAAAGGATTAATCACATTCACAAGTAACTCGATGTATGGATACCACACGAGTGTTCACCTGAAGTGGGCGGAAAATTTACATCACCTGCCATTCACAAGAGTCAAGCATTTCACAAGGAAAAGTAAACAGTGATGTGGTTTCATGACCTATGGTTCACAAGTGAAAAGGTCACACAAAATCGCAGGCAATCAGCCAAATACAAGGTGAGCACAGACATGCAGTGATAACAGTAAAAGTGAAGTCAACAAACATGAAGGTTATCAGCATATACGTAAGTGGAAAATACAGCAATGACTTTCTGTAGAATGGCAACATTATCCATCTTCCCTTTGACAGTCTTACAGAAATATATATTTCACAGTTTCTACATTTAGCCCACCAATTCCTTATAAAATACAATGAGCTTAGTTACATGCACAAAATATTAATAAATTAAAATACACTTACACTCCTAAATATAATGTATAAATGAACAAGAATTATAATAGCATAGAAAATATCTAAGGCATAATTAGTATTCTCCCACATCACAGTTATGACAAGAAACAACTGTAAATCAAATGTCATCTCATGCAAATTAAAAGTCAACAGAGTCTTAAGAATAACGTGTAGTCATACTAAATCAATTAGCATAAATTCAAACAACATTTATATAATTTATAATTATGTCCTAGAATCAATGCAACATATACACACATATAGAAATTGATATAACAGTTACATTCTTTTTTACTTTAGTCACAAAAGAACAAATTTATCATTACATTCTCTTTTAGCTGCAAAATTTAACAATTACAAATAAAACTTAGAACTCCTTGGTTTTCTCTACTCACTTTTGATTAGCTTTTTCCACGAGAAAACTCCAAAACGGGGACTTGGAGACACAAACGTCTTTACGATGATATTCGTGTATATTTAGTTGCATGTAGTAACTAGTATTTATATTTATTATTAATTCTGTGGAAATACTAATTAACTTCCAACTATTGATAGAAACATATATAAAATTACTGCTTTGTTGATTAGAAACTGATCTTGTGTAATGAATTGATTCTTGTATAAACCTGCTTATTAATTGATGCTGAATTTTTTTTAAATGCTTAACAAAAATAGATGCTTGGATTTTTAGTTTGGCCCTACTCTTAAGGCACTAGTGTTTTAAATGCTTTATTATATGCATTTGTTGAATATTTGTTTATTTGAGTACTGCAAATATAAAATATAAATAAAATAAATTTTCATCAATTAAATAAACACATTGATAATGAATTCATAGGAATTTTCTGGTGCATGCTTAAACATTTTTAATATTTTAAATATGAATATAGATAATATGTAATACACAACTCATTTGTGATTATTAAACTTCTTGCTTGTGAGTCTTTTCTTGGTGAACCATCATTGTTAAACATAGTTTCAAAAAATGAAAATTTACAGATTAAATTTTGTACAATTTGAAGTGTTGCATTTATGTAATAATACAGATTCGGATTATTAATATTATTGTTACTGATCAGTTCAGAATAAATTGAGCATTCTCCCTTGATTGGCTTGATTAAAGACACATACAGATCAATGGATTTATGGCATACAATTTTGTTTTTTATATAAAAGTTTTCATAATAAGTTTGCAATAAGTGAAAACATTAACACAAATTAAATTAAAAATATAAAATAATTAAAAGATATTGACTGGGTAGATAAACGAATTAATAACAATAATGTATATTATCAAAGAGATGAGAAAAGTAAATGTGACACCTAGTCATACTGTATTCATTGTGAGTAAAGTTGTAGAATTTGCCGGTGCTCATAATCAAACGGGTTTCTGGTGAATAAATATCATATGTAAAAATAATTTAGTATTTATGAAAACCATTTGCAAATTGTCTTAATTATAAATGAAATTAATGTGAAAGTATTAGGGTTAATTATTACTACTCTTCATTTAGTGTCACTAATATTATTTTGAGTACCGTATACTTGATGGATCTGTTTCTAATAAGAATAATAAAAATATTACCTGTTTGCAAAATGAGTGAAATGAATGTAATTAAAACTAATATAATTTATGATTAAAAAATAGATTAAGTGACTGTAATCCAGTTAAAATTTGTTAACTGCATTTTAAGTTATAATTTGTAAAATAATATTTTAGCCGTGTGCTTGTGTTAGATTTTAAGGGTATTTAATGAAATTATTGTTATCACGTAGATAGATCTACAATTATTGGACAAAAATCATACATGTACATCTAGATATAGCTTCTTTTATCACTTTCACCCCTACAGTAGTCCTTATAAATACATTTGTATTTGTTTTGTTTTTTTCTTAAGGATGTACATTCATTCATTTGGCAGCATCCAGTTCGACTTCAAAGAAGTTGTTTATTTATTTATCAACGGAACACTGCCTTCTTTCAGTGTTGGATTTGCTACAAATCTCATTTCTTCGGAAAAGTAAAATATATTAATATACTGAAAGATGAAAACCACTTAATAAATGACGTATAAGCAATGAAGCAAGAAATGCACTCAGCTTTATACTGCTGATATGACGCCACGCATGCGAGTTCAGAGTTCTATATTTAGAATTTCTTCAAGAGCACGTGATTCGAGCGTTTTCGTACTGTCGAATAAAAACGACCAGAATAGCTGGTTTCTTTCAACATTTTAATAGGTACAAATATTTTTAAAGTGGGATTTATTTGATTCTTTGCTTTTAATTGGTTTTCAGGGTTTTACATAAAATGGATTGATAAGCGTTTTAAGAAAACAATAATTACACCTTAATATCTTTCATACACTCATTCACAATCTCATGCTTCTCTTTTATCATGATTCGTACTAAATGAAATGTATTTTGGTTATTAGGATTTCATTAATAAAAATAGAAATAATATTTTATTATGAGTGAGTGAGTGAGTGAGTGAGTGAGTGAGTGAGTGATAATTGCTACTGATAATTTAAAATATATAACAAAAATAGATGCTTGGATTTTCAGTTTGGCCCTACTCTTAGGGCACTAGTGTTTTAGTATATTTGTGATATGCATTTACTGAATGTTTACTTGAGTGGACAGTCTTATTGAGTGGTTGAGTAAATGATTGCTGGATGAATTTATGGACTGAATGACACACTGAATGGTTTTATGTCTACATTCAAATTGTGCCGATTTCACCAGGAGAAAGACTAAATACATTCCAAAGTAGGCCAAACATTTCTCAGGCCAGACTTCAAAGACCATACAAGCTGACATATTATTTACACATGTGCAACACATTACTTAACTGCTATCCGGGTTTTAAAAAAATATTAAAAAAATTAAATTATAAAAAAAGCTAATGCTAATGTGAGAGAAGACAACCAATAAATTCATGCAGCAAGGAAGCGAATGTCTTTCAATTTTTAAGAACCAGATAGCCACTGCACTAAGAATGTCACAACCACAAATTTTGTTTGCTCTCAATTAGGGTAATGAGTTACATTAATAAATCATGAGTAGTTGGTAATTATTACAAGAGTGTTTTCAAAAGATTATTTTATTTTTAGAGAAAAATTAGTTTGGGTTGTATGATATTATTATTGTTATTAGCTGCAATTATGTGAGTGTGATGAAGGTCATCAATTATAGTGGCAAGATAGCAGAAATTTCAGTACTGCCCACTGACCGGCATACTTTGTTATAGTTGGACAGGGGAGAGTACTCCACATCATTAAGTACCCCGCTGGTCTTAATAAAGTTTAAGGGGCTGAAGATGTAATACATAAACGAGGCTTGCGTGCTTTCTGGGTTTGAAGGGGTGGGGCACTTCCGGCTGGAGCCCATTTTGCGCAAAGCTAGAGAAGAGTGAATAGGAGGCACGCAATATTATGTCTCGGTGACGTATTCTTTGGCATTGATGCAATCCGCTGAGCTCTGAACTGGAGGGCGGAGGGGTGTAGGGAGCTTACAAAAACCAAGTTAGTACCGTAGCATATTTGTAAGTGGTAATTACGTACACCGGATTATTGTCCGACCCCCAACCCCCGCACCCCCCACCCCCAACTGGCTAGTTTGCGAAAGGTGCTGTTGGCTTTAGCTGGCTGGAGTTTCTTCTGAGTTTTCTCTGGTTTAGTACCCGTGGACTAACCTGGGTTTTGTCCTTTTAACTGGTCCGATTAAGTTCTTTAGGTCGGCCTTGGTATGGTACCTTGAGCTGGCCTGGTTTGAGACCCTTGGGCTGGCCCGGGATTGGTCTCTTAGGTGGTGTTCAATTCCTGTGGGTTAGCCTGGGTTTGGTCTCTGGTGCTGACCACTTTTGATCCTTTGGTCTCTCTGAACTTTGTCGTCTTGGTTGAAGTGGAGGTAGAGATCCATGTTTAGCTGTATCATATCAGCTTTCATGTGGCAGATAAACCCCAAAGATGGTCTACTCATGGACATTTTTAGTGTTTCTATACTGTCGTTGTTTGGCTCTATTCTGCTCTCATTTTGACTTCCAGGTAGGTCGTCTTTTCTTTCTTACTATTCGCTGTTGAAGCGACTGACCAAGAATAGAATGAACCTGATGCAGATAAATGACCATAGCGAGAATGGCGTTATTATACCTCTGAGGAAGACTTTGTTGGTCCAACGTCAGTCAATATTAATGTCGTGTGTTTATGTTTCACCTTCAAATAATAGAAGCAGTAGAATATTTCGTAGCCATTAATGTGTGGAGTCTGGTTTGACTTGCTTTTACCTTTGTATTTTTTTCACTTTGGATTATTTAAGTGTATTTTTGTCTTTATTTTTATTCGAAATGTCTGACTCTCAGAAGCAGTTAAACAAGCATTCATGTTTGGGAAGTGGAGTCAAGTTACAGAGACTCTTTCAGTCTGAGCTGGGTTGTATTTTATATGATGCTTGTTTCCTTTGAGGGCAACTGAGTGTTTTCCTTTCGTGCACTCTACGTTCTAATGTTTGTTGTATTTTCCCTTGCTCCTGTTTGTGTTTCTGCAATCTCTAAAAAATGTGTTTATCGAGTGAATGGGGCACCATTATCTGACATCTCAGTTCTTCTTTGATTCCTGTTTCGCTGAAATTTCAAACATGCAACAGAGCTGAGGGCTATTCTGATTGGTTATCGCTCGGACAACGAGCAACAAACATGATTATAGATAATCTTTCATGGGCACTGACCTGCTTTCGGCAATTGCAGAGGGGAAAGACCGGATATTAGCTATCTGATATCTGACAATTAAAAGAAAAACTAAGTGATAAAGGTAACGAGATTAAAATAATATGAATATGATCACTTGTATACTAAGAAAAGAAAACGCTGCCAAAGTAGCAGAAAAAAGGGCTTGCTCTAGGTTATAAATAGAAATACATCTCACCAAACTAGCAGAAAAAAGGGCTTGCTCTAGGTTATAAATAGAAATACATCTCACCAAAGTAGCAGAAAAAAGGGCTTGCTCTAGGTTATAAATAGAAATACATCTCACCAAAGTAGCAGAAAAAGGGCTTGCTCTAGGTTATAAATAGAAATACATCTCACCAAAGTAGCAGAAAAAAGGGCTTGCTCTAGGTTATAAATAGAAATACATCTCACCAAAGTAGCAGAAAAAAGGGCTTGCTCTAGGTTATAAATAGAAATACATCTCACCAAAGTAGCAGAAAAAAGGGCTTGCTCTAGGTTATAAATAGAAATACATCTCACCAAAGTAGCAGAAAAAAGGGCTTGCTCTAGGTTATAAATAGAAATACATCTCACCAAACCTACAAGAAAGTTTGCACCTCTTAGAAAGCAAATAGATAAAATTTGGCAAAACCAGTACTCAGAACTAGCATCGGAATTAGTCAGGAACAATTCCGAATATCCAAACAACGATTTGACAACGAAACCAAAGAGTAGCCTGTAGCTGTGGGGGTCTCCTGTGGTGTCTATAAAAAATTATACAGCACTAAAATAAGAAAGAAAACAAAAGAAAAGAAAATAATATAACAATTTCACCTTACCCAAAATTAAAATGAATAAATCCACAAAGTCAAATAAACCTATTACCCAGGTGTAATGCTCCGTTGGCCCCTATTTCTATCCCCACCCATCCTTCAGCACCCTACCCAACCCCATCTTACTCTGGCGCGAAGTCTGGGATCGTCCCCCTTCCACTAAAATTGATGTTGATGAGATCATGCTGAGGGCAAGATAATGTAGATTTCTAAACCTTGTTATCACCTGAAAACCCTGGGTTTGGGCGTAAAAAAAAGTTGGGATGTAACTTATGTCAGGGTCGAAAGAATTGCATGTTCCCATGGTTCAGTACGCGCGTCTTTACAAACTCTAAAAGACAGAATAGGTAGTCCTAATGACGTCCTAATGACGTCCTAATGACGTTCGTATTGAATATTGATGTGTGAGATTACCATTTTGTTAATTTGTTGCATTTATTAAATTCTTATTTTGGTTATTCAATTAACAGAAGTTGACTAATTATTAACAAGGGGAGACCGAAAGAGAATTGTGATGGGGGCTGAGCAAAGGTGAATATTTGGATGTTTAATTATTATTATATTATATGTTATTGGATAATGTGCCTAATTCACGCATTATTACACAGATTTAACTGTCACTGTAATTGATATCTAAACCAAGAGAATTAATTAAGGAGACTGAAGGGTGAGTCTGGCAACCAGTCTGTCGTATGCATAGGTGAACACTGGAAATTAACGGTCTTGAAATCCTCGTGCTGAGACACGGTCTCTAAATAAACACTGGTATGTAACAATAACAATCATCCTTATTAGGAAAATAATTAAATAATAATAATGAGAACAAAGTAAACGAAACTAATATAGCTTTTTCACCTCACCCAAAATTAAAATAAATAAATCCAAGTGTAAACCTATGTTAGGTGTAATGTACACCTAGCCCCTAATTCTGCTCCCGCCCACTCATCCCACAACACTCCTCTTGACCTGTCTATTCTGGCACGGAATAGGCATAAGCCGGAAGCATCCCTCCTTCACACCACATTGAACTTGATGATGATAGCTATTTTCAGCGCGGGGATTGGGAGAGGGGGGCAGGGCCGTTCACAGCCGATTTCGTGGAAGTTAGTGTGGGGAGTGAATGGTCAGACATGCTAACTGTTCAACTGATTGGCTAATGCTCAAGATAAGAGCGGGCAGTAGTCAATGTTTTGTTCAAAATTTCGCAGGAAGCGCCACCTCCCACCCTTCTTACAAGAAGTTTTTGTTCTGGATAGAGAGAGGTAAGAGGGGTGCAATTGGCAGGAAGAGAAGATCAAGCAACAATTTATTCACGATTTTGTGGTATTACAGTTTCAAAGTGTTCTGATTTGGTTGTGTAGCAGAGTAAATTTGTCTATCCCTCTTTCTAGACTTAAGTGTTATAAAAACTGTTAAATTGTGGAAGTGACCCGACCGTGGTCATTCTTTAGGATGGTATTTTTGTAAGTGTCAGAGTTGGAGTAAACAAGTCAAGTTGAGAATATGCTAGAAATTGTTGATGCAATGCAAACCAGTTCTAACTGGATGAGTAGTTTTTATCATCCAATTGTTAAGATTGATGAGAATGAGACCAGCCAAAGGGCTGAGATAAAAAGTTTACATGCTGTAGTAGAGAATTCCATTGTCTAATCACTTGAATTTGATAGCGTAATGGTGAGTTAACTGACTGATTGGAAGATAAAGAAATATTTCATGCATTTTTTACTATTGATATGTTATACTTGCATTTTACGTAGATATGTATTATATGAGTAAATTATTATTTCTACAAAATGTGAACTATGAATCTTGCATGTGGTATGCTAAGCACCTGACATTGTTTCTAGTGAACCTGCTAGTAAAACTATTCCACTGTATGTATTATGCTGTGTGCGTGTATTGGGCTAATAAATAATGTTACAGGAAACTGTAAGTTGAGACTTGAATGTAAGAAAGAATGGAATTGAAAGAAAATAACTGGAAACTTATCATTTGTTCCCTGATTATATTTTTACAGGGAATTGCAGTGTTTCCTTGTTTTATTGGAATCTCTTGGACCACTGATTATAGACTGCTACGACCATGTAGATGTAAGAATTGTCTCTTGCAGTAACTGCACTTAATTGATGTATAGTAGCAAGGTATGCGGACTACATCAAGCAATTGCAGAATACTGCTCAGACTATACAAACACATACCTACAGGGGACCAAGACATACTTAACACCCGACCAATGACCAACACTGACAACTACCCCATTCTCTGAGAAGAAGGCGAGACTGCAGTGAAATCATTGAAAAAGTGGAAGGCAGCAGAATAGACAACATCCTTGAAGAACTAGTCCAAGAAGGAGGAGAAGTCATGATAAACGGTGACCCGTCAAATGCGCGAACGACAAATGCGCGCCGACAAAACCGCGATGGACAAAAGCGCGACGACAAAATCGCGCCGACAAAATCGCGATCGACAAAATCGCGATGATACATGTTCAATCGTACAAGAATGTAATAATAACATACGTAGATATCAATATTACAAAACACAAAGCAATGTTAAGAGATACTGCGTGCAAATAATCCTCAGAATAAGGCAATGAAAAGAATGAAGCATACATCAAATCTTAATAATTTTACCATAAAGATCAATATTAAGAGATACTACGTGTAAATAATCCTTACACAAATGCAATGAAAAGAATGAAACATACATCAAATCTTAATAATTTTACCATATTGTTCGAGTATATTATATAACATGTATGGACTCTCTTTAATTGTGCATAAGCCATTTATAGCGCAACGCATGGCAAGCATGGTGGTTATGTCACCGTTTGCGTGTGCAAAAATATGCTATCAAAAGGAACGAAAACATCAAGAAGCTTAATATGACAATAAGAAATAATCTCCTAAAGAGGAGTTCAGGTATAATTTGTCCTTGACTCCTTAAGGTACACATCTTTATTTGTGGTGGTGACGTAATCTTATGAAAGTATTTTTAGCCATATTTGCAACAGCTGATATTATTCTGCTTTTCTTTTGCAATCCCTTCTCATCCCCACCCCACCCTCGGTCCACTCAGAGTTGTAAATATGTTATTATTTTCGATGACGAGTTGTTCCTATACAATAAATAATACAGTTTTATGAACTAAGCTATGAATTTCTGTTATATTTAATGACGTGTTGCTGGTCGTCCAGTAAATAGCAACCCAAAGCTTTTACAGCATTAAAAAATCTTATACTATTTATTTTATGTCAAGATAGTTGTGAAAATTTTAGAAAACGACAGTAATATTTTTTTTTATATTCAAAAACTGTTGAATCTGAAGCAAAAACTCATACGCGAATTTCATTGATACTTCATACATAAAACACAACAATATTGAAACCATAACTGTTGTGACTCGAGCAGGTACATAGTTCCAATCATTATTCACTTTGAATGATGGCTACACTCTCCAGGCATATTATAATTAATGTCAGAGTTATGTTATCTTGGGAGTGTGACAGGTCTTGTCAAACTGTTGATAAAGAGTTGAGGACTTAATTACAGCTCTTTATTGTTCTCTAAGGGTATCGGCTGAAAGTATGACAATATTTTGCTTACATGTCCCCATTTTTAATCATTTCGCTTCAGATGGCATCAAACAGGAAAAGGAAATACCTGGCAGAGTTCCTCAATTATTATGGTATCACAGACAGACTGCATGCGTGGCTTTTTATATCTTTTATTAATTCTTGACTTTGAGAGCACTATTCGTTTAAAGAGCAATTAGCTTGTTTTTGTTTACTTTGAAATCCTGGGGTAATTTCATTTAACACAAATAGGTTTTGGATAATACTCCCAAAAGTCCCCCGACCCCTGCTGTACCACAATCACGATAACTGTATTTTCTGGAGTTAGCACGCAGACGACTTTCCAACTGAGTCAAACTGAGCACGGAAACACTCGGCATCTACGATTTCAAATCATAAACATCACTGGCCTTGGCCACTGGGTGGGAACTACATACCTTGAAACACACACCTTGACCACGCGTGGTGGAGCTCAAAGGGAAGCTACTGCGTTTCGTCTTGGTCCATGACGGCTTCACGAGCTGTGAGTTTCATTTCCTCACGTGGCGAGGTCGTGCAACGCAAGAGAGAAGCTGCGTGAAAGTCACGTGCATAAAGTCTAAAGGGGGAGAGTGACTGAAAACGGGAGGGCTAGGGGGGAAATAAACAGAAAAGAATGTGTGGGTAAAAGATGTCTGGCCCTGATGTCTTGAGATTTTATCGTCTGCAATATTTAAATTTACTAACTCCTTCATCTGCCTCCCTTACTGCACTTACCACAGACCCAGCCTTATTCACCTCTTGTCTATTACGTTCAAATGTCATAACAAATTAGATTCTATATGTATACAGAACAGCAGCAACAAAATGCTAGGCCTACATTTGGGGTGAAGTAAAAATCAACATAATTTTTTTTGTGTTTGAGTTCATCACCAGCAAAAGTATACTTTATGTGCACGACGTTTTCTCAGGTCGATCACGTGATTGTGATCAATTTAACGAGCTCAAAATGTCGGTGTCTTTTACTCATTTACGTTATCAATATAAACACTTTTGGCAAATGGCGGTCCTTTCATGGGATTTACTATTGGCATACACTATACACTAAATCACATGCTGGTACGCGTGACATCAGCGAATTGTTACAGACCGATGAAATAGAGAGGTAACTATAGACGCCATCAGATGAGAGAACGTTGTAAGGTCGAAGTGTGATGTTTATGTTTGCGGAAACATGTCCTTAGGTTAATGGTTGTCTGACGACCGGACAGAACTTCAAAGCTAGTCAACCAGCGCCAAGCATTCCCCCCCACCCACCCCGCACTCGTCGACCGTCAACCATTTCGTGAGTTTCCATTGAGAAGTGGGGTGGGAGTCGGGATGGGGAGAAAAATGTCTCCTGTTACAATAGCAGCTGAAGGATATTGCAGAGCATTCTTCACTTGACCTATATCTGCCAGAATTCTGAATCTGGTAGTAATGACACATGTATCTGTTCTAATCGATTTGATGGCATAAGCCCGCACTTTAGATAGGGCATGTGTGATGGAATGTCAAATGGTCCCGGAAGTAGGTCAGAGTTGGAGCATCACGCTGTTTGAGCATGGAAGCACTTTAAAAATTCGGTAGGCGTTGTCGTTTTTTAGCTCAAGAACTATTTATACAAGCTTAACAGTTTATATTACAACCCCTCCCACCTCCGCGCGCGAAATCGGCCCAGGCCGGAAGCGCCTCTCATAATTAATGAATGTATTACACTTATATTCGGCCTAGGTCATCTCGACTGATCTTCTCCATTAAGGACATGTAAAGAATTAAAGTTTTAAAAATATTTAATGAACTACTTAAGCTAACTTTTTCGGATTTGGATAATAATACTGTGAGCAATTAGTAAGATGAATGCGAAAATGTATGTTGGTATCGTGTGCCACTGTTACTTTATCTTTCACTCCGCTGGTTTAAGCTCAAGCCTAGACTACACATAGGTAGATGGATGGATGGATGGATGGGTGGATAGTTAGATAGATAGATAGATAGATAGACAGACAGATAGATAGATAGATATTGTGGTGGAGTAAATTTCCTCTCCCTATTTTAAAATTTAATTGTTATATAAATTTTTTAATTGTCAGAGTGACCTGACCTTGGACACTCATTGTGATGGTATTTTTGAAAGTGTAAGAATTGGAAATAAACATCTCCTGTTAAGAATGTTCTAGAAATTGCTGATGTAATGCAAACATCCCAACTGGGTGAGTAGTTATGATTTATGAGAACGAGATCAGCCAAAGGCTGAGATCTAAACGTTTATCTGCTGTAGAGAAATCTATTGTTTGATCACTTGAATTTGAAGTAGCAAAGAAGTCCAGTCATGAAAGGCAGCCATTAGCTTGGTGGGCAAGCAGCCTTTTTATCCTGTTTATCCTGTTTGTGATGTGAATCTTCTGGTTCATTGGTAGTAAACTGCTATGAGTGACCATGGTAGAGGCGAGAAGCAATATGTGCAAGTATAAAGGAATACACTACATAGACATGCACCCCTTTGTTACTCATTATAACGATGAGATGAAGTATATAAGCAATTATTATGTGTATACTAACTTCTCTGTCAGCAACATGAGGTACAATGTACACAGTGAAATGGTATACTAACTTCTCTGTCAGCAACAGGAGGTACAATGTACACAGTGAAATGGTATACTAACTTCTCTGTCAGCAACATGAGGTACAATGTACACAGTGAAATGGTATACTAACTTCTCTGTCAGTAACATGAGGTACAATGTACACAGTGAAATGGTATACTAACTTCTCTGTCAGCAACATGAGGTACAATGTACACAGTGAAATGGTATACTAACTTCTCTGTCAGCAACATGAGGTACAATGTACACAGTGAAATGGTATACTAACTTCTCTGTCAGCAACAGGAGGTACAATGTACACAGTGAAATGGTAGTGAGACTATGCACGTAAACGATATTTGATAAGTTCTAAAGAAGCAGTTATTCAAGTAAAGCAAATATAAACAAATAGTTGTGTCTAGTAGGAACAAATAATATAACTTTGCAATTTAAATTCACAGCATTATGAAGGAGCAGAGAAAATGCATTAGCGGTCACCTGTACATCTATAACAAATAAAATCATGCAATGTATTATTAGAAATATAAACGACATCTTACATTTATGTCAAATGAAATACTAGTATAAACAATGAAAGATTGGATAAAGCGCTTTTCTTACTCCAAACTATGGTGCAGTACAACACGAGACCAAGACCGTTAATAAGTGAAAAAGTGATTCTTAATTCGTTTACGCAGAGTAGTTAGATATATCCTGCAATCAAACGCCCACAGAGAGAAAACCAATCTTTCGCATATTTAAAACAAACAAACAAGCAAAAAACAGAACCCACCAAAGAGTTCAAGAAATGACTAATCTTTCTATTTACATTGGTCCAGAATTTTCCTGAAGAAAAGAACGAAGCACGCATAATAATGCAAAAGAAAAAAGGTTAGAGGTCATTAAAAACAGGCCTAACACTTGGATGAAAAGCGTCATTGTGTCCTGCACGTGTCTGCATCTGATGCTTGAACGTTGTACAAACAACGTTCAGAAGAAGGGGAGGAAAGATGAAAGGGGTGTTACTGTTTTCTCTTAGTTGTGAGTGACTTCAAAGCCAGCACCACAAGCAGGCGTTGCTTTCATTTTTTTTTTTTTTTACTTCAGTGCACTCATACAATAGTTGTGTGTATAAAAGGCAGGATGGGCTGTATTGGTTGCATTAAATTGCATATACCTTTTGTTGCAAGTGACAGGATTATTTTATAAAGTCAACAGTAAACTGTGTGATAAATAAACAATCATTTTAAGTTCAGAATTACTTCTATCTGTGACATCTGGTGGTGAATGCAACAGTGAGTGCTGGTCTTGTGTGCTACAATCACTCCCACCTGCTCTCTCGAAGCTCTAGGTTCAAACCTTGATAAAGGATTACATGATTGGTCATACGTAATGCAATCAGAGAGACAAGGGAAATGGCTTGCTCCCCGGCCGCACTCAGTCAAGCGTAAACACGTACAAACATTGGAATGAAAAATAATAAGCCTCATGAAGTGCTGGTGACTTCGAGTTATTAAAGGGACACTAGACATACTGTCATATGATGGGAAATTTTCCCATATATTTTTATATAAATTTTCATGGCATCTGCAATTTTAATTGAAATGCTATTTATAACTCGTTTCATGTGGATATTGCATAATGCTTAATTTGGAAGTGAGGTCCAGAAGGGATGAGAGTACTGTATGGCGGCATATTTACTGGCCAGTGTTTGGTACTTGCCTTTATTGGGGGGGGGGGGGCAGGGAGTGAGGGCTTGCTTTGTTTTAAATTGCCAGTAAATGTTGGCAGTAATTAATTGGGTGCCTGTGTCTGGGCATACAATGGGGATTGTTGTTACTAAAAGAAGGTTGGGAGGTGGGGGAGAGGGAGGAAGTCGTAAGTATTAGCTCTAGATGAATTTGACTTGATGGGGGGTGAGTAGAGATATGTGTGGTTCCAAAAGGGAATAAAAGGAGTAGAGAATTTTATCATGTACTCTTTGGGCGAGCTGTGAGACTGGGCCCCTTCCTATATGGATTGTACATGGAATGGCTACTAGATACAGTAAAGGCATCTCTGTATTGTGTGAATGGTTAGGTTTTATTAGGACACTACATTTTGTTTTGAACTTGTTAACCTTTACTTCTTTCAGAGGTGGGCCAAATTTAGTACTTATTATTACAGGACACTTAAACTCTGCAATTACTTGTGTTTCAGGATTTTAAATTTCATCTTGATCTTTTATCTTTGATTTCAATGTGGGCTTTGGATTTCTATTCCTGGTGTGATGACATGTCTTATTGAGAGTCTACCAGTGTGTTGTATGCCACTCCAGCGCATCGAACAGCGAACAGTGACTACAGCATGGCTTGACCTTGCTCTGTTTTGGCTTTATGATGAAAACTAGGACATAATGTATATTACTTATTCTTCCTAAATAGTGTTAACTTTTCTTTCATTAAAATTCTTGTTATTAACTGTTCATTCTCGTGTATTTGCTAGTGAAATGTAATTTCTTTTGTTTGTTATCGTAATCTGAAGTGATAATCTAGTGATTATGCCAGGTTCTCTATTCATTTGTTTATATTTGTTATCAGCGCAATTAAAGAAAATCAGACACTTACAATATCATAACTACTTAGTCAAAACAATGTATGTACATTTTACTTGTGCTAACACAGTCTTATAATATCATTTACTAATCAGCAAAATTTATAAACTATCAAACATATCTAACTTTATTCCAATAAAGAGACACAAACATTACTAAATATTTCTCCTGCAAAACTTTCATGGATAAGAAATGACAAGTACATGCTACTTCTAGATGTAGACAGAGTAACAATAGGAAAAGTAGAGAATTTATATTCAAAATATAATTTTATGGAGTTGTGATCTAGTACCTAGATCACACAGAGTATTACAGATTTTAGAGTTATATATTAAGTAGCATGCGAGTGGAAAATATCTTTACAAGCAGAAACGACCGAATAAAGCAGTCTTTTCGATGAGATGTGAAAATAGAAATATATATATTTCTCTACGATTGGTGACATCAGTAGTATAGATCACAGGCTGGAGACTATAAAAAGATGACAGTGGCTTTGTGTCTGACATCACCAGTAATGTTCATAGGCTGGAGAGACTATAAATAGATGAGACAGTGGCTTTTTGTCTGCTTGACACGACAGATTTATGATTGGTGACGTCAACAGTACCGGGGACTATAAACAGATGAGACAGTGGCTTTGTGTTTGATTGACATGATAGAGTTATGATTGGTGACGTCAACAGTAAGCTCATAGACTGGGCTTTGTGTCTGAATGAAACAATAGCTCTAAGATAAAACAATGGTTGCAGAACCTTTTAAAATGAAAGAGAATTGTGTGTGTGTAGGGGGGGGGGGGATCATCGAACATAAGTTTTTCTGGGGTAATCCATCACAATGAAAGAGAATGTCTTCCAGTTGACAAATGCTAATTCAGATTGATAAAGTGAATCTCAAACACTGCCATGTAGTAACCTCCCTTTATAAGGTTATATATTATATATTTACATCGTAGCAGAACAGCCTGCCAGTTATAGGATACTGCACACACAAGACTACTCTAAGCATTAAAAAAAATGTCTTGCAGTTTTCCTAGACACTACTTTTGTTTTCTTGTACTGATAATTGTCTGGATTGCTTAGATTTCAAATAAGTAAATGGCACATGTATCTTGGACCCTATGTGGTTTGTGTAACATCTGTCATATTGCAATTAACCAATTGAATCAGTTACACTACCTAGTGGATA
This sequence comes from Sinotaia quadrata, assembly GCA_028829895.1. NCBI lineage: Eukaryota > Metazoa > Mollusca > Gastropoda > Architaenioglossa > Viviparidae > Sinotaia > Sinotaia quadrata. Next base: position 73,952,398 of record CM054177.1, on the reverse strand, counting down.
CACCGTTCAACTTGCAATCATTAAAGTGTTATGGCAACACTAGAACTTATTCACGATCTGATGATTTCATCATATTTATCATCACACAATCCACAATCGTACTCTCTCTCTCTCTTCTCTCTCTCTCTCACTCTCTCTCTTACATCCGTTTGTCTGAAAATTTTTAGTCATCGTCCACCTTCCAACATGGAAACTCATTAGAATTAGTTTAAAACCATTTTCTCAGTTGAGGTGAAAATTGTTTTGTAAACTGGCTGTATTAAAAGCGCACGTAATATTGAATGATTCTTGGCAAAGTTGTTTGTTGCAAATTCTAATATCACTATGAACACTTACATATAACGTTACTGAGAATTTTGCATCAGTCAGTGGATCAGCGAAAACCCGGATGAGTCACCATGTGAAAATGTTTGTGGGGCGTGGGAGGAACACTTTCTTAAGATTAGTCTATCTGAAACAAAACTGGTTCACAAATTCGTTAAACCTTCGGAACTAGACTGAGTCCGCTTTTAAAACGTTTCTAATTTATACCTTGAATGTTATTTCTTTATTTATTTTGAAGTGATTTTTCAACGCCACATTTCAAGAATAAGATTGCTTTAAAGAAGGAATAATTCAGTCACAATAAAGACATTGATTTGAAACCAACGCATAAAAAAGAAAAGACATGTTTACGACTTCATTACACAATGGGTAATGATGGGTGCAGAGAATTTAGCTTTTAATATAATCTCACCTGGGGAAAACAATTGTATGCAGATTTTGGTATCTTTTCTATGATAATTTGATTTAACACAACGTGTCTTAAACGAGCAGATAAGATTTGCCGTGTTAATGTTATTATTATGATTCAATTTATGTTATTAAAATAACAGCTGTATTATTAGTAGTATATTACGTCAATAATAATAAGAAGAAATGTCAATGAACAGGCATTACATAGGAATTGCTTTTGGAAATCGGTACTAACCCATTTTACTTACACACAGACGCATACACACACGCACACGTACTACTTGGATGCACACATAGCAGCATATAATGTGTGTGTATGTGTGTGTGTGTGTGTGTGTGTGTGTGTGTGTGTGTGTGTGTGTGTGTGTGTGTACGTGTATGTTTGCGTTAGATGTGTGCGAGCGTATGTATGCAAAGCTAAAGTGAGAGAAGTGAGTAGCTATTTCAAAAGCTAATTTTTGTGTGTAGGAATGTGTATGGCGTCCTTGAGACTATTTACTATAAGAGTAGACTGTTTGATCTTTTCTCGCCTACCGGAAGGAACTGTTCTCTCTGTGGTAAACACTTTCCAATTCTCCCGTACAAATGGGTGGAAAGTTAACTATTATTGTTGAAATCACTCAGTTTATGATGGGACTACCAATTGATAGTTCTGAGTAACAAAAACAAATACAACACATTTTAGACGAACTTAAATAGCTAAAGCAGTTAAGCAGTTCTATTCCAGATAGTAACATTAACTTGATTATATCAAGATACATTAAACGACTCCCAGAGCATTCGAACGCATAGCTCTTTACATTTCTACCTTTTAAGGGTTGAGTGGGCAAATAGCTCTTAACATTTCTACCTTTTAAGAGTTGAGTGGGCAAATAGCTCTTAACATTTCTACTTTTTAAGAGTTGAGTGGGCAAATAGCTCTTTACATTTCTACCTTTTAAGAGTTGAGTGAGCAAATAGCTCTTAACATTTCTACCTTCTAAGGGTTGAGTGGGCAAATAGCTCTTTACATTTCTGTCTTCTAAGGGTTGAGTGGGCAAATAGCTCTTTACATTTCTGTCTTCTAAGCTTTGAGTAGGCAATTAGCTCTTTACATTTCTGCCTTCTAAGCTTTGAGTAGGCAAATAGTATACACACCACAAACAGTTAATCAGTTGTTTCGATTTTTTAAAATTTTCTTTTAATTATGACTGTGTGTTTATTCTTTTACCTAGTGATACTAAAGAAAGAAGAAGAAATACTACTCAAAACTAACTATACAAGAGAAAGGGTTGCAGGGAATGCTGATTTCATCATCATCCGCATAAGATGGTTTGTGTGTGTGTGTGTGTGTGTGTGTGTGTGTGTGTGTGTGTGTGTGTGTGTGTGTGTGTGTGTGTGTGTGTGTGTGTGTGTGTGTGTGTGTGTGTAAGAAAGAGAGAGAGAGAGCGCGCACTTACAACTTACACAAACAAAGCTCAGTTTTATGTATTTCATCCAAGTGCAGTGACGCAGATCGTTCCGCTGCTGCTGAAATCAAAGGCGCCATCTTCATATAAACAGGTTTGTGATGAAAAATAAGATGTCGGTAGGGCAGGTCGTGTTTGAACGCATACAAAGCTTTAGAAGTACGTTCACTTCGCTGGCACTCTCCCCCCCCCCCTCTCTCATCCACCTCCACCCTCTCGGAGAATGCGTGTGAAACCACCGTTTGGTGAAAATGAAGGGGAAATAATTCTTACTGACTTGAAATGTCTTTGTCGATAATCCAGCACATATAAATTACATAACTATAACTTTAACTTTTAATGAAAATGTTTAGTAGGAGATGTGATACAAACAGCCCTATGAGTGTCGAACGACAATGACGGTAATTTATGGGTCTTTTTTTTTTTTGGAGGGGGGGGCGGGTGGGGGGAGGTGAAGTTTTACGTTCTGTGCCTGAGAAAATAGAAAATGAAATAAATCTAACTTTCCCTTAAATAAGAATAAAGATTTCTTTTAAATCTGTATGTTCGCTCTGTTCCCCCCCTCCCCCATTCTTTCATCCCCCACTTTCCCTTTCTGTAGTCATTTTTATTATTCAGACTTCGGTGTTAAAAATCAACAAACTGACGGGAAACATTGCCGCATAACCCGATTTTACTAATTATGCTTCAATAAATTTTCTATTCACTTCTTCTAAGACAATGACGAAGTGAATGCATCTTATTGAGCGAGAGAGAAAATATAGAGAGAAACAGGCAGACGAAAGGAAGACGAGAGAGAAGCTTACAGTCCATTAACTAGGTCAAGTTCATACTCTGCACTCTGTTGGATAGAAACTTGTTGGGTAGGAAATGTGTTTGTGGACGGGGGAGTTTCAGAAAGGTGACGCACTATGCTTCGAGTAAGGGATGTGACTTAACAATGTTATGTGGCGTAAAGAGCTATAAGCAGGGCATGTGGCAACAGAGTGCTGAATAGGGAGGGGTGACGAACATTGCTATGAGTAGTGAGAGGTGGTGTACAATATTGTGAGCAGTGAAAGGTGACACACAATACTGTGAGTATGGATAGATGGCATACTGTTCTGTGAGCAGGGAGAAGTAATGCAGTGTTATGAGTAGTGATGGGTAAGTTACAGTGCTTTGAGTAGGGAGAAGAGACGTAAAGTGTTGTGAGTCAGGAGAGTGACGTATAGTGCTATGAGTAAGGGGAGGTCGCGTAAAGTGCTCGTAAAGTGTTGTGGGTAGAGTGAAGTGACGTAAAGTGCTCTGAGTAGGGAGAGGTGACGTAAAATGCTGTGAGTAGGGAGAAATGATGTAAAGTGCTGTGAGTAGGGAGAAGTGACGTAAAGTGCTGCGAGTAGGGAGAAGTGACGTAAAGTGCTGTGAGTAGGGTGAGGTGGCGTAAAGTGCTGTGAGTCGGGAGAGGTCACGTACAGTGCTGAGTAGGGAGAAGGGATGTAAGGTGCTGTGAGTCAGGAGAGTGACGTACAGTGCTGTGAGTACGGAGAGATGATGCCGTATATTTATTTATATTTCTTCTTTTGGGGGTGACGTTTTATGTGCCATTGTGCGCGATCAGGGGTCGTCGAGTTACTGTGGGACCAATATCCTCAAAGTCAAACTGGCCCGTATGCCACTGGGACCATAACTCTCCATAGATACACACGCTCAGTCTCAGCAATCCTAGTCACTAAAAGTAACCAATCAGAGTGCAGGAAGCATGTGCCTTCACTTCAGCAGCCAATTTGTTACATTTTTTTTTTTTATTATTGGGTACTGTAATATAGTACCCTCTAACGAGATATTTTTACCTGACAGTGAACGGGTTAAGATGTTTAGCTTTAGCGGGACGGCCCGAAACACAGGACACTTTATCATTCGAAGGACTAGACACCAATAGTCAGCCATATTAGCTAGGGAAACTGTCAGAACAGATCTTCAGTGAAATTACGACATCATTGTATAGGTCCAATATATTGTGCACAAACCATTACAGTTACTGTATCAGAGAGCGGTTAAGTGTGAGTGTTGTGTGTGTGTGCGTGCGTGCGTGTGCGTAATAGAGAAAGAGGGAGATCTTGTGCTCAGTCAAAACTGAATCAGGAAAGTTTGCTTTGAACTAACATGAATGTCACGGATGTAGTATAATACCACTAAGTTTCTACACCCGTTTATCTACGAATAATACAATTGTTTACACCTGAAATGCATGTTCGCCTTCACCTACATCCTTTACTCTTCTCTCTCTTCAATTATCATGATGACCTCTCTGGTTCTAGAGTTTCAGGTACAGCAAACGCTGCCTCGAATTCTATCAGTTCAGGCTGTTCCGATTTCAAGCTTCCTGTCAGAAAGGGGAGTGAAAACACGAAGTGTGTATCTTTAGAGGAAAAGATGTCGGAAGAAGTGGGTGGATTGATGTAAGGGGAGAAAGGGATGGGGGGAAGCGAGACCGCATGCCAACTTTGTCAGTTTGGCAGCTCTAAGACTGACGCGGTTCAGTTCAACACCATGAAGCGACAAGGGTGCATCGCCGTTGTTCTCAGTCTTCTCCTTTATCGTGTTGCAAGTGAGTGACGTAGTGCATATTTTGGCTTATCTCCCTTCCACAAACTTTTTTTGTTTATGTTTTCGTTTGCTTTTTGTTAAATCCAGATATTTGCACGCTTTGACCACATGGGCTTTCTTTCTCCATTCAACTTATTGAAAGAGACTATCTAATCATTCGTTTCTTATATCTTGATGATCAACTCTAAAACTCTCTGTAAATAGTTATTCGGAGTTAGTTTTGATTACTTGCATTCATTATGATGAAATTATAATTTGCTCTATAAATCCGTAAATATTTATTACTTAATTAGGTTTACTTGTGTCACTATTAATCACCTCTAGAACTCAACGCATAGAGAAATTAAAAGATGGATGGATGGAATGGATGGACGGACGGAAGGACGGATAGACAGATAGATAGAAAGATGGATGGACGGAAGGAAGGATTGACAGACAGAAAGATAGATAGGGATGGATGGATGGATAGATAGATAGATAGATAGATAGATAGATAGATAGATAGATAGATAGATAGATAGATAGGGATGGATAGATAGATAGATAGATATTGCGGTGTATAATATTTGTATAGTATCGAATGTTTATTTATCGTTTATAACGATAATCAGAACTATTTTTGATTGCTTTTGTTTAGTAAGTAGCCATAGACTATCTCACTTACCTATTAAAACCTATTAAAGATTGTCACAAATTTTACAAAGGAGAGACTTAAGGGGCAGCAGTTAGGTTGCCAGGTGAGTGCGTCGGGTAGGGGACTTGTAGGGGACTTGTCTTGAAGGGGACTTGTAGGGGACTTGTCTTGAAGGGGACTTGTAGGGGTCTTGAAGGGGACTTGTCTTGAAGCTGGTTAGCATAACAATCGTCTGGGTATTACTGTTTTTGCTATTTTTGATTGTTGAATATTCTTTTAGCCGAAGGACTGGGTGGTGGTGGGGAGAGCTGATCGAAATTGAGGGGTGCAGCTTTAACAATGAAAGGAAAAAGAAAAGATTATACGAACCACTGCTTGGAGCTGCAACAATTACTTTTCACTTAGCTCCAACTGACTCCTATCTGTAATGCTTTACCTGTGATTAGTTACTGTTGATGTCACTTCGGGATATCCAGTCCGCTTGTTTACATCAATGCACCTAAATTTTCGTTTATTATTTATTCGTGTACTTATTTATTTACGTGCCTGCTTGTTTGTTCAGGTGATGCACACATTCAGTTAGGTGACTTGGAAAGGGAGTTTTTTAACTGGCGTCTAGATGATCGACCCGAGTTTGCATCCGAAGTGGGAATCTACAGGTTTAACGACAGGCTGGAACATTTTTCTATCGACATGTTTGCGAACAGAAAGGTGAAAATGATGCAATGTTTTACATAGTGCAGGTGAACGGTAGCATGGGTGCGGGGTAGGTGAGAAAAAGCATGTGTAACTAGATAGGAAACAGAAAACAATACAACTCTTTCTTTCTAATATATTTTCATTCTATTTTTCTTTCCTTCTGTCTGTTATAATCTTTCTCTCTTCTTTTCACTCCATCTCTTTCTTTCTGTCTGTCTGTTCTGTCCGTTTGTCTATCTATCTAGGAAGATTGTTTGTGAAGTTACTAGGTTGCACTTCACTCACCACAGCTCAGGTAGTCTATGACTAGCTGAAATTTGAAATACTGTGACCTCATTTCAAACTGATCACAAGATGAAATTGACGTGTCGTTTTCAAGATTAATTTGCTCACTACTCACTGAAAGTGGCCTTACTGTTTTGACCGAGTTTTTGAGCAAGACCCATATAATACTTTTATTTGTGTATCACTAACACACATTAGTTTAAAAATAGAAATGGTGTTGTGTGAGTGTGGAATGTGAGTAGTCATATTATGTTTTCGTACGTGTATTTGTACATACTTGCTTGCGTCCGTTCGTGTGTGTGTTTGTGTGTGTGTTGGGGATGTGAAACTAACTCGAATATATATATTCCAATGACCAAGAGTTATTAGCAAATAAAAATGTTTGTGTTCGTTCTGGTCCGTTAGTGCTAAATTTGTTCGTTCTGGGTCCGTGGAATTGTACGCCAATGTGCCAGGAAAACTGATTTTCCATAGCCGCCAGAATGGCGTGTGCATTATCACGACAAGGTCACGACAATCGTTTCTCCATATGTAGTTCAACAGACGAATTGCGCGGCAGTTTCAGCAGTTGTAGACGGGAGTCAGTTTAGGCATACTAGTGAATTTAAAATACGGGAGTCAGTTTAGGCATACTAGTGAATTTAAAATACGGGAGTCAGTTTAGGCATACTAGTGAATTTAAAATACATCTGTACACGCTTCTGGTTTTTTGGCACTTATTAATATTTAATGAAGCAGTTAAAGATTTCTCGGAGTGGAATCTACATTAATCGTGAAATTAAACTCTTTATCGTGGGTGTTTCATGATTACGTTTAATAAAGATCAAAGTTAAAGTTCCAATATATATAAATATTTCTTTTGTAAAGTTATTGCAAGAGCCGCACTTCTGCAAGAGATCCGATTGTTTGCGAAGTGTACACAACGAAGAACGATGACGTACTTCAGGGATCGCACATTCACTCTTGTATATTAAAGGTACAACATACGATAAAAACTTGGCTGCACGCGTGCCTTGTGGCGGGCTGACCTCTCCTCTTGAGAAGCAGGGCAGAAAGCATGTTACATACCTAAGAATTCGGTTACTTTCTGAAGAGGTCGGAAATCTTGTCGTCAAATATATGGTTCTAAGAGAAATAAATAAATCTTTTTCAAGTTGACTCTTATAATTTATTAGTTTTTCTAGGTGGGGATATCTCCGCTGTCAACAGAATGGTATCTGTTAAAATACTCATGCATGTTCAATTTTAGTTGTGGCCAGGGAAAGTTATTAGTGCCCAATGTTGTAGTGATTCACATTTTTGCAGTGTCCACAGATAGTTATAATCAGGAGGGATAATGTGCTTTTCAGAATGATGGTTTAGTATACAAGACAGATGGTAGAATGATGGTTTAGTATACAAGACAGATGGTAGAATGATGGTTTAGTATACAACACAGATGGTAGAATGCTGGTTTAGTATACACGAGCGATGGTTTAGGATATACGACAACCAGGTTCAGTAAAACTACACTGAAATATGATGGGTAGTTTTTCTCACAAAATGATTGATAAACCATGTAAATATATTATATTTGTGTGTGTCAATTTTACAGTCAGCGAAAGTGTTTTGGTACCGTTGACTCAGTTGTGCACACATTTCTGTTGTATTAAATATGTTATTCTTTGTATTTATTTTCTTTCTTAAATATGTTTTTGTGTGTTGTCCTTTCGCATTTTCTTTTAATTTATTACTGTGTACTTATTAAACTTATAATAAACATTAAATTAAAATATTTTCTGTGATTTTGCAATTCATGGACATTGTTTTCATAATCATTCCAAACATTGTAAATATTACGGTTTTCGTTTTATAAAATACAATTGTAATTTACAGTCAGGTCAGAGGTTATTTACACAGAAATTTTACTATTTACCCCCGGATACATAATTGTGACAACGATACACATCTCTTGTGTTAAATAACTGATTCTTATACTTTTGCTCTCTGTTGTGAGTGAGTATATGTTGTCTTTCTGTTTTAACTACAGTTTGTTAAAGAAATAGTGTATAGGTGAACTTTATGTTGAAATTAAGTTAAAATATTTGTGTTTTTTCTTCGAGATGTGTTAAGTGGGTCTTGTGCTTTTCTTCTTTTGCGTTGTGCCGCAATTTTAAACCGTAACCTCGTAGCGTTCCGTTGTCAGATTTTATTTTCTTTGCGTTGTGCCGCAATTTTAAACCGTAACCTCGTAGCGTTCCGTTGTCAGATTTTATTTTCAAAACTCCTAAGAAAGAAAAAAAGTTCTATACACTTTCAATCACTTTTGACAACACTTTTTTTTAAGGTATGCAATTTATCTGTATGCGTATTCGAGAAAGAAAAATTGAATGGTGGTAAATCATACAGCAAGCACCTCTCTGCCTCCACTATGGTGGAAATAACTCATACTCTATATGTTGGTACCCCGTACGATGGACGACACGTGGTGTGTGTTCAGTTCTTAGCATGACAATAATAATAGTTCTGTAAGTTCTTGACTGTAGCAAACTTTGCCGCTCAACAAACTTGAAATTGCTGTTAGTGTTGTTTATTATAAATTATAAGCATGTATGTACGCATTGTCGATTTCTTTCTGCTAAATTTTAGAAGAATATATTTAAATTAAGTTTAATATATGTTTCGTTGTCTTTCTTGTTCCTGTTGATGTAAGTATAAATTGTCCCACGTTTGTGTTATGTTAGAATTATTAATATTTTTTCTATTCTACAAGACGAATTCAGAGTATAGCGAAATTTCAACAGTTTGTTCTAATTAACAAAAAATAATAATTGCTCCTCAAACATTAACTTTCAGCAGTTTGATTTTAAAAAACCAACATATAAATAGCAGTCTCCAAAAAAAAAAAAAAATCAAATTACCTCTCTTGCATAAACACGATTTGTTGGGGTTTTTTGTGTAGACTATGTCCTTGAGTTCAGCGAAGCCGGCTATGTAAGAGCAGGCATGAGTCCTTGACCCCAGTGCTGAATTTGTTTTAGGCTCAATGACGTCGGCTGGCGGGTGCATGTGTCTACCACCTAAATGTCTCTGTATTCATCAGTTGCGCTTTGTGAGGGTTCATATGGAAGGTAAACGTGTTGGAGATTTAGGTTCTTCATTTTAATCAAAACTGCACACCTCCAAAAACAAAACACAAAAAAACCCGTCCATTTGCTGAGTTTGACATTCTATGACCGTTTTGTTCCAGAGTAAAGCAGAAGAATTTTTAGAGAAGCTGAACGCCATTCCAGAGAGCAAACTGTCGAGTAAAGACAAAGTCAACCATGCGATTCTCACCGACATGCTACAGACATATATCACAGGCTACAAATGGAGAGAGTAAGTGTGAACTCTCAATGATTTTTCTCCCTATCCGCGCTTTGAACAAAGGCCACGTGGTAAGTGACGTCAGCTGTCTCGAATAATGCAGTCTGCAGTTCAAGGGCAAAGTAGCTGGTGACAGTGTTTATGTTGGTCTTACGTAGGATGCGATGCAATGTGCTTTTGTAAATCGGATTGAATTATTATATTTACTAAGTATTATACGACGGATATGTGTGTGGGGTGGGGGTAGGGTGTAAAGTGTGTATTGTTATTTTTATTATATATATCATTATCCCTAACTGATTTGATTAGTGTTTTGCACTGACTACTATCACTCAACAAACTATAGCCAACATAGAAAGCACTATATTATTTTATTAAATTTATTAATTGTTTCATTTATTGTTTTATATGTTTCGTTATGCTGATATTATTTCATAAAATCATATCATATAATCTCACACATTAAATCATATTTTCTTTCGCCTTTCTTATCCATCAGCTAGTCGTAAAAATACCAAAAAAAAATATACTTTTTCCATATTTAGTATCTCGATCTTTTTAATTCTGTAATGTCACCATTCACAATTAAAGGAATGCAAATTGAACATCAAACTGCTCTAACAAAGTAATTACAGAAAAGCTTTAAGTTTCTGGTTTGTTGTTTCATCAAACGTGCACTAGTCTACTAAAATACTTACGGTATACCAGCACCATCAAACGTGCATTGGTCTACTAACATACTTGCCAGCACCATCAAATGTGCATTGGTCTATTAACATACTTGTACTTGTCAACATTAAATTATAAGTTCTTTATTTTATATTACACCATGTACTTAGTGATTTAAAAAAAAATGTGTTTATCAAACTTACAGGTTTACATGACAGGTAAACCAACGTTTTCTATTGCTGTCCCTTGCAGTAAAATTATCGATTATAAATATAAATTGTTTAAACAGTGTATATACTTTACAATATACTCCAATGTTAACCATTGCAAAATGTTCTTTAAAGTGTATCTTCTCATTAAGAGAAGTTTCAGTGATGTAGACGATAGGTTGGACATTTCTTACTTACGAAGAAATACTTACACCGCTCGCTACTGATTTAGAAAAAAGTGATAAAGTGCGATCTTGGATACGAAGGTCATAGGTACAAATTTCCCTTCAAATACATCCGGGTCGCGGTATAACGTATTTTCATGACAATGATCTATCTTAGTTTTACTTCTGTTGGCTCGGGAACAATCATGGTGAACGAATGCGTCGCTTTCTGGCGCTCGAATATCAGTAAATTGATGGAATATACCTTCACACATGCCTGAAAGATCCAAAAAGACTGAAGCAGTGGATACAGTTCATTAAAAATTATTTAGTCTGATGAGTCTCTCTCTATATATATTTTTGTTGCAGGTGGAATTATTTAAATCCTGTCAATTTTTTAGAGGGTGACCAGAGAGACCCAAAAAAATTCGTAGAGTCGACCACTTTTGACAATAGAGGTGACTTTGAGAACTATATAGTTCGTCTACACTCAATGCCACGCATGGTACGTACACTTTAGTTTGGATTAGATTTATTCCACACCTTGTGTCTTGAATGATAGCTATAGTTTATAATGGAAGGTAACTCTGTCTCAAACAGACTCAATAGATCCGTTTTATAAGGTAGCTAAAGGTGCTGTCCCTTCACCCCGCTCTTATTTTTTGTAGCTAATTTAATGTTGGTATATTTGTTATACTTGTCGCTAATTTGTTTTCTTGATATAGTGTTAAAACTAGTTCAAGGGAGATAATATAGTCAGATATACGCGATACCGAATAATCTAGTCTTTCACCTAGTAACCATCTTTCATAGTATATCGACAAATGCGCCAAAGCCAGTAATTAATATGTCTGCATTCGGGTTGATACTTTTGTAATTGAGACAAATCATAATACATTTATATATATAAATTTTATAATTTTCTTTTTATTTTGTACCATATATGTATTTAATAGAATGTAGACTTACTAAACAAGAGTTGTGTGTCGCGAGGTGTTTCAAATCAGTCCATTACCACTACATACATATTTCGTAGTGTGCTAATCAGTCCATTATAACTATATACATATTTCGTAGTGTGCTAATCAGTCCATTATAACTTCATATATGTTTTGAGGATCCATAACAAAAAATTCCCTCTACACGAAATAAACCTCAGTTATTACTAATTACTGCTGGCATTGTGAACTTGTCTATTGCTGGAAGGAAAAAATCAGCAAATTGACCTAGAAAAATAACTTGCTTTTGCTCTCACTTTTATTTTCCGTACTGGCTACCGTTTTTTTTTTTTTTAAAGAAAATTATTTCTAAAGGCAAGTTTTCTTTAAATTAATGAATGATTTTAAATTTTCCTTACTGGCTACAGGTTGTTTTATTTTAAAAAAAAATTTCTAAAAGTTAGCTTTCTTTAACTTAATGAATCATTTTAAATTTTCTGTACTGACTACAGTTTTTTTTTTCTTAAAGAAATTTATTTCTAACGGCCAGTTTTCTTTAACTTAATGAATCATTTTAAATTTTCAGTTCGACGAATATATCGGACTTTTCAACGAAGCCATACGATTAGGAAGGACGTCGCATATAGCTTCTGTGGTACGTGTGTTGTCTAATAAACATTCTTTCCTTTTCTTGACCAATCATTCATTTCTTTATGTACTGATTGTAATCATAGTGCACGCGTAATATGGAATGCTCGGAATTACGGCTCGTTCGTATTAACCGCAAACGATAGCCGTATCGCGCAAACAGTAAATCGCCATTCCAATAATCAATTATGTACTACAACAGTAAATCGCCATTCCAATAATCAATTATGTACTACGACAGTAAATCGCCATTCCAATAATCAATTATGTACTACAACAGTAAATCGCCATTCCAATAATCAATTATGTACTACAACAGTAAATCGCCATTCCAATAATCAATTATGTACTAAAACAGTAAATCGCCATTCCAATAATCACTTATGTACTACAACAGTAAATCGCCATTCCAATAATCAATTATGTACTAAAACAGTAAATCGCCATTCCAATAATCACTTATGTACTACAACAGTAAATCGCCATTCCAATAATCAATTATGTACTAAAGCAGTAACAATTAGAGGCGTGTAAGCTTGCTTTAAAAAATGTTGTATCAAATTTGCAGAAGTATTTGTTTTGGTACCATATCGTGTGATAGCGGAAGGTCATTACGTACGTACGGAGTAAGCAAGTGGTAGATGAGGTGACGTTTGCGTGATGTCTGCATACAAAAAGGGGTGGGATGGGGGGAGAGAGATAAGACCAAGTACATGTTGACAGTAACAACAATCATCTCTTGCATGATTCCTAGCAATCGTGATGCATCAATGGAACCACGCTGCTGGTAAAAAAATCTGAAATCATTTAAAGCAGTGCTACCGTCGTGAATGCGTGTGCGTGCGTGTGTGCGTGTGTGTGTTAGTGTGTTGAATATGTTAGATTAAAAATTAAACAAGTATGGCAGTGAGTTGATTATATCAGTTGTTTGTTCAGACTAATCACGTGCAAAATTCAGCTTGGGGTTGTTTCTGATTTTTGTTTGGAATAAGGAATATCATTTCTAGGTTCGTTTATAATTTATTCTCTTTTAAAACGCCGTTTGTTTTTTTTAAGTCTTACGTGTTAACATTCGGATTTTATTTAGGGTAATAACGTGTACTACTTTTTAGGTCACAAATTCTACCTTAGTTAACTTGTTCAAATTCTGTTTTCGGTTTACTAACCTAAAATTAGGATGTATTTAGTGTGCTAGAATTTATTGTTTATGTAGTGTCCAAACTTCGATTATTGTTTATGTAGTTAATGTGCTCAAATTTTGTCTTTAGATTACTTTGCTAAAATTAGAATTTTAGTTAGTGTGCCAGAATTTGATGCTTGTGTAGTATCCAAAATTATTAGTTAGAGTGCCAAGCAATTCTCTTCTTGTTGTTAGTGTGCTCAAATTCGGAGGTTTTTTTATTTTATTGTGCTAAAAATTCGGTTAATTCAGTTTAATTAATCTTCTAAAATTCTACTTTTAAAAGTTTTGGCTTAAAAATTCGGATTATGATTCGTGTGTTAAGATTCGGATTTTAGTTACTGTGCTACAATTCTCTTTATAAAATTACTATCATTAAGATTTTAGCTAAAAGTCATAGATAGTTGTTTAGTGTAACAAAATAAATTCTTGTATAGTTAGTCCAAATATTTAACATGCTATATTTCGGCTCGTAATGGTGCCCTAAAGTATGATTTTAAATTAAAAAAACTACACATCAGAGGCTAATTAACATAGAAACACTCGTTTCCCCCTTTATTCGATTCCAATATGGTGTATGTGTGTTGTGTTGTCGTGTGTGTATGGTATGTGTGTTGTGTTGTGGTGTGTGTGTGTGTGTGTGTGTGTGTGTGTGTGTGTGTGTGTTGTATGTGTATGAGTGTGTGTACGTAAGCATGTCCAAATTATTAATTCAGTGGGCTCAGATTTGCTATGCTTGAAGTAGAACTATTGATTGTTAATTCATTTCTTTGCTTGCAGTAACAGTACTGCACTGTTGCTCAAAAAACCCCACAAAGTTGGAGCCATATATTACAAATGATTTAATATACAAGAATTGAAGCACAATGCAGCTCAACATAACCTGTGACTAATCAGTGACAGTAAAACGCTTATTATAATGTCTATTGTTAAGTTAATATATCTCAAGCTAATAATAATCACTAGGTTAAGTACTTACTTATAATAGTACTAACACGTATTGCTAAAACTAACAATAACAAAGGAGACTTGATAGAGCAATTTAAATATTTAAATAAACTCTAAGTGCTTGACGTGAATTACGACAAAGTGCACAAGATCTTAATATACGAACTACATAAACACATAAGAAAACTAGAAGTAATATAAGAAAAACGAAGTGAAATTATATGCAAAGGGACTACATACACCAAGCAACAATATTCACAACAGAAAAATATAAATAAAATTAATTTACGCACACATAGCAATGAACTATTTTCACAACAGAGAAATAAAACAAAAATTTTAATTTACAAATGTACAACTAGACTAAACAATAACCCACAGGAGAAAGTACTATTCTTGCTAATGAAAACGAAGTCTTGTGGGCACTCTTGAGATAAAAGGTAATGAAAACGAAGTCTTGCGGGCACTCTTGAGATAAAAGGTGATGAAAACGAAGTCTTGCGGGCACTCTTGAGATAAAAGGCATGACCGTGACCTCTTTGTTAAAACATGCACATTCCAGGAAGACGGATCTTAACAATACACATTTCCGTGTGATCCTGAACTTGTGTTACACTGTTACAAAATGTCTCGCTGTTTTCTGTCGGTTTCTAAGTTAAGTATGACTGTTTTGCGTATTTAAAAAAAAATTATTTACGTTTAAATAGAGTAGCATACTTTTACTCTTTATGAGTTCACGTGTTTATTTTATTGTGTTTTAGAATCGAGTGCCAGGTCAGATACAGAGGATCGTCTCTGAGACAATTGAACATTCCATTTACTTCAGTCCATTCCAAGACATTCTAGACAACACTTCCATGACCGACAATGTAAGGTAAGCGCATTATATCTGGCTTTACGGTAAACACTTCCAGCTTTGAATTCACACTAAGGAGTGCTGTCAGACATTTTCGTCTGGGCTCAAGGTCAGCCCTTAAAGTGTGGATTAATTTTGGGTTCGTCTGCGCTCTAGGTGAGCCCTCTAAGTGTAGGTTGATTTTGGGCTGGATGCACTGTAAATGTTTCAATATGGCAGACCTGGTGTGTTCTTTATATCAATGCCTTAATGAGCCTTACCCAATTTTGGGTAAATGCTGCATATTGTATTATGTAGAGCGATTTTGTAAAAACTAAATTGCTGTTTGATTTATTTATGTCATCGCTGTTTCAAACTGAACGTTTGTGACTTAATTTTGTTTATGTTTTCTCGTTTTTAAATGCAGTTGTTTGTTACATATTGTTCTTTTGCACGATGATTGGTTTCTGTTTGGTTGTAATATCTTGAGCTTTCTTAGAGCTTAGGTAGTTTATTTATTTATTTATACATTTTACAATAACCTTGCATAGTTTATGCAAAGAACTTTGAGGTTTTCTAACATTAAGTGTTTTATTAAATCTTCTTTTTAATATTGTTGTTGTTGATAGTCATTCACTTATTTATTTATTTATTTAGAGCGGATGTACGAAGGCGAGGCAAGCAGGCTGTGAAGAGTGTATTCCGGGCATACAGGAAACTCAAAACATACCTTGAGAAAGTAAGTAATTGCCTGTATTTTCGCTTGGGACTCAAAGCATACCTTGAGAAAGTAAGTAATTGCCTGTATTTTCGCTTGGGACCAAAATGGTACATATTGAGGGTTGTATTGTGTGTCAGTGGGAAAGGTGAGTATAAATGGATTTATATTGTAGACGTAAAGTGTACGTATATTTGATGAGAAATGCACGGCTGTCGACGTAAAATGTTTGTGCTGTTGATGGCAAATTATGATTGACGATGGTAAGTAGATATGTTATTGATGGCAAATTATGATTGACGATGGTAAGTAGATATGTTATTGATGGTAAATTATGATTGACGATGGTAAGTAGATATGTTATTGATGGTAAATTATGATTGACGATGGTAAGTAGATATGTTATTGATGGTAAATTATGATTGACGATGGTAAGTAGATATGTTATTGATGGTAAATGAATGAGTTAATGATGGTGTGACAGGGCAGCATGACCTATTTCCATCAGCTGGTTCTGAAAAACAGAGAGGACAACAAGTTGCGCTTGCATGTCTTTGTTGACCTCCCGCATTATGATTGAGAATTCCATGTATGTGTTATTAGAAAGGCCTCTTCTGATGCTTTGTGTTGCTTACAGCATGAGCATGACAGCTAAAACACTGTCATCACTCTCTTGCACATTAAATTTTCCAATTCAACTTGAAGAGAATTAGTCATAAGCAGTTCATGAGCTGCTTCCATAAGGGTTTCATCTTTTCTCGCCATACTATGCCAGTGTCCCGTGTTAGCCAGAATAATATTGAAAATGAAGGGGTAGAATAACTAGAAGCAGAGACTATGTGTGGTCTTATTTGTCTAGTAGGTTACGATAAATATTTTGCATTAATTTCTCTGTTACAGAAATATTTCAACCATACTCGATCCGGGTGGGGTGTCGGTACCATACCCGATGGCAAAGAATATTACCAGGCATGCCTCACATGGTATCTGTCTCTAAACAGGAGTCCACAAGATGTCCATGAACTTGGCCTCCGCGAGGTGGCACGCGTGGAGAAGCAAATGCAAAAGGTCGGTCTAACAGATTGAAGACTTTTTAGTCGGTTTACACAATTCAGGAATTTAATTATAAAAATATATAAACCCTTAGCGCTCGTCTGGCTAGATATTTTTTCAGATGTGTCTGTCAAAACGAGGCTCCAAGATGTCCCGATGTTTGGACTGTTCGAAATTTGTCATGAGTTCAGAAGATTTTTTTTTTTTAATTGTTAATTTCTTCGTATACACACTGTGAATGGGGGAATATCTGAGGGAACGCAGTATTAGATTGTTAACAATCCAGATGGCAGTGTTCACGTTTTGTGTTAGGGTTGTATAGTCATAATCACACACACACACACACACACACACACACACACACACACACACACACACACACACACACACACACACACATTCTCTCTCTAACACATACACACACACACATTCTCTCTCTAACACATACACACACACACACACACATAGTCTCTCTCACTCTCACATTCTCACACACAATCTCTCACTCACTATCTCTCTGTCTCTCTCTCTCTCTCACACACACACACACACACACACACACACAGACACATTCTCTCTCTTACACATATACACACACAAAAAAAACCTTACACACACACACACACACACACACACACACACACACAGTGGTAAATGTATATTTCAGTGGAGTTTGTCTTTCAGATAATGGCAAAGCAAGGGTATCCAGGGTACACGGTAGCTGATTACTTTGCTGAACTGAAGAAAAAAAAACCGAAAAAGTTTTTTCTGCCTACAGCAGTAAGCATCTATCTATCTATCTATCTATCTATCTATCTATCTATCTATCTATCTATCTATCTCTCTCTCTCTCTATCTATCTATCTATCTATCCATCCATCCATCCACCCTCCCACCCACCCACCCATCCATCTATTCATCTATCTATCTATCTATCTATCTATCTATCTATCTATCTATCTATCTATCTATCTATCTATCTATCTATCTATCTATCTATCTATCTATCTATCTATCTATCTATCTATCTATCTATCTATCTATCTATCTTTCATCCTTCTGGTCCGTAAGCCTTTCTATCCTCCTGTCTAGATATCTCCTTATCTATTTGCATACATATTTGTCTGTCTTACTGTCATCATCAGAGTTCCAAATGCACACATGCCTTGTTTATGATTTTCTGTCCATCTGACTTCCCATAGATTCCTTCCTAAATAAATAAATAAATAACCTTCACTTCTCCGAATAGCACGCCTGCCAGTTTGATCTGTTTGGATGCTTTTTCTCTCCAACCCACCCCGCCCCCATATAATATGAAATATTATATTAATGTTATAAGAAGAAATTAAATATATGTCAATCTTTACCTTTTATCGTGTTTTCTTAATTATATAATATTGTTTTCCGTGGCTGTATTTATATATATGTATATTCCGATTTAAATAATTCAGTGATGCAATACTTTAGTTTATTTTCTGTTGTAAATAATTGTGTAATTTGCGTCTCAGGAAGCCATGATAGATGAATACGACAGGATCATTCGTAGACGAATAGAACCGAAGTTAAACGGGCTCTTCAAGGATCTCCCAGGACTGCCCTTAAGGTAAGTAGATGCAGATCGTTTTGAGCAAACCTGTCCAATTTGTGCAGGGTCGATCTTTTGACTTCACACATCAATTTGTGTTTATTGTAGGGTCGATCTCTTGACTTCACACATCAATTTGTGCTTATTACAGGGTCGATCTCTTGACTTCACACATCGATTTGTGTTTATTGTAGGGTCGATCTCTTGACTTCACACATCAATTTGTGTTTATTTCAAGGTCGATTCTTGACTTCACACATCAATTTGTGCTTATTACAGGGTCGATTCTTGACTTCACACATCAATTTGTGTTTATTACAGGGTCGATTCTTGACTTCACACATCAATTTGTGTTTATTACAGGGTCGATCCCATGCCCACGGATGGGCCACGTGGTCAGTATTTTTCAGGAACGGCTGATGGCATTCGTCCTGGAATCTTCTTTGCCAACGTCCTCAGACCAGATGAGATGTATGATGTAATTTGTTCGTTACTTAAAGTGACCGTAGTGTCATGGCACTAACATTTTCTTTGTTTATTTGCTTAGCTACTTTTTTTTTCTTTTTTAGGTAGGACAGATATCAGAATAATGTGGAAACTTTCTTTCTTCTGATTGTAATTAAAGTGAACAAATAAGAAGACATTTTTTCCATTTTTATTCTTAAACAGGAACAAACAATAGAGATTTAAAGTTTATTTTTTCTGCAATACACAGACATTAAAATCGAGTTAAAACAAAAGAAAAAGGGTTGGATTGGAGAAAGAGGGGTGGGGAGGGAGGGAGAGAGAGAGAGAGAGAGAGAGAGAGAGAGAGAGAGAGAGAGAGAGAGAGAGAGAGAGAGAGAGAGAGAGAATGTGTTTACTCTCATAACTTATAGCGAGCAGAGTGATTAACAAAGAATTGTATGCTACCCTTTCAAGGGTAGAGGCAAAGTAAAACAATAAAAGCATTCGGACTGTTTAACAGCTAAAAACAAATAATCCTAAGTTCATATTACTGCTGCTGTTATACGTTTTTTAAAAACATCATTTATAGGCCTACATACTTGATAACATCAATGACCTTCAATACATTTCATTTGTAGACCTACATACTTGATAACATCAATGACCTTCAATAAATTTCATTTGTAGACCTACATACTTGATAACATCAATGACCTTCAATAAATTTCTTTTTGTAGGCCTACGTACTTGATGATGTCATTAACCTTACACGAAACGAACCCAGGCCACCATTTACAGGTAAGCTTTAAGTTTAGGTCAGGTACTTTATTTTTAAAGTATTATATTAAACTTAATACTTTATATGTAAGTCTTATATTTTATCAAGTTTAATGCTTCATTCTAATTAGTTTAGTTTTATAGTCGTTGCTACGTTTCCTCCCTTATATAAGACCCCCAAATCGAGACATTTTCCTGTGACGCAGAAAACGGACGATATTGTAATACGCGCACTTAACTGACTAAAATGAACTTGCTTGGACTCCAGCTAACTGTATTGAGATGTATTAAGGTATTCCATTTTTAAATGACAAGCAAAAAACAAAAAAAACACGTTAAGAATGAGAACGGTGAAGGAAGTAATAAATAAATATTTTATGGCATGTTGTAGGCTACATTTAACAATTATGTAATATGTAGTGTTCTTTGTATTGACTAATCTATAATGCAGATTTTGTTCCTATTTTATTCTTTGTCTCAGAGACAACATTGATATGTAATGTTTGTTTTCTATAGTTATTTTCATAGGCATCATACAACAATATTAAAAAATAATAAATGGGGGGCGTGGGGAACAGCAAAGCAACAGTATGTTAATTTGTATCACCTTCAGGTAAGGGTTGCCGTTTAAAAATGACGTTCTCAACAGTCGATAAATGCATTTCATTTCTAGGGAGGAATTACTGAATATCACACATACGTTTAGATTTTGTGTTTTGTTGTACTGATACCAGTTCAACTATCCGGTCACTAGAAAATACATAGGAGCGCTTTGTTTTTATAATCTTGTATTTGTAGACAAGTTACGTCATCCTAGATTTTATCGTCTTGTACTTTTGTAGACAAGTTTTGTCGACCTAGATTTTATCATCTTGTAGACAAGTTATGTCATCCTAGATTTTACCATCTTATACTTGTAGACAAGTTATGTCATCCTAGATTTTTTATCATCTTATGTCATCCTAGATTTTACCATCTTATACTTGTAGACAAGTTAGGTCATCATCTGGTACTTGCAGACAAGTTATGTCATCCTAGATTTTACCATCTTGTACTTGTAGACAAGTTATGCCATTACAGCGGATTTGCCAGAGTTCCGCAAAAACAAAGAGTACACCGCCAAATTCCGGGTGCCTTTTGCGTTCCCCACATACACTGCCTACGTGGAGGTAAATGTCTTTTCTCCTCACTGTCCGCCATGTCATTATTTCTACCTATTCCACTGATTTTAAGCAAGGAAGTGGGGGATGTAGTTGGTGAGTTTGTGTAGTAGTTGTCTGTGATTCTGAATTTCTCGGGATGTTATATACAATTGTCTTTGTTTCCATGAAGACTGACGTCAGATATTAATTGAATAGAGTTGAACATTAAGCAAAAATGTAATTTTCTGCACATCGAGACGGGTTTGTATAAGCGAATATGTTTGTTGGATAAATTGGGTGTTTATATGCAAATGTGAGTTGTTTGGATAAATCGGTGTTTATTTGCAATTGTGTGTTATAAATTTGGATAAATTGGGTGTATTTTGCAATTGTGCTTTGTTTGGATAAATCGGGTGTTTATTTGTAAAAGTCTGATGTTCATATCTGGACCAACTTCGTAAGCAACTCTTTGATAGTTATATGTATGCGCCTGATTGTTTCTATGCAGATCATTTACACACACACACACACATGTCGGCTTCTTTGGTGAATGTCATTATAATTATGGAATTTCTGGATGGATAGATGGATTGGACATTATAGTCTGGTGTTTGTTTTCTCAGGGATGGGCGTTGTATGCAGAGTCCCTTGGGGAAGAACTTCATCTGTACAGAGATGACTATGAACTGTGAGTTCCTACATAGCCTGGGTTGTATACTAATCGAGTATAACAATGTACAAGAATCGATATAACTGTACACAAATGGACAAGATTGTACTTATTAAATTAATATAATAATGTACACAAATCGATGTCAGTAAACGTATGTTAATGGAGCCAATGGGGTATGTGTCTCTGAAAATTAAAAAAAGTTCGAATTGAATTATTCTTGGATATTTTATAGGCGTACTCTGAAGAACGTTAAAACAACAGCATTCTAGCATTTTCAAAAGACAACATAGGAAGACTATCATATGACCCGAAGTTGTGTCCAATGCATTACAAAAAATGACTCTTGTTTGTTTCAGAATGGGATTCTATGATTCGGAAATCTTCCGTGCGTGTCGGCTGGTAGTTGATACCGGCATACACTATTTTAAGTGAGTCTTCACTTTCAGCAATCGTTAGGGGATTTAGTGCAAAATAATGATACTAATTAAAAAGAAACAATGTATTGAGGTAGTTAGATGAACTTAACTGTGCCTTTCTTGTTTACTTAGGTAAATGAAATTTTTGCTTAAAATAACAAACGAATTTTGTGTCCATTTTTAAGAAAAATGTGTTTCTCTTGTTTAGAGACCACCACAAACCTAGCTGAATAAGGGATATATGAAATTGTCCTATATGGAAATGGTACTAGTGAAGATAGCGAGAGACAAATTATTAAGAGTATATCTTTCTCTTAAATACAGCACATTTTAAAAGATACTTTATAAGTTTGTGCAACAAACACACTAAAATCAATTTAAGCAGATATTAGTGTTATAGATAACTTAAATAGGTCATTAATTATCGGATGTTTCATTGAAGACACCGCTGAATATAAAAGAGGCCCTTTATGCCAAAATCGTTGAAATTAGAAATTAAACATTAAAAAAAACCAATCGTTCATAAAGTTTTATAATTCCTTTGAACTGCTTCGGCTATTCGGTAACATATACATGTGTTACAATTTTATGCCTATGGAATGAAGCAGTAATAATCCGAAATGGGTTAGCACTCTTGATCAATCTTGCTGACACATCACTTTAATTTGCAGCTGGAGCCGCGACCAAGCCATCGAGTTTTTCCTCAAGTACACCTCTGATTCCCGGGCTGGGATAGAAGTGGAGGTGGACCGCTACATAACATGGCCGGGACACGCATGCGCATACAAGATAGGAGAGCTCAAATTCAAAGATCTGCGTAAACATGCAGAAGAAGAATTAGGTATTTCTTAAAGACTGAATGGGAATCGGTCAGATTAAAGCCTTCCAGGGCCCTAAGCACTGAAAATATGGTGCCCCCGCCCCTTCCCTTGGTGAAACAAGCAAACAAAATATCTGTTTTTATTACAGGTTTAAAAAAAACAGCAAAAATGTATTAAATGTCTGATTTTTCTCGAATTTCCGATTGTGAAATCCATGATTAGGTCATCAGGAGTTATTCGACTAAATATGTCCAAAGCAGAGCTTGAAAATGACGTCTGCCATGACACGTTCACTGAAAGATTATCCGATCAGTTTTGTCTGACAACAAGAACTTTTAATAGAACAATTAGTAATCATCGTGTTAAGAAAATACTTCAAGTATCTCTACATTTGGAGACACACATCGCATTCCATATTTCACTATTAAGTCACGAATATCAACGTGACAGCGTTTCGTTTTTCCTGTTTTATTATACTTTTTTTCTCAAATATAACACTGCAATTGCCGTAGTTCTCCAAAATGATTCATGTTTAAAACGACAAGGTACAATTCAGCTAGATTTCGGGAATCTTATGAATATTCTTCAGCAAACATATTCATTTAAATTAAACAGGGGAGATTACTGGACTGGATAATACTCGTATAAGCAGATTGAAATGGTCGTATATAATTAATTCAATTTTATCTTCAACAATTAATTCGAAATTTTTTTCCACGGCGCCCCTGTTAGGCTGGTACCCTAAGCACGTGCCCAGTCAACTATCTGGGTAATCCGCAACTGGATGGAAATGTTTTTCTCATTTAAGTTAAAGGGAGATATTGCGATTGCTAATTGGCTTTTTCAGTACTGAACAATGTGTCTAACTTTACTGTTTTTCCTGGATGGCTGTAGAGTAGCAGGATGTGTGAATGGAAGTATGTGCATTTGTCTGTCAACAGAGATATCTGAAAGCGCCCAATCTTATTTTAGTCTCGTCTATGAGAGGTGGTCAAGAGAACAGATGGCATCCTACCTCGATTCTTGTACACCCGAAGCATCTTTTCATGTTAAAACATACATCAGTTTAATAACCATAAACACACGAAGCTTACCCCCCTCTCCAAACGCGAAAGCGGCGGAAGCCGGAAGCGTTCCCCACATTAACAACAACACACGAAGCATCTTTTCATGTTAAAACATACATCAGTTTAATAACCATAAACACACGAAGCATATTTTCATGTTAAAACATACATCAGTTTAATAACCATTAACACACGAAGCATATTTTCATGTTAAAACATACATCAGTTTAATAACCATAAACACACGAAGCATCTTTTCATGTTAAAACATACAGCAGTTTAATAACCATAAACACACGATGCTTAACTAAATGGTCTGTAAACACCTCAGCTGGTGATACTATGAATCCGTTTATCCCAAGAAAAGAAAAAAGGAGGTTGGGGGCGGGGCGGGCAAATGAAGGAGAGAGAGAGAGAGAGAGAGAGAGAGAGAGAGAGAGAGAGAGAGAGAGAGAGAGAGAGAGAGAGAGAGAGAGAGAGAGAGAGAGAGAGAGAGTTCTCCAGTAAATATACGGGACATTGAAATGTTAGATTTCTACTGAAATGTCAGTCCTATTACCATCCCTTGCTTAAATCCCTTGTTTTCTTCACAGGTGAACATTTCGACATCAGGGACTTCCACTCCATTGTTCTTGAGAACGGACCAGTGCCGCTTCATATACTGGAGTCGCTTGTGGAGGACTGGATCCAGAACCACAACAGGAAAAAACCGCACGTGCAACTCGGAGCCAGTAACAAGACCGTCAGGGATTGCATGTGTCCTCCAAGTGCTGTAATCAGATGCCCATTGCACGCAGCTTCACACGTCCGTCCGTTTCTTCCCGACTTGGTTTTGCTGGCCATGACGCTCTCGGTTGCAGTTGGTTTGATATCGAGGTCAACAAGTGGACGTGTAATATATGAGCGGTAGTTTCCATGGACAAACTTGGTGGTTGTTGCCTTGTATGCTAATGAGCTCCATTGCCCAGACTTAGTCAGCAAGTGGATAAAGCATTAAACCAAAGTGCATAAATATATAATAAAATTTGGTATCGGCCAGCTAAAAATGGACAAACCAGGTTGGTTGTTATTATTTTGTATAACACTGGTGTCTCCTCGACAGAAAACAACAAAACTCATCAAAGAAGACGAGTTTCGATCAATATGACCTGGGCATAAATTTCACTGGGGGGGGGGGGGGGTCAATGGAACAACACGTTTTAAACGCACAAAGACAAACTTCTACCTAATGCTGGATAATCTGTCAGTTATCGCTATAGTGTACCAGTGTTTGGCGTTATCATAGTAATGTACATGTACCAGGCTTCTATTATATACAATGACTGCGACCTATATTATTGAATGTAAAAGCATTGCGATCAGCATCTTATAGTGCAAAAGTGTGTGAGCACTCAGGTTTTAAAGTTACAAGAGGATAAAATAGTAGTTTGTTTTCCAAATAATATTATTTGGAATTGTAGTTAAATTATGTCTGTGCAATAGCTGAACAATAATTTGCTTTGTATGTCCTGCTAATCAGTATCGTTTTATTTATAGCAAAACATAAACACATTATTTATTGTAAAATAGATTTGATGATAAAACCATATCAATGAAACCAGATCACACTCCCCACACACACACACAAAAAGATCCATTATACATGTATTAGTTTTATACTTTTTTTTAAAAAACAGATCAAAATAAAAAGAATCATTATTCTTTATGTTTCTATTTTGAATTTTACATGTTTTTTTACAAACAAAAGTATTAAACTCTCAGTAGATCAAAAAGCAGACAAATGTGAAATTTTAGTGGGGAAAACTGCCACACATAATGACACACCCTTCATTATCAGACAGTAATGTTTCATGAAATATTATGTATAAGTGAAAATTCACATTTAAAATTAAAATTCCACTTAATTCAACTTAAAAGCTTCTGCTTATTTTCAAAGCCTTATGTAAGTAACATTTACTGAAAATAAAAACGTTAAGAATTTATTAAAGCACAATTAGAATGCCTGTAACAATAAGTGAAAGAGTTCATGAGATGTTACTCAGGTGAGAGATACAGAAGATATTGCAAGATAAGACAGTTATGAGTGTGCACACATGCATACACACACAAACATGTGCACGCACACACACACACAAACAGTCAAAATGGAAAATAGCTAGTGTCTTATTGTGAAATCATATTTTGAAAACAAATATCCCCTACTGTCAAGTGTGAGACTAGGCTCAAATTTTTAAATTTGGAATGCACCTCTGAACATATGGATACTTCTGTTTGGATTTCTTCTCTTAAAGCAAACATAACTAAACCAGTGAAATAAGGTGCAAATTCTTTATGTTCATGGTGAAACAAATATTATGGCTGTCCAGTTAACAACTACTCACATGAAAATGATGAGTGTATAATATGCCTTGATTGTAAGCAAAGAACATATGTTTGTTTCAAAAATAAAAATAATGTTGTGATATTTTGAGTTGTTACTAAAATAATCATTTAAAGAGAGAACATTTTGGGGGAACCAGGTGAAATGTTCATTTGTTATAACTGATAAACACATTTTTTTTTCAAGTTTGTAAAAAAAAAAAATACTTTTGTGAGTGTAACTATAGTAGAGACAATAATAAAAAATATTTATCTGTGCAAAACAACCAAGGAGAGAATTAATTTTCAATGGCATACTTAAAAATTAAAAACTTATTTCTTGCTAGCCATTTCCACTATTTTATATATATATTATAGAGTACTCACGATGATCCCTGGCCTAATGGAGGGGAGAATTTGCACAGATAACTGAAAAATACAATCTGAACCTTTTATTTTTATTGTGTGTATGCATATCTACAGTAGAACACCTTATTCTAACTAAAGTAGATCTGACTGTATATTCCTACACTTTATTTAATCTGATAATATTTATACTTTTGTACTGTGCACTTTTATGAACTGAGCATTCTGTATAAAATTAATGTATATAACCATAATGAAAAGCTATTACAAAATTCATACATGAAACAATTATTACAGTAAAAATTCCCCCATAACTACTGACTACAAAGATTGTTTTATTTATATATATATCTATATTTGTACAATGAAACAATAGATTTAGAATCTGATAGTGCAGTCAGTATATGATTTGCAGCTGTGACAAAATATCCTATAAACATGAGCATAATTACATAAAATAAAAACTCATAAATAAAAGTCTGCTTATGGAATCCAAATTCCTTCATATCAAAGCACAGGAAACCATGG
The DNA here is from genome assembly GCA_028829895.1 of Sinotaia quadrata. Taxonomy (NCBI): domain Eukaryota; kingdom Metazoa; phylum Mollusca; class Gastropoda; order Architaenioglossa; family Viviparidae; genus Sinotaia; species Sinotaia quadrata. The sequence goes on along the minus strand of CM054177.1, from coordinate 73,925,118 downwards.
TTTGCCCCAAAACATGGCCTTTCATGCATTGAAGAAGAGGGGTCACAGTCTAACAACACACTTTTTCTTTATAAGATTTTATATATTCATTTCCATGCTAGTTTAAGTTTTATCTATTCAAACCTATGGTAGTTTAATGTTTCATATATTCATACCTCTGGTAGTTTAAATTTATATATTCATACCTATGGTAGTTTAAATTTTATATTCATACCTACGTTAGTTTAAGCTTAATGTATTCATACCTATGTTACTTTTGTATTTATCCACAGATAAGAGGCACAGTGTTACAGTGTTAGTGTTGAGAACTTTTGATTCACTATTTGTTTATAATGTTACTATCTAATATCAAAATGGATAATCAAATTTTAAACAAAATGTTACTTTGTGTTGAGAACTTTTGATTCACTATTTGTTTACATCATGTTACTATCTAATATCGCAAAATGGATAATCAAAATTTAAACAAAATGTTACTTATTAAAGTATGCTTTAACAAATTCTTCTGGAAAAAGAAAATCATAAACTGTTTAAACCTAGATAATTAAAACACATCTGCTAACATGAGTAAGTGTGTATTGTGTGTGTTTATGTGTGTAACAATCTTTTATTGCAATGATTTGCAAATACATACAAATAATAGTTATATTTTTATTATTATTTTTACTTTTAATGCATTCGCTCTTGAAATGAGGCCAGTTTTATGGCCAGTTAGTCAATGGTTAGTAAATGTTGTAGTTCTCTTGTATTGGTTTGCTTGTTGTACTTTGTTATCTTAGAGCAAAAGAATTCTGTTGACATTTTGGACATTTTGAGAAAATCTGTTTGAAAATTTACATATTTGTAGTACTACCTTCTAGTACAAAGTTTTATTTCATGTAATGTTTGCTTAATAATTAATTGGAAAGTTACAGAGAAATCAAAAGGAATTTTTTTTAAAGTTGATTATTTTGTCAACAAGCTATTGTGAAAGGTGGCTATTGCAGTCAATCTAGTAATAATTCAAATAGAAATCTAGCCATCTGCCAATTGTCAAAATTGTTAGTTACTGCAAAAGTCTACTATTTCAGCATATCTAGTAATAAGTCATTTAGAAAGTTAACTATCTATTTCTAAAGTTATCTATCTATGTCTTAAAAGTTATGATTAATGCAAAAAGGCTGCTATTTCAGTATATGTAGAGATGTCACTAACATAACTACAAATATTGCTGGAATAGCCTTAATAACATACTGTTATTAACATTTTAGAGAGGTAATACAGAATGAAGAACTGACCAGCTGAAACAGTATATGAAGACAAACACTAATTAAAACTATAAGGGTGATACGAATGTTTTCACTGAATAATGTATTGATCTCAATCAGAATATTGTATTTTGCTCTAAATAGTGATCCTTCTCAATAGTATGTAACTTTTAAGATTCAGTTAGCTATCTTACTACTGGATAGACCTAACTAGCATTTGCATTGACTCTTGACTCCTAAGACTGACATATAGCTAACTTTCTAAATGACACTACTAGATCTACTGATACAGCAGTTGTTGGCAGTGATTCAATACTTCAAAAACTGGCAGAAGGCTAACTTTCTTTAAAAGTTCCAAATAAGTGAAACAGAGATATTACGATCATATTTATCGCACTGGAAAAAATACTTAAAATATTCCTTAAATAATCACACTGAAGAGAGAACTTAAATATTCCCTAATTAAATTGCACTGAAGAAAGTACTTTAATATTCCCTGATTAAATGCACTGAAGTAAACACTTTAATATTCCCTAATAATTTCACACTGAAGGCAGTACTTAATTCCCCTAAATCTAAATTACACAAATATGTATGTATTTGATGCAAAGAATCTACTTTAAGGCAAACGAAGTGATAAAGAACTGGCATAGTAGCCATCTGGTCCAACACTGTGTCGTTGAGATAAATCAATTCTGTCTACATGGAGTGATCCAAACTCATAATCACCAAAGTTCTGAAACAAAGAAAGCAGAAATATAAATTATTTTAAAACACTTAAGTAAGAAGAAGAATATTAAAGAAGTTTTCTAAGACCATAAAAATCTATCCCATGCATGCTAAAACTGTTATTGCGAAAAGACAAAGCATATGACTTGTATGGAGTTCATATTTAGCCACACAAAACTGAAGACTGATTTCACATTCAAAAACAAAAATCTGTCGCTGACTGGTTCATGAGGCCTGTGCTTGTTAATGCTGATTGGATAGCTGTTAAGTCAGAAGTTTCTTTTGTGACCTATATAGAAGGTTAAATTAAGTGAATCATTTTCCATTTTGTTCGTTTCATCTGGATAACTCTGACTCATTTCACTACATATATGAATGGTGATTTTAAAAAGAATTAATGTTAAGTTTTGTAATTTTGTTTGCTGTTGTTCAGGATGAGTCTGTCTGTTATATTCAATGAAATTCTGTCTGGTAAAAAATGAATGCAATTCACATTTTAAAAAAATATTTTAGTTTCTTTTCAAATTCTTTATTTACCTTTAATACTGGTGTGGCATTAAAAGATTCTCGATCTTTGTTAAGACTTCGTGATTTTTGCTGTCTTGGAACTGCAGTTCCACTAGTATCTTTGCGAAAAAGTGTGTTCATGACAGTGATATGGAGTTTGACCCGCTCATACTGTCGCTGCATCAGTCGACTTTGCAGAAATCTGTCCACAATTCTGTTAGCTAGTTCATTAAGTCTAAAAGTAACATGAAAAGAAACAAAAGAAAATAACAACTAAGCATTAAAATGAACAATAATAATAAAAATAACAATGGGTTCTATTTGCAATAATTCTTCAGAGGACTAACTGATGAAGATCTTGGCCTCAAACCTCAGCATTAATATACTAGGGGATGGATGTGGATCCAATGAAAAATATCCCAATGATCAAAGTTATCTCAAACTCATAATCTGCTAGCAGCCACATGGTAAATGAAAATTCCATGTTTTATAGATATATAATATGAAAACAACTGAAAGAGTCAATGTTTCAGCTATACAGTCTTCATTACAGTTATTAATAACAATAACATGAACTATTAAAATGAACAAGCCTATTGATAAGTAATACATTTATCTGAATAGATGGTTGATAACCTTAAAATAATTACCTCTGGCTTGATACTAAGGTCTCTTATGTAACTAGAAAAAAATTTCTAAACAAATATAAATCTTAAAATAAATATTATGTAACAACTGGCTCAGATAAAGTCTGAAAACATCATATATTAATATGAAAACAATCCTGTAAAATGCATGGTCTCTGCTAAAAGACCCATAACTGGCCATTCAAAACTCTATTTGCAATAAATGGAAGACTTGATACATAAATATAAAATAATGATATTTATTTATGTTATGATATTTATTTATTTATGTTAATGCTTCAAATACTAAGATCTCTAAGCATTTAATAACTCTGGTTGCTGAACTTAGTCTCCAGCTAGGGAGAGAGTGTCAATTGAAAATGTCCAAACTGGATTGGGTCTCAAATCCTTGACCCTGTGCCCAAGAGACTATCACTATCATTCTTGATCACCCAGGTTCCACAAAGAGAATACCTGAATAATAATAATGTGACACTCATGAATGTATGCTCAAAAGCTGATCCATTCAAGACAATGGAGTTCAAGTGATACTTGCAAAAGAGTGAGGTAGGATGTCTGATTATAGAAGCTGTTTGTCTTCCATTTCTAATGCCGTAATGCAGCTTAAATACCTTGCATAAGTAGGTAAGGGATGTAATCCTATGAGCACAGGTATATCATAAAAATTCCAAAATATTTAGGGAACAACAAACACAACTTTTAAGATCATAAAAAAATACCCCACCCCCCATTCCCCCAAAATAAAAAAATAAAGTAGTTCTAATGAAGAACTCATTTAGATTGCATAGGTATAAAGATTAGGAGCATGATCATACTAAACTCATACCACAAGGTTGGGATAACTGATGCTTACTTGTCAGCTTCTGGCCCTGACTTTATTTTTGCATACAAAATATCCACAGCTCCTGGATCATCATTCATATACTCAAGGCCTCTTACATCCACAAAAAGAGGACTGCCATTTAACATAGGTCTGTAAGAAAGAAATGGCACACATTGGGTTCAAGTAGTAACAGGGATGTAATCTTATCATACTTTAGTTTTCAAAATGAAGACTCAGTAAATGTGTAATCCTACATTTATAAATTCAGCCATTCAACCAACATAATTTCTATAACACTGGAGTTATTTACACAAAACTTTTCAGTAATTTTTGTCTAAAACGTGATACAGTGGTACCTCGCATAACGAATGCCCTGCAGAATGAACGATCCGCATAACGAATGCTGCTGCGAATGCCCGCATGGCTCGCAGAACGAACTTGTTTCACATAACAAACCATACGTACGCCGCATAAACATTGTATTTCCCGTGAAAAAATGGCCAAATCCAGCAAGTCATATCTTGCATGGCTCAGATGAAGGCAGGACATGTTTGTCCTTTTTTCCTTGCTTTGATGTGTTTTTGCCATTTGTGTGTTTACTGGATGGTGGTTATAGAATTCAAGGTCTTATTCTCGTTGTTGCAAGACAACTTTTCGTGAGTGAACATTCTTGTTTCAATGAAGTGTGAACAACTAAAAACTGGACTGGAAAAGAGACCTATGTGTTTATGAACTGTACATAAGTGTGTGCGTCCTCCTCATCCCACCTCCATTTCACCTCATCAATGCCTTACATCTTACCTCATCAACACCTAACATCATACCCTTCTTTGGTGAGTGTCTTTACTAGTGTTCCCCCCCCCCCCCCCCCCGAACACAGATATGTCTTCATTTTCTCCTAATTTCTTTGATTTTTCACAGCAATGTGGAACGGATTGCACGATTTCCTGTAGAAGTCTATGGGATATCGTGTTTTGCATAACGAACACCTTGCATAACAAATATACTGCTGGAACGAATTGTGTTCGTTATGTGAGGTACCACTGTATATATATATAATAACTGAGTTTTAGATCAGAACTTCTTCTGATTAGACAAAATTTAAACAAAAATTTTGTAGACTGTAAAGTAATTATGAAAGTTGCAGCTGATTATTTGTTCTTACAACTTATTTTTATTTCTTACCAAATATTTTTCTATTATGAAATTAACACATTGACACTACACATCACTCCACTCAAACAAATTAAGAACATTTTACCAGGAAAAAGAGGTTACAGAATTGCAGATAATTTAAATCAAAATTCACAAATAAAACATGTAATTATCGTATGAAAATTAAAGAAAGGTATCTGTGGTGGAGTAAATTTGCCTATCCCTAGTTTTTGATTTAATTGTTATATAAATTATTAAATTGTTGAAGTGACCCAACTTTGGGCACTCCTTATGATGGTATTTTTGTAAGTGTCAGAGTTGGAGTAAACAACTTGAGTTGAGAATATGCTAGAAATTGCTGATGCAATCCAAACCAATTCCAAATGGATGAGTAGTTTTTATTATCCAATGGTTAAGATTTATGAGAATGAGACCAACCAATGGGCTGAGATCAAAAGTTTACTTGCTGTAGAGAATTCTATTGTCTAATCACTTTGAATTTTGAGTCCGATCATGAAAGGTGGCCTTTAGCTTAATGGGAATAAGTAGTCTATCCTTGTTTAGCCGGAATCTCCTGGTTTGATTATAAACTGCTTGACTGTGATAGATGCGAGAAGTATCTACTGCAATGTATAAGTGTAAGGAATACACTGCACTCCTTTGATGCATGGTGGCAAAGTATGCCGACTATATCGAGCAATTTTTGGTACAAGGAAGCTATTGGAAATTGCTACAATAGCTGATCCACCTGAGGGAGCTAATATGGCAGAGCACAAGATGGCTTCGAGAGAATGGCGGCAAGTCAGTGTTCTACAACGTGAAAAGGGAAACACATGGAATTGACAGTAATAACGTGAACAATAAATCTGGACTTTGTTATGAAAAGCGCATGAAAAGGCTATTGCAGATTTGCCTAGACAAGGTTACATAGAAACTATTATTGCTTATCTCTAATAACTCCATTTATGTTCTATGATAGAACTATCCTGTGATTTGTATGACATAATCTGTTGAACTGTGTTTTAGGATATAAGGCTATATAGGTATTAAAATTATTCAAATGTGGTTTCATGGAAATAATGATGCCAAGTAATCTTTTTCATTATATTTGTTATATGTATGTTTGATTATTGATTTAATAAATTTATTGACCTCCTTCACATATTGATAACCTTATGTTAGAGAAGAAAGTGGGTGGATGGGGGTTTATCTTCTCCTTTAGTAAGTAGTTTTCCATCTATGGAAATATTGTGTGATGGTAAATGTTTGTCTTTAATGTTGTAGAAGAGAAAAATATTTACAGTGCCCACATATCCGCCTAGTGAGAGAGATGAATTATGTCTGTTGCAGAATTATTAATAAAATAAATTAAGATTTTCATCACTTGCAATTAGTTATTTAATTAATTAATAATAATAATAACCATTAACTATGTGGCACTAGTGTCACAGTATTTATAATATATATAACAAAGAATAGGATTGTATGATATAAGGAAAATACCAGGTCAATGTCAAAGTAACTTTACTGCTTAAAAAATATATGAACAATTCATCCATGAACAAAGATTTAAATCAAGAAAAAGCAAAGCAATGAATCTTTAACAAAAAGCTGGATAGCATCAAAGAAAAATACACAACAAATTAATAAATGAAAACAGATCAGCTAATAATACCATACTATCATATCTCAAAGTAAGATGGTTTTATTCTGACATACTTTTTATGCTGGCAAATAATTGCTCAATAACTGCTGTAGCTACAATAAATAAATATTATGACACAAAAATAAACACAGCTAGCAGTTATTGTAACAGACAGTAAATAAACAAAGCAAAATAAAATGAGAAGTTGGTAATATATTTACTCTACAATGGTGCTGAAACATTCAGCCAGCTTTTCCTTGGCCTTTGTAACTTCAGTTTCATTCAGCAGGACCAAAGTGCCAATGGTCAAGTGCAGCTTCTGTGGGTTCTGAAAAATGCTGGGATCCACCCCTATACTCTGAAAACCATTTCACAAACTCAGCACTCCACCAACTGCATAATAAATTGGTTAAAACAAAACACAAAAATAAATCTTATCTGATCTGACTGACATTTTATATATAAGGTATTTTGAAAATATTCGCTTGGCTAACTTTATAAAGAGCTGATTGAGAAGAATAATATGTGGTCAAACAAATCTGAAGACAAATACTAAAAGAATAGAAATACACCCTTTGATATTCATAGATTTGATAGTCACAGTTTTATTTTTTGCAGCCTATTGTACTTTTGGGGGTCAATGTTGCAAATTCATGATTTGGATTTGCACCCATTTAAATTATTATTATGTGCTCTCTATACCCATGGATGGAAAATCAGGAATGAATTAACTATATGCTCTTTAAAAATACCAACCATAATTATATCATATATTTTTTCTTTTCACTGCCAAAACATAAAGATGATTTCTGGGAGGTGGATTAACATCTGCCATAAACTCTGCCTTCTGAAAATGGAAGCAAAGTAGAGTTGGAGCCAGCACTAACATACCTCCTTAGCTAATCTAAGAGTTTATTTTTCAATTCATAAAACATTTAACTCCTAGTGACAAAATTTAACTCTGTAGCCTAGCACAAATTTGGTGGCTTGAACCAGAATTAATAGTTTGTAGCGTATAATACTTTAGCAGTAATATATTAATTTCCACATCATTAACTGGTGCATAAATCTACTTTATCTTCTGTCTTGTGTGTACAGCATCAATGAACTTTTCCTATGTCTTTGCATCATGCATCTGTTCACTTTTTTACCAAATGATTTCACCCCACAGAGGCAGTCAAATATATTCTGAAAGAGTATAGATAAGTGAGACGGCTGAATCTCAACTCAATCACTATCTTGCCTTAAAGCACAGGTTTCTATATTTGCAAGTTCACATCCAAAGTAATCTTGGGGCAGATAACTATCATGTATACCAAGTGTCTTTTGAACATAGCAAAAATATTTATTTCTTACAGCTACAGGTACTGTTGTGTTACAAGGAAAACTTAATATTCCTGCAATACATTTATGAAATTATTCAGGAAAAATAATTCACTCCTTTTCTTATGCAAATACATTTCCATTACTGCTGATTAACAGTAAACTGAAAATAATGATTATATACATATCTATTTAAAAATTACAACTTTTTCACAAATCTAGCCTAATAAAAGGTCAGTTGACTTTTGCCTTTGTTGTTCAACAGGCATGCACACACATATATGCTTGCAAATGTGTATACCTACACACACACACACACACACATTAAAATGTTGACTATTGAAAATAGTCTCCAACTAGAAGGTATACTGGAGGAATTTTCCACTGAGAAGAAAACATGCACCACTCTGTCTCAACCTGGTCATTTGAGGACAAAGGTGATGAGGGTTCACAACTTTAAACTCTGAGAGGCTAAAAGTAAGTAGACAGTAATTATCACAAGCAAATTCTCAGTACTTGTTAATTATATGGATGCCACTTCAAAAGGTATGGCACACAAGAGAAACAATATTTTTTTATATAGCGTTACATATTATTATTTACAGCATTACCTACCTTAGAATTAATTTGGCCAAAATGAAGCAACATCTTCAATTAGAATATTACATGGATCACAGTCATTTAGCCTTGTTCGCCCTCATGAACTCAGCTAAATATGAATCCAGGAAGTCGCTGTTCATTCCCTGCCTGTTTTCCACTGCAATTTTCCAACTGAGCAACAACTACTAGTCTTTCCACTTATTAGGTATTGGCAAGTGTTTCAGTTCAATAAATTGTAGCTATGGTGTCTCAGATGAACAATCTAGCATTTTTACAATAAAACGCTCCTTTGTCTCCCAACAGATCACCCCACCACCTCAAAAAAAAAAAAAAGGAAAAACCAAAATCCTTCCAGCATTGATTTTTGATGAAGGAACAATTTCCACATTTACCCGGTCTACCAACCATTCTATCTGCATCCCTATGCAGATTTTCGCAAATACTGAAATAGTTATACCAGTCAGCAACTGATGGATGACATACCCAACTCTTTCATGACAAAATTTAGCACTTGTTACTCCCCTAGATCAGCAATATGAAAAGCATACCAGTTTTCAAAAGAAGTTTGGAATTTTTTAACCATATATCTTGTTGTATTCTGCAGGATCTTTTATGGCATCATTAATGGGGCTGTTCATCACTAAATTACAGTTTCACTTGTGTCTGTTATCACATATCCATTCCTCAGATAATGTGTTGAAACCTTGAAAGAACTCTATAGTCATTTCAACATTTTGCCCTCTCTAAAATAAAGATTTGAGATTCATGGTTGTGAAGTTTGTATGCTCCACCAGGAATGAGAAAAATAATGGAAGGTCATCTGACAGGTTTTCATAGTGCATGGTGCCAGTTGAAGCTTTGCACATGAGGATGCCTTTTGAAGTGGTTTGAAAATGGTGCTGATATAATTAACAAGTACAAAATTCTCTCTTTTGATATCTGCTATTTTAACATAATTAAATAGCATAGACAAAAAGATTGCAATTAAAACAGTGAGTGAACAACAAATATTTAACAAATTTAAAGTAAAATAAGATCATCACAGCAAAATCTAAAAGAATTAAAATGTATATTAACTGGGGAAAAACTAACAATATTTGGTCAAATGAAAATGAAGGTAACAAAATGACTTACTCTTTTTGGATCCTCTAGTACACTAAACTGAAATTCTTCAAACTTTGCAACAATGTCTTCACTCTGAACAGGGATGGAAAGAAAGTGCGTGAAAGGTTCTCTCTGCCGAGCTGAATCAACAAGCACTTCCAAGCGAGTCTTGGCTGAGATCACACCTTTCTTGTCATGACCTTGAATCACTTTGAAAAATGTTATGTTTTATAGCAAAGCAACAATTTCTACACATTCCTAACATTATCTGCCATATCATCATATGCAGAAGGGTACTAATAACTATGTGAATAACCAGAATATCCAATATACATATTAGTTATTACACCTAGCAGACATATACAATTATGCACAAAGAATCTTATATGACCTGAACACAATATCTTTAAAATAAGGAAGCAATATGAAATATATATAGATATTTTCAATAAAAACCTTTTTAAAAAGTAATAATGAAAACTAATGTGGATTTGTAATACCACTTAAATAACCTAAGTGTGTGTGTGTGTGTGTGTGTATGTGTGTGTGAGTGCGTGCGTGCGCATGCTTGCATGTGTGTATGTAAAATAATAATTAAATAATGTGATAAAAATCTAATTTTAAAATAAATAAATACATTCTAAATCCATTCAATGTTACAATCAACTACATTTGATTCATTACCTGCAAATGGCTTATAAAATAAATGCTAAATATAAAATAAGCTCAGATGAGGACTGATGTGCTACAGCACATGATGCTCTACTAACATTGCTTTCAATATGTGTTACTTGGGTATATAATATATACAAAATAAATATGCATAATCATACTCAATTATCTAAATGTTATGACAACAATATTCTAAAGTAGGAAAAGCATGCTATTTAAATGAGAACTAATACATCATGCCTATTTCCAGATTTGAATGTATGTGGCATACCTATTTCTCCCTCATATCCTGCTTTAGGAATAGTGATCTGAGTCTTGGTTTCTGCTTCTATTCTTTTCTTCATCTCTCCCTTCTTTCCAATAATAAGCCCAAAGTAAACACTAGGAATTGTCAGACGTACACAAAAACCTCCATTGGTTTCTTCAATGTTCAAATTTGTATCACATGTTTCATCATCGTAATTGCAGTGAGATGCATCAAATTCTGTGGTGAAAAATTAAAAAAACAATATATATATATATATACATAGACTACCAAGATTCTGATATATTTTTCAATGTACAAATGCAAGATAACATACTATTATTATACTAATTGTAAAATTGTTGATTGCAGCATATTATATGTAAATAGAAAGAAGATGTACATAAAATGTTATCTGCAAAAATATCAGCTAATAATAAAGCTATATATCAACAAAAAACCTTAACAAGAAAACAACAATATACAAAAGAACATCAATAAACAAGTATTCAAAACACCTTAGTTAGATATCATCATCATTTCTATTATCAAAAAGTCATGTATTTCTTTATTGATTTTTGCATGTAAAACTAACATCATTTCTCCAGGACATTCAGTAGCTATAAAGTTGAATATGTGTTGTGCATTTATTGTAGCTATTTCAATTCATTGTAATGTGTACATTGGATGTAGTGAAATGCTCATTCAGTCTGCATTAATGTAAAACCTTCAATAATTCTTGTAACTCGCATGAGCGTGGACTGGGTCATTTTATCCCATTTGTAAATCTTGTTGATTTGTAAACTAATGGTCGAGGTTGAACTGTAAGATTCACCTATTTCTGTTGCCACAAAGAGACATGATAATTATTGTGTAAACCCTTGCTGATAGAAGCATATTCTATTCCAGCAATTTCTTTTTCCTCCTTTATTGAGTCTATTATTCCTGGAGACAATGCAAGATAATTTTCAAGACATGTGCCTGGAAGCAAACACCGGAGAACCGGATCATGAGGATGGACTGTGTGTGAACTTCACTGAGTGTCCATCCATTATGAATAGACAGCTAGGAGCATATCTCTGCCAATTGACTCAACCGGTGTTTTTTGATTACATAACAATATCATGGACAGAAAAGGCAGTCTCGGAAAGACCACAAATGTGTACCTTGTATCAGATTGTTTGTAATATTTTATTGTAAATTATTAAATTTTATTCTTGTTATCTTAACGATCAACTGACTTGATTATAAGCGTGACCAAGGGGTAGGTGAGGGCAGATATGAAAGTGATGTGAAAGATCTTTTGTGTTTTAATCAGATTAAGATAACTATTCCAACTCGTGCATGTACATCAATTTACCTGTCTTTACACTGAATACCAGAACTCAGAACTCTAATTGTGAAGTCTGAAGGGTGAATTAGGCAACTAGTCTGTCATCAGTATAGGTGTGATACTGAGACAGAGTCATTAAATATAAACTGATATGTAACAAAAATCTTGACAAAGCATTTGCAGACCTAATCTGGATCCTTTATAAAAACATGGAAGGGAAAAACTGCAAATTATGATCAAACTGCAGGCCAAGTAAACCATATTCTCCAAAACTACTACTCAAGGCCCATCAAACCAGATTCAACAACAAAACTACACCCACCTGAACCAATGGAAGGAAACAAACACCAACATCATTTGGAAAATACTGCCAAAAATGAAAGTAAACCCCTCCCAGACTCCAAACAGCAAAACAAAGAGGCCTTCTTGCAAATACCAAATGGAGGAGAAGAACAACCAAATCACATCTATGGGTGGGGGGAGGGGTGAAGAAAAGAAAAAGCAGAAAATAACCAACACACAGATGAAAAAATGAAAATGAAAGAAAAAAGTCATCCAGACTGAATCAGAGCTCAACAGGAAAATAGACAGTATGATGGAAATTGAGGCTGCCTTCAAAGAATGTACAAGGGTACTAGAAGCACCTTCTCTCTCACCCTTGTCAGAGCCACCAACAACAGACCAACCATTAGAAATAAAGACAATACAACAAAAGAGAAAGAGTCCACTTCCCAGCATGAGGAGAGCCCATAAAATCACAGAAGTGGCTCAATAACACCAGACAGACATAGACAACAAAAAGAAGAGCACGTCTATCACCACCACTGACAATGACAACGGTGGGTGTACAGGGAGCAACAGTACCTGCAGTGAGGATTTTTCAACTCATTGTGGGAATAATACAGCTGATGTTGAACCATTTGTACTGGCCTCCTGCTCCAGTCTATGCACATCCCAATGGACACCACTGGGGACAGTGTCAGTGATAACAACTATGACAACAGCACTAGTGAGGAGGAGAGGGGTTGAACATATGTGCTCACTAGGTATAGATCTGTTGTGCTACCAGTCTGGGCTCTGTAAGATACTCCCTCCCACCCTCTCCTTCCCATCTTGTGCCAGGGACAGCGGCAACAACAAATCAGAAGACAACACCACCAATCACCACAGCAGTAGCCCATGGAAATTTGAGCTACTACATGCCTCTACTAGGCGGACATGGTGTGCCATGACATGCTGATCATCATTCATCATCGTCACCCTCCACTCTATCATCATCTTCAACTCTCCAAACAGTGACACCTGCCAGGCTGCAAAATCTGCCTAGGCCTGATTTTGCCATCATCCTAAGTACAGAAAAGAAGCATAATACTCCCATCCTTTCTCATACTGATTTGTTATGTTACATTTTGTAATCCAACTTAATGATATATGTCATTCTGCCATGCATAGATATTATATTCATTCATTTTAGTTCACTGATTTGTTGTACTTTTTTTCATATTTAACTGTTTTCTAAAATATTTGTCTGAAGTTTGAGGGGTTTTTTTTACTGTCTGAAAAGCTTACTCATTAGTTAATCTTTAATTCTGTACTCAAAATACTGTCATTCTCTTGCATTAAACTAAAATCCAACTCCATGAGTTAATAAATATTTAAACATAAAAAAATATGGATTTAATTAAAAAAGAAATGAATGAAAATGTTCTGACATAAAAGATTATAATCAAAGCCACTTTAGGTGTGCTCACAGATTAAAGTTAAGAGTAACATTATTTGACAACCCTGCAATCTCTTGAATACACATTTCTTTACTTCTATCATGAATGTATTGTATATGAACTAACCATTTTCATTTTAAATTCACTATATAGTTTATATCATATTACTTTACTTAAATTATTGCACCCAATCTGGTTCAGATTTCAACTAGCAATAAGTTCATCTGGTATTTCATTACCATTCTTTCTTTAACATAAAATAATAATCATCAGAAAATCTGTTTTGATACTAAAATTTATAGCATTTTTTTTTTCAGAAAAAAAATCATTTTAATAAATTCAGTAACAACCTGACTCAATCTCATCTTCTGGGTTATAATTTCCCCTCTCCTGCATTAGATTTTTTCTGTAACATCGATTGCCGATTCGGACAATTTGAGGACGAAGAACATCCATAATATATTATTTACCACCACAATCAATTCTTGATGCTTGACACCAGAAGAAAAAGAAAGAAGATTAAATTATTTATTTGACAGGATGCTTAAAAGGAAAAAAAGTGCTATTTATAGTCCAAATGTCATTGTCTACCATATATATATAATACAGCATTTAATGACAGTATGTGAATATAAAATAATTATCACTGTTTAAGCTGTTTCATGTATAAATTATAATACAATGACAATATGCAATACAAAATATTTATCAGCACTCAATTTTATACCCTACCAGTACCAAAGTACCAGCAGCTAGAGGTGCATTAAAAATTACGAAGTATAGGGATATATAAATATAAATTATAATTCATTTATACACCACCAGAAGATAATGATGCATAAAAATTACGTATAGGGGCATACGATTCATTTATAAATTATACATGACCTGAAGCTAATGATGCATACAAATTATGAGGTATAGGGGCATATGATTCATTTATATACTACCAGTACCAGAAGCTAATGGTGCAGAATCAAAAGGAAAAGAAAAACCACCCAGCTAAACCATACGTTAGAAATCAAACAATTGTTTGGTAATCGAGTTAAAATTATGTGTATTATGCTGAAGAAAAAGATTTCCGTGAAGAAATATCTACTCTACCAATCCATAAATTAACATTACAAATACAAGAAAGCAAAATACAAATGACAATGACTACTAGTACTACTAGTACTACATATACACTGATCTAGCTAAAACCAAGTACATCTACGAGGATCACGGATATATAAATTTAAACCTGTGAGATTAAAAAAAACAACTATACATTTTTCTTCCCCGGTATATTGAAAACTTACTTTAAAACTTTAATCTAAACTTAACAACCTATCAAGATATCGATAATAAGTTTTCAACGATACACACAAAAGTTCATATGTGGACACTTTCGTCTGCTACAAGTAATAATTATGACCGGAAAAGCCTTTAGCGCATGTCTGGGGTTGGAGAAAGAAACCTCGACGATTCCATTTTTGTGTTAGAAGGTTTGGTTTACAAATCGACTGTTATTGTTTGGATTTATAATACCATGGTTTAGTTGTTTATATTTACTTTTGATAGTATGATAACACCTCTTTCATATAAGAAAAAAAGGAGTCAGGGTTCTTTGAAGATAATCTCAGTGAGTGACTAACTACAGAGAGTTGATTTCAGATGTTAGGCTACTAAATTATTTCTAGTAGTACCAGGACGTTCATTAATTTAATAATCCAAAATAAAACAGCATAATCTATTTCCGGGAAAGGAGGCATATTATCTTTTTGTGATTTGTAAAATATTTTCAGTAATAAGAAAATATCAAAATCAAACGTTTAGTTTAACTCAATAACTGTTGTGACTAACCGATTTATTCTTGAGCTTCACTTTTTCAAACTACTGTTGTGTAATAAGAGTGATAAATTTTCGTTCTTTTAACATCATAGTATTGCCACCTTTTGTTTTATTTCTGCTTTACTCCTGCTTTTCCAACAACTGTAAAAATCTGTGGAGTTCATCCCATAACTATAAGCTTAATCTGAGTTTCTTTGGTATGCGCTTACAAACCTAACGACAAGTGCTGATGAAGAAACACTACCGTTTATTATTCTCAATTTTATAAACGTGATTCATTTAACATTTTTCAATGTTTATTTCCAGAAATAATGAATATGGAGTAATGTATTCCTTAATTAATAGTAGTATTACAGTAAAAGTAAATGAAGCACGTTTAGTTATAAATTGTCAATGAAAATCTTTTTTTCTGTATCTTATAATTTTAATACTAATAATCCTGGCCACATTTTGTCTAAGTTAAATATTTAGAGGTAAACAAAACAGATACTTTTATTTCATTAAAATTAATCTTTAAAATTATTCTTAAAATATGTGTATGTAGGTGTTTGGGAGGCAAGGAAGACTGAGCAAATTGATTTTTGTTGTTGTCTCAATTTGTCTCAATTACTGATTTAGTTATAAATCTAACAGAAAACAACAAAGGTGCTAGTCATTTCTTATTAGATTGTTAGAGCTAATGCCTAATGGATTGCAAAATGAGTAATTGTGTATGTATCAATCATTTCCTGCTGTACTTATCCAAGAGTTGGGAGCCTACAGGTCATTGGGTGAACTTTGATCTACCTTTGATAATAAACAATAATGATAAATGGTTATTTGTTTATGCTAATCCTCCCTACAACTCTCAGTACTTACAATCGTAGTCACTAAGCTTAGTATTCATCAAATAGGAAGTGTTTGAGTACTGATTATGAGAAATAATGCTAACCAAGCTTATTCCTTACATTTCCTGAACTCCCAGATTGAAATATAATGTTGGTGAATTGACCATTTCTTAACTGACATTTTTTTCTTTGAGACTACTGAAGATCAGGTTGTCAACTTATTATGTACATATAATAATGGAATTAATCAATTCATGATTTATCCTTAGCTTCTGGTCATATTCTTTCAAATTCAAGAGATCTACTTGTTATATATGATGATGTAAACCTAATAAGACACTTAAAAGTTAAATTCATTTCATATGTCCATAGGTTTTGTTAAGATGTATAATTTAGATAAAATTATTTTTTAAGTGTAACAGTAACTGATCTATCACCTAATAATTACTATTTACTTATATAATTATAAAATCAAAACTGTTTAATTATTTTTTCTTATTTGATTAGTTGATATCTTAGTTCTTACTTAATATGTGGATTATGTAATGCCATATTTTTTATACAATATTAAAAGAATAATTCACTAAATTGTTTATTCCTAGAACAAGAAAAATGTATTGAAAAATAGTATTCAGGACAACCCTTTGAATTGCACAGCATACTGATAGCTGCTTTTGCAGCCCATCCACCATTTGGAAGTAAACTAAAACATTGTAGGCCTTGGCCTATTTGCAAAGCCATGGATACTGTTTTATCAGGCAGTTTCTCCAGCACATTGATCACAGACAACAGTCCTTTATGTCAGGATGAAACTCCAGCATCTGCCTATAACTCAAAAGATGATCTTTGTCCACCAAGTCGAAGTACAAGCCCAGGTCTGTACTTAAGTGTTTGTCAAGAAAATAGAATTATATAAAAAAAAAAGTAAAAAATTATATGACAAGATGAAATGTCAAAAAATAATACAGCTAGAAATTTAGAATTAAAGAGTTAAAATTATGTCTTTTGAAAAAAAAAAGCTTTTACTGTATAACTTTATAACTAATATAAGAAGATATAAAAACTATTTCTATATTTAAAAAAAAAGAGCTAATTTAATTTTAAGAGACGTAAACCACATTGAATTTATGCAGTAACAACCTCGCAGTGAGATCTTAATATATGAATCTTTAAGGTGTGTAAATAAGAAAAGGCTTTTGTTCCATCTGTGCAGTGAAGCATCAAAACCAACATATTCCCTCTAAACTTATTTGATCTCATTCAAAATAAAGAATTTGTTTCTCTATAAGTTGCCATCTTATTTTACTGAGGTGCATAAATCTAGTTGCCCAAATTAAATTTTCATAGTGTAGAAAAATGTACTGGATGAAGAATAGTTCTACAGATGAATCATGAATGTATTACTCATTAATGATACTTCCAATTACATGGAATATAATCATTTGTTTAAACATCAGAATGCAAGTATGATAACTCTTTCTTGCTTCAGTACTTGTAGAGCAGCATATCTGAAGCTGAGAAGATCAGCATTTAATAAGTTTCTCATATTTGATGCTACAAATACTATCAATCTTATGTCCAATGGTACTTTTTGACTTGATTATTGTAACTGTTTTTCTCAGATTTATTGTATCTTCTGAAGTAACCTATAAGGTTCATAATACTGCAGCTAAGATTATTCTTTGAAGGCCTAAAGCTGATCACCCACTTCATTTTTCCATGGTCTGCACAGTCTGCCCATTCAGTGATTCACCCACAGAATATTATAATACAAAACCTCTTCTCTTCCTTATATTCCACTGTCACTAAGTGTCAGGTTTCAGCCTCAAATTAAAATTATATGTCTGATCAATTATTATATGTTTACGCTTCTGCTAGAACTTAGAAGCCTGTACTCATCAGAATCATGCATTTTCAACAAAGAGATCTTGGTCACTTCAAGAGATGGTCATTTGTAAGGAGACTTTCAAGATATATCTTTTTCATCAATAAGTAACCATAGTCTCTTCTCTAGACACTGCATTTTTCAAACTACATATTTGTAAATCCATTTTATTTACATGTTTCTTTGCAGATGTACTTATTTTATTTTGTATGTGGATTAGTCTTTTGTTTTTGAGTTAATATGGAGTCTTTATGTGCATATTGTAGAACATTTATACTTGTTATAGCTTATTTAAGAGTAAATGCTTTATTAAGTCTTTATTATTAAAATAATATTTCATTAAAATAGATGATGATGACGATGATGATGCTTATTTTCCAGTTTGTGGTGTAATGATTTTCTCTGATGTTTGATTTGTGCCATCTTTCATGTGGTTGCTTATATTAGGTCAATTTTTGATCAAAACAAAAATTAATGATTGATTGTCTGCACTATACAAAGGGAATGTAGCTTTCAATATGTGGCTTTGGTATAGTTATGTTTAAGATAAATAGTGGCTTAGCTCACACTGCACTCTTTGAATTCCTGGACCTGTGCAATTTGATCATTTAATCTGCTCTTGTTATAAATAGCAGTTTGATCATTGATCTTAATTGGGCTAAGGGATTTTCTACTATTTACTAAAGACCTTGAAACTTTTTTATACAATAGATTTACTTTTTTAAAAATTTTTTTCAGTTTTTATCCATGGCCAATTTCCCAGCCTTCCTCCAATATCAGTTGAAACTGGATTTATCTGTAAAGATATTCGAGGTAAGTTTATTCATTGCTAATTTCATATTTATAACTATATGTAAGTTGATTTTATTATTATAGTGTATAACAATAGTCTTTAAATAAATATATTGGAAAACAGTTTTAAGTCATTTTGTTTGGAGTCTTTTAAGTTTTATTGTATAAAACCCCAGATATAATTAAATGTATACAATTTTATAAGCATTATTAAGCGCCATTTTTGACAAATAAAAAATAATATTTATTTCAGCTCAGTTAAAGCTCAGTTTTTAACTTTTAGCATACTCTCTTTTTTCCTCAGGTCTAGATTGACCTGTATGTACCAACTTTGAAACTGATTCAAGTAAATTCCTGAAAATATCACCTTTCTATATCACCAAATTTATATATATAGTAACACTACATCAGTACATGTTTAAGAATCACCATGTATCTATAACTACCTTAATAAGCTGAAGTATTATTATTTTGATACTGGACTAAAACCATTCTAATCATACACACAATATTAGTTATAATGTAAATACAGCCATATATTTTTCTGCCTAGGCTAATAATGGGAAAGAATATTGTAGAATTATAGGCAAGATAAAAAGCAAGGGATAATTCATGTAAGGGGAAAATAAACATTTCTTATATTTTTTTAATTTTTGTAATATAGTATGGTTTTAAGAGATTGAGATACGTTCAGAATAGTTGTTAGACATAGTTAATTATCTTTTATCAGAATAAAATTTCTTTTTAGTACTCCTTAGAAAGAGTCAGGTCTGTTCTTCTTGCAATCTTAGATCTTGTAGTTGTACAGAAAAAAAGTTATTGGTTTTTATTGGTATTATTTACAGAAGTAGATTTTATGATTTTAAATTTTTACACAAATACTGAAATAGTAGACCAAGTATTTACATTCTTAGTATTTGTTATTACTAATTTGTATTCCTGAATATATTTTGGGGGTGAATTCTTATTTTTGGTCTTTGGGTAGAAGCAACCATTTAATTTAATATTAATGTGACTTTAGGTTCATATTGCACTACTTTGTCTTTCAAGCTTCAAGCATTCAAACTTCAGGAAATTGCTACGCGACCTAATTTAGTTTAAGCTGATTGACTACACCCTCTTAAAATAAATCTACCAAATTATGCTCTGAAAGGAGCAAAGAAAGTGAAACTAAGTGCATATAAACATCATAGGCATAATTGCATATACATGCTTATCGCACACACTCACACATGTCAATGTTTCTTTTACTTGCAGATCCAATGGCAGTACATGGAAGTTGTGGATTGAATAACCTTGGCAACACTTGCTTTATGAATGCTGGAATCCAGTCACTTGCCAGCTGTACACCACTTGTGAAGTTTTTCTTTGAACAGTTCCAGTTGACGGAAAGCTTGAAAGGGACATTAACAGGGACATTCTATATGCTGCTGTGCAAGATGTGGAGTGGTCAGTTCAGCGTAGTGCATCCTCGCCAGTTTAAAGAGTTTTTGGGTCTGTATTATCCCCAATTTCAAGACTATCGACAGGTGAGTTTGAGTGTCTGAGCATAACTTATTTATTTTCTTTTTACATTATATGTGGACTAAGATAATAATTCTCGCCACTTATCCATTTCTGTGCAGTTCAGGAGTTGCATAATAATAACTTTATTTGAAATGGAGGATATATTGTGGAATTTTATTTTAGACAAAATGCAAAATCGCATTAGAAACACATTAGAAGGAAAAAAACCTATATGATTTTGTTTATATCTTTCAAAAGTGGAATAAATAAATAGAAGATTAAAAGTAGATTTTGGAAAATAAAAATGTTGGTTTACCATTACTGTTATCAGAGCCTTATTTATTTATTTACTCATAATATTTAGGTATTGTTTATTGGATGACTAAGGCATACATAGTCATATAATTTTCCTGATGCACATATACTTACAACAGCAGCAATAACAAGCAAATGGTTTGTGTTTTTAGCACATATTTGCGACATTGCCTTGAAATTTTTACTCTGAATTTTGGATGTTAGCAGCTATGATAATGT
The DNA here is from genome assembly GCA_028829895.1 of Sinotaia quadrata. NCBI lineage: Eukaryota > Metazoa > Mollusca > Gastropoda > Architaenioglossa > Viviparidae > Sinotaia > Sinotaia quadrata. The sequence goes on along the minus strand of CM054177.1, from coordinate 73,903,991 downwards.
TTAGCCCATTTACTTTTGATTACTCGTGGGCATTTAGTATATTCTGAATTTTAGATCATGGCTGCATACGTAGGAAATTTCATGGCTTCTCCTTTATTGTTGAAAAATTGTTATCAAACAGCATTAAGATTCCATTGCTAACCTTTTGTATAGATTTAACCTCTTTATAATAAAATTAGTAAGCATTATTTCTTGTTTGTGCAGCAGGCAAATGCACAGTATCTGTTCAACTCTGGATTTATTTTTTTATTATGATCTTAATTGTTCTGCCTAGCACATTCTGAATGTTACATGAATAAGGATGGATCCATTTGTCTGTTGCATGAAAAGCATTAAGTGGTCATTAACGAAATTTTAAACATATTTAAATTTCTATATAATTATGTTGAAATATGGTGTGCGTGGTGGGAGATATTATATATGATGTCTGGTAAGCAGTTTCTTAATTTGTTTTGGTTAAATTTTGCCTAACATGCATTTAATTTCAACCAGATTTATAATTATTTATTTGTCTATTATTCTGACCCACTAAATTAACTATAAAGAGCTTAAAACTAAAGTTATAAATGAACTTAATTTGGGCTCTCTCTTACTCTAAATAAAGCTACTTGATAAACACAATCAATAGCAATAATATATATATATATATATATATATATTATTAATATATATAATTAATTAATAATATATATAATATTTGTAACCAAAAACTATGGTGAAATAAATAATCTCTATATACAGTACATTATCTCCTTGAAATTTAATAACACCACTCACTATTTGGCTCTTTAATACACACTAAATTCAGTACTTATAAAGATAATATTTGAAAATTATATTTTTGTTGCTCGGTGTAATGTTGCTGGTACTGCTATATGTAGCTATATTTGTATCCTTTATTGAGCTATATCGTTACAACTGAATAAAAGTATATTTAGAAATAAATCAGTTTACAACTTGTTGAATGCTTAAAATTGATTGAACTATGGTGAGTTAATGAATACAGTTTTGAAGAATTAATTCTTGATTGTTCATTTATAGTTATCATAATTAGTAAACATTTCTTTTTATCTTTTATTTCCCTCCCGCCTCCCCACATGCAGTGTAAGGTAAAGATTCCTTATTATGTGTATTATGATGATTATTGCTCTTGCCTTTGCAATTCTTTTCTTTCTTTCTTTTTCACCTGTAGCATGACTGTCAGGAATTTTTGGCACTCCTGTTGGACACATTCCATGAACAACTCAACCAACTTCCTAGCATCACAATTTCCGAAGCCTGTGATGACCATTGCTCATCTTCACATACTTCACATCAGAACCATCTTAATAATCAGGAACCTTCCCTTAGTATAAAATCTGTTCTTGAAAAACCTGTTGAGATGATTGGACCTACTGACACTTTGAGTCTAATGTGTGGTGAGAAATTGACAGTGGAAGACAAAGACGAGGATGTATGTAGCTCCAGTTCTCAAGGTGCTGTTTCCCCAGATACAGCAAATCTTGGTGCTTCACTAACAAATGAAAGTATCGCAGGCCGACAGAATCTCAAAAGAGTATCTTCCTTGCCTGCAGATACCATTGCAGCTGCTGTTATATCTGAGGACAGCAATCACTCCTCCATATCTGTGCACAGCACAGATTCTGAGCAAAGCAGTGCTTTCAAGAAACTGAAGATAGAGGCTGATGCCAATATGGCTGCCCTTCAGTCTCTCTCGCATCCAGCTAACATAGATAGGATATCACCATCTTTGGATTTTCTTTCTGAGATTTCTGCCCCTTGTTGCTCACAGCCTCATTTATCCAAATCATCCTCAGACTTAAAACCTTTACAGCACACCTCTCCTCAGTTAAGTGCTGCTTCAGATTCATCGCTGGATTCTATGGATATATATAATAAACATATAGGATCAACTGGTTGTATACAAAGTAGAAAGTCTTTTAGGTCTGATTATGCATCAAGTCGAGCTTGTAATTCAGGGACTTTAGCAAAGCGCTCTCTTAGGAAGAACTCTCGTAATTGTAACACAAATTTAGATAGCACATTCCTAAATCATGCTGAACATTCTGAACAGTTCAGCAAACCAGAAATCTCTTCAGTGGTTTCCACTAATCAGTACACATTTTCATCTCCATCATCACCCTTGTCATCTATATCACAAGCCTCATTGCATCGGACACCTTTACAACCACACGATTTAGCACAAGCATTGCCGTGCCTTGAGGATTACTACTGTAAAGAAACTAAGACTCTCAATACTAATGTACTTATGTCCTGCTTTAATCAAGGAGATGTTGCTGTGGACTCTGAAAAATTTGCCAAGGTGGATAACCGCATTCAAGTACCTGTAACAAAAGAAGTTAATCTACTACAAGAAGCTCTCCACGGTCTTGATGGAGACAAGGTGTGATTGTGGGTGTGGGTGGATGCATGCATTCCTTGATTTTGGTCATTTGTTTGTTTTGTGTGTTGGAAATTTCTTTCTGTTTGTTTTTTATTCTGATTTTCCAAGGCCTGCTCTTTATTTCAGAAGTCTTTCCTTCAGTAGTTCATTCTTTTTTTTTTTTTCAAAGGAAATAAAAGGACTGTTGGAAATGGAGATGTAGTTGCTCTTCAAAGGAAGGCCATAGTGCACAAATGTAATCTTGGTGCTTTTGAACAAATTAGTAATACTAATATTATTCTTGAAAACATAGCATTTGCTTTCATTTTCTTTTTTTGCAACTCAGACCTTGATTTTCATTTGTGTTGAGACAATATATACTAGTTATACAGGCTTTGGTGGAAGTAGCAATTTGCAATGCCATGTGTAGACTCTTATTTCCTAGTTTTTCCTTGGGGGTCAAGAGTGTAACCTCCTCAGCAAGGGATTACTATATTATTTTAGTTAAAATAGTACTTAAAATGTTGGACAAATTAATTGAGTAAAATAATCCAATATTTTAATAGTTTGTGACATTATGTTGTTATTTTAACATTTTCATTTATACCTATTTTTTACTATTAGTATTACATTTGATGTAGGAATAGACTTCTAGAGATTGGCAACATTTCACAAATGGGATTGTTTTATTTGGGGAAACAAAAACAGATATCTTGTTTATGACATATGTCATAAAGTAGGTGCATTTAAATTATTTGTTCGGCTTCTTTTGCATTAGTTATCCTGTAAATGGTTATTACTTTCTGAAATTTCTGTTTGTTTCTCAACAAAAGCAGTAACTTTTCACCTTTGGTAGTCTCAGTATTTGCAGTCTCATGACCTATTAGTCTGACTGTTGTCTTATTTCCTACTCACAGGGGTCAGTTTAACATATTTATGGTTAGGAATAGGAGCACTACAGTTTACTGTATGATTCTTGTATTTCTGAACCCAAGGTTCATGAAAATAATGATGAATAAAGAAAACATTTCTCTGTATTAGTCTCCTCGAAATGACACATTGAGTATGTCGCACAACTTTGTTTCATGAACGAAATCATTATTCATACAGATTAGAGTGGTTAATAACAAATCTGCTCACACATGCTCACTGCAGAGAGAAAGACACCAAAGTGGCGGCCACTGTTCATGTTGGATTCATACTGTGTAATGTGCAGTTTAGTTTCTTTTTCTTTTCTTCTTAAAAAAGTAAGCACTTTAGTTAAAATTGTTTGTGGTTGCAGGGATTTTCATGATTTTTATCTTAATTATTATACATAGCATAAGAGTATGTATTCATTTCCAGGCAGTACTACTGTGTGAATCTATATTATGGCCAGCATCTGAATTATTAAACATACACAAGAGAATGTATTACATTTCCAGACAGTGCTACTGCATGAATCTATGTCATGTTCTAGAATTACTGCACAGAGCAATTTAGTGTTCACTTGCATAGACATTCATTGTTTTCTGTTTACAACTAAGTTTTGTACGTTCACTGCTCAACATAGTTTGTAATGTATCAAAAGTATCACAGTGTATTCAGTAGGAAGATGTGCAGCAAAACAGAATTATAAGTGAAAATTGATGAAAGAGTTTATACTATAGGTAATCAAGTGAACAAAATATTTATATATATATGTAACATACAGACATATTTCTATTTCCCACCTGAACATTTTGTTTGCTAAATATATTTCATCTCAAAGATTTAATTGTGACTTTAATTAAATTACTTTAATTTGATTTTCTTTATAGGTGTGTCAAAACCAAAACCAAAAGTGCAAGAAACCAGTTTTGAAGTTTTTATTTTTTTAAATTGTAATACCCATCTGTTCGGTGTGAAAGAAGGTTTATTACATAGTCCAGTGGTTTTTGTACCTTTACTGTACTTCTTGTTCAGTTATGTCAGCTTAATGTACCTTGAAATTGAACATGTGCAAAGTTATTAATATTGCATCAGTTCACTTTCAAAAATATTCAGAGATAAATCCTGATGTGCATTTCTGTTCACATATATAGTACTTCCGGTTATTGTATCATTGCTTATACACAAGTCTTGAACATACTCATACTGTATGTCTGCCACCATCTGCTTTTAACATCAAACTCATCAAAGAACTCATTTTATTTAGTGCTATAATTTTTTTGATGCTGTTGCAAACTTTAGAAATATATTGGTAACCATGATTGTTTAGATTTTAATGACAAACATAAATAGTATTTACTGGGTTTTTTGAAAAAAAAGAAATTGGTAATTTTTTGTTTAGATTTTAATGACAAACATATATATATCAATTTAAGTAAAAGTTTATTGAACACGTTTTGATAAAAAGATAAAGTTTGATTAAATATTTGAAAAAAAAGTGTTGTTTCACATGCTCCTGAAATGTGTTATAATAACCAAAATTAATAATAATAACCAAATAATAATAACCAAAGATTTGCATACACATTGCATCATGCATGGGGTCTTGTTTTAAGATAATGACCTTATAACACATGCTGAGGTAAATTGATAGTGATCCAGAAACACACAGAACTTCCTCTACAACCCTTTCTTTCCCAGAAGACTGAATGTTTGGACATTTGCTACTCTGTTGGCAGACACCAGATAATTTGGCTGCAAACTTTTAATTGGCACCATGTGGAGCTGTTTCCTTGCTAACAAGAATGCTTGCCACTTTGCTAACCACCCCTACCCCCAAGCTAGCTAGGAAACAGTTTTTCAAAAAAAAAAATTTTTGTTTGAAGAAAAACAATTTATAAAACGATTTTTGCACGTAGGGATGTTATTCTTTTATAAGAACAATTTTTAAAAGTATTACCTTTGCTGTATCATGTCCTCTGAGAACTGCAGTACAATAGAATTAGAAAATAATTGTACATGCACTTAATAGTGACACAGTGCCTTGTGAAAGAGCATTTATATTCAATACTGACACAATTTATTTTTGAAGGAATTATTTATATTCAGTAGTGACACAGTTCCTTTTAAGAGAACACTATTCTCCATCACTGTGTATATATTGGTTTTTTTGTTTATCTTTCTTTTATAATTCATAATTTTACAATTTTGTTTATTTTATTTTATTTTATTTTTTATAAAGCAAATTTTATTATGCCTAAATAAAAAGGCATTTTGTTCCTATGTTCAGAGTGTTCTAGAATAAGTGTTTGGCATGGTATAGAATGAGTGTTCGGTATGGAATAGAACAGTGTTGGCATGGAATAGAATGAGTGTTTGGTATGGAATAGAACAGTGTTTGGCATGGAATAGAATGAGTGTTTGGTATGGAATAGAACAGTGTTGGTATGGAATAGAACAGTGTTCGGTATGGAATCCGAATAGAACAGTGTTTGGTATGGAATAGAACAAGTGTTTGGTATGGAATAGAATGAGTGTTCGGTATGGAATACAACACATGCTTGTTTGGTATAAAATAGGATAAGTGTTTGGTATGGAATAGAACAGTGTTTGGTATGGAATAGAACATGTGTTTGGTATAGAATAAATGTTTGGTATGTAATACAACAGTATTTGGTATGGAATAGAATAAATGGTATGGAATGCACGTTTGTTTGGTATGAAATAGAAGAAGTGTCTGGTATGGAATACAACAGTGTTTGGTATGGAATAGAATAAGTGGTAAAGAATACATGTTTGTATGGTATGAAGTAGAACAAGTGTTTAGTATGGAATACAACAGTGTTTTGTATGGAATAGAACAAAGGTTTGTTATGGAGTAGAGTAAGTAGTAAGGAATACATGTTTGTTTGGTATGAAATAGAACAAGTGTTTGTATAGAATAAGTGTTTGGTTATGGAATACAACAGTGGTATGGAATAGAATAAAGTGATATGGAATACATATCAATACATATTTCATCTGGTATGAAATAGAACAAGTGTCTGTATAGAATAAGTGTTTGGTATGGAATAAAACAAGTATTTGTTATGGAATAAAACAAGTCTTTGATATGGAATAGAATAAGTATTTGGTATGGAATAGAACATGCAGTTAGCATAAAAATAAGTGTTTGATGTGGAATAAAATAAATTGGTTGGTATAGAATAAGTGTTTGGTATGGAATAGAAAAAGAATGTAGTTTGAAATAGAGCAAGTGTTTGGTATAGTTTAAACATTATTTGGAAATTCTAAGATCTGTTGGAGACATAAACAATCATGAATACCTGCCAGTGAATCAGTTGGAGAAACTATTTTCTTAGTGTGCAATACATGTTTTCATTTTGTGTGTCCTAAGGTTGAGAAGACACTTATTGGCAAAAATCTCCGTAATAAATGCAGTAATCTAAATACTGGTGTCAGCACTGATGAGAAAGACATGAGAGAAGGCAATTTACGTACTGTAAAATCACGCAGTGGATTTTTGCGCAAGGCCCGTAGTGACCCTAATGCTCTGAACAATAGCTATGACTTCGATGAGGACGTTTTGGCACTAGGTGCAGAGGTAAGTATTAGTTTCTGAACAAAATAGTGAAGGGGGAAAGTTGGGAGATAAAAGGATGATAAATTTCTGGTTGGGGGTTTGAAAATTATTAAAAGTGTTTAGTGAACTGAACCAAAATACAATAACAATCAAATATATTGTGTTTAAAACTAATATTTTTTTAATTTGAACTGAATATCTTCAAAATGCATTTTTTAGTTTCGCATTTCATGACGTAATTTTGCTCAGGTTGATGGCTTAATTTACAAATAAATAATATCTTAATACATTTCTACAGAAAAGTCTGCAAGATGAAAATATCAAGTTAGAAGATACAGCTGTAGGCCTGAAAATGACAGCAACTGTTCCAGAAGCCATGAAACCATTGGAAGTTGAGAAAAACGTTCAGATGCAGGCTCTTTCCAAGTTCAACACTGCTATGGCCAAGGTAAAAATCCTCAAGATTTGTAAGTGGGCACAAGCATTTTACACTTGTGCTGCATAACAATAATATTAATATGGGTACTATATCTGGTTCTTAATGAAAGACTTCATTTATATATTATTATATAATTTGAATTATGGCTTTTGGTTGCATTAATTAAACAATTAAATATTCTATTGAAGATTTAAATATCATGTTGCAGATATAAAGTATAATTAAAACTGAAAGGAAAGATAGTTGAAATTTGGGTAGAAATGTCTCCACAATTTGTTTTGAGTTATTTGACTTTTATCAACTTTTGGGAAAACTACTTAATGAAATCCTAATAGATTAAAAATAAAAATAAGCACAACATAGTTTGTATATTAATATACAGACCATAAAATTGATGCTGTGTATAGTTTTCTTCGAATATGACAATCATTTTAATATGTAGCTGATGCCATTTTCATACACGCCATCAGAACAAGAATTGAAAGTGAGATTATGTACATTTAATGAACCTCTCTACAGAGCAACATTAGGGAAGATATCTCTGACAAAGTATCTATGTCGGAGAGCACTGAAACAGAAGAGGCTGACATGGAGATTGAAGCAGAAAGTTCTGATGAAGGGGAAGATGAGGAAGACGAAGAAGATGAGGAAGAAGAAGAAACCACATCTCGAGGAAGTGCTGCTGAAGAAAACACGACATTGCCAAACCCTGCCCGATGTTTTACGGCTGCTGATGTGGCTGCTGCTAACGCATCTTGGGAAAACTACAAGGCCCGTAATAACAGTGTGATTGTTGACACCTTTCAGGGGCAGTTCAAAAGCACTGTAAGTTTTTTAGGGAGTTAATTCACTTTAGAAAGATTTGATGGATAGGTCAACACATTTTCTAATAGTAATGTTATGATCTTATCATAATGTTTTTCAGCATATTTCAATGTTATATGAATTTTCAAAGTTTGATATTTTGGGACTAGCAAAATGGGTGTAAGTGAGTTTTGAAGATGGAAGTAGGGATGAAGTGTGGCGGTTGTCTGATTTTGATATACCAGTGTTTAAAGTGATATATATAGGTGTTAAAGATTTGATTGCTGGGACAGAGTGAAGCAGTAGTTTTCAAGATTGAACATTGCGCTAATACTTAATTCTATGGAACACATTTTATCAAGATGTTGGTATGGCAGTTCAGAATTTTAGTCTGAACGTGTTTAGTTCTTGATAATAAAAGGTTAGAATGATTATTCCAGAAACTTAGCATTTCCAGAAAAAGAAAAAAAATCAGTATTTCATATTTTTGAAAACAAATGTTATGCATCTTTATAATAATTAAATATAACCACTGTAATAAAAATGTGCATATAGAATGTTATTTATTGTCTACCATTTGCCAAGTATTTTCTTGTGATGAGCACATGGGATTAATAGTTCTTACAACATTTTTACCAATAACTCTGAAAACAAAATTTTGTACATTTCTATGGTTTTCGATAGTTTTGCCCCTCAAAAACTTGATTTGAAAGAAAGAGAATACATAATTACTGAAAAATGGTAAACTAAATGGTAAACTAGAAGGTGAAATTATCCCTATTAAGTAGTTCAGAATCATAATATGATTTAATGAATTAATTTTTATTATTTAATAAATATGAATGATTTTATGAATTATAAATCAAAATATAAAATGTCTAATATGGAAGAGGTAGGGAAGGATAATCCATATTGGTCAATAATTTGTACTACTGTAAAACTTAGCAACATTAAATCAATTTTTAATCAGTAAATACTTAATTAGGCCAACTGGTTTAATGTCATTGCACTTTATACAGCTGTTTAGAAAGCTTGATTTTTGTGCCACATATTTTTTAACAGCTTTCAGTGTATCTAGGTTTCACTGAAATTCTGAAAACACTTTTTACATATTTTTTTGTGTTTCTCATGCACGTTTGTTTACTATGTTGTTGGCAGTCTAGTATGTTTCTTGAGAATAGAACAACAGTTTATTTTCCTTATTTATTTTAAAAAAAGATTCATGAGAGAACATATAACTTGCAGGTGGTGTGCTCAGAATGCAACCATGTTTCAGTGACATATGAACCATTTATGTATTTATCTCTGCCAATACCGCATGCAATGGAGCGCCAGATTTGTAAGTACATTTTTAACTTGCTTTTTTTCATCTGTATTTTAATAGAAACTCATCACAGTATCTCTTTTACCTCTGTTCATTCAGAAACATTGTGTGGTGGAGTAAATTTGCCTATCCCTATTTTTAAACTTAATTGTTATATAAATTGTTAAATATCAAAGTGATCTGACCTTGGACACTGCTTGTCTGGTATTTTTATGTGTCAAAGTTGGAAGTAAACAACTCAGGTAAAGAATATGCCAGTGCTTGCTGATGTAATCTAAACCAGTTTTAGGTGGATAAGTAGTTTTTATTATCCAATGGTTAAGATTTACAAGAATAAGACCAGCCCATGGGCTGAGATCAAAGTTTACCTATTGAAAAGAATTGTATTCTCTAATCGCTTTGAATTTGAGCATAACTAGTCCAGTCATAAAGCCGATCGTTAGATTATGAAAAGCAGGCCTTCCTTTTGATTCAAGCAACAGGTGATTACTGTATCCTACTTGGTCAAGTAGAATGTGTGAATCCAGTGTTGTCATCAACTTATCAGTAAAATATGTTGCTATAAGTTGATTCCTGTGAATTCTGTTCAAGAGCCAATATGGCGAAAATTTGTGGCCTGAGTTTGGTCTCGAGAATTCACTAAGTTTATTTTGAGTGTGCTTGAGTAGTGCACACGAAAATTCGGGAACATTCCTCCTGATATGCTTGATAGCGCATGTGAAATTCTAGATGATTCTTCATGGTGTGTTTGTGAGTGCATCGAAGATTCTGGAACAGTTGCACAACATGTCTAGAAAGGGCACATGGGACTGTCATCTGAATAGGAAAGATGGTAACTTTTGTTGCAAACCACGTGATTGTGAACACATGCCGGTGACAGCTGCCATCTTTGAAAATGTTATGTACATTGACTTTAATTATTTCTCTGAAACTCCATTCTCATTTCCGTGATGATATCCATGAACTTGGTTTTATATATATATATATATATATATATAGGTTAAATTGACTTCTAATGTCTATACTAGGATAAACTGAATGATTGTCCACTATTAATAGAACGTTGTGATGTAAATGTCAAGGTTGTTTGATTATATTCATTTGTTGTATATTTGATTGTTGATTCAATAAATTTATTGTTAAATTTATTGACCTTCTTACACATATTGATACAGTATGTTGGAGAGATAGTAGGTGGTGGGGGGCTCACTAAATATAGATTAAAAGGCAGATTTATCTTCTCCTTTGGCAAGAAATTTTCCACCTACAGAAATATTGTGTGACAATAAATGTTTCTCTAATGTTGTGAAAGAGAGGAAACATTTACAGCGCCGTCATATCCGTCAAGTAAGAGAGACGTTGGTGTCTTCTAGAGAATTATTAATAATATAAATTAAGATTCTCATCACTTGTAATTAGTTATGGATGATTAAATAACAATAATTAGTGTGGCATTGGATCACATATTGTTTATACAGTCTCTCTTTTGCCTCTTCAGTTCTATCACAAGCATTGAAGCTCTTCTTGAAGGGCTTTTTAAAAGTGTGTTTTTAATACCTCATTTTATTTTTTATGTTTTTGTTTGAAGGGCTTAGGTTGACATTTATTTATTTTTGTAAAAAAAATATACTTGTCTTGATGATGTCATCCCTTGGATATATGGTACAGAGCTACAATAAAGCTTTCATTAATTTGCTTATTTCTTGGAACAGGTGTAGTGTTTATTCGTCCCTGTGATACAGCCACTAGATACATGGTAACTTTGCACAAAAATGATAAAGTGCAGCGCTTGCGACGTGAGCTGCAGACCATGACAGGCACAGAGAAAAATGATGTCATTCTGGCAGAAGTATTAGACAACCATGTTTCTAGATTGTTGGTTAGTGTGCTCTAGATGCTATGATATGGTTGATGTGTAATGATGTGCATCCTACTATTTGATTAGTGTATAATGTATGTGTTTTGTGCAATTGGTTGACAGGTATAGATGTGCATTGTGTGATTGTTTAGTTTGTCATTCTAACAGAAATATTAGATAGCCATGTTTACAAACTGTTGGCTAGCGTGTAATGTGTAAACTGTGTGTTTTGATTAGTGTATAATATGTGTGTATTGTCTGATTAATATGATTGGTATGTACTGATGTGCATTCTGTGATTTGGTTACTGTATAATGCATGTATATTGGTATGTATAGATGTGCATTGTGCATTTGAGCATGTAATGATACTTATGCTTAGTGTGTAGTATATGTGTATAGTGTGAGTTGTGAAAGTTTTTTTGACAACCAGCAACTTTCCATTTTGCTAATTGATCATTTGGAGTATTTTGTTTCTAGAACTCACATCTTAAGCTATAATTTGTTTTTGGTAATGTTTTATAAAAATGCAAAATATTACAATTTTTTAAAGAAACATTAGTAATAATATTTTTTTAAATTAATTAAATGGTTCATTTTAAAAAAAATTAAATTGTAGCTGGAAAATTAACCATTAAGAAATGATATACCATTTTACTTTTCAGGATGATAGTATCATGCTAAGGTATGTCAACGATAGCACTCGGACCATATATGCTTTTGAGATGCTGCCACCACCTGAGATTGGGAATGGGGAAAAATCCCTCAGAGCCTCCTCACCTGAGGAGCACTCCTTTTGTTTTAATGTTAACTCTTCACACAACTTTCCTAACCCATCTAGTACAGTGACAAGTGAAGCAACTTCACTGAAGAATGGTAGTCCTCACACATTAGGTGTTTCTGACCAAGAAACATCTTCTTGCTCAGGAGAGCCATCACAGACATTCAGTGACAGTAGTGGTTTAGTCCATGCATTTGACCACAGATTGTGCGGAGGTGGGATTACAAGCACGGCATCAGCCAGCTTCAGCAGGTCAGATATCGAAGATGGTAAGAATAAGTCAGGATCACCTGAGTTGAACTATTTTAGCCGTGACGAAGCTCAGGATGTTAGCGGACAATCTGCTTTTATGGATCCTAGTTTAGCTGGCACTGGCTTGTGGGAATGGTCGGGCAGCGAAGAATTTTCCTCAAATTCTTTCACTGCTACCAAAATCTGCTTGACTCACTCTTCTTCAACATTGGACCAAAGTGCATCCATAGATTTTGATGTTGAGTCTCAGAGCTGCAGAGAGAGCATATATCCCCAGTCACACATGCCAGTAGACACAGGAATAGAGAAGCATGATAATGACTCAACATTTGCCTCACAGTTTTGGCCACAGAGTGGGATGGACTCTGGAGAACCTGAATTAAGAGGCATTGGTTCATGTCTGGTGAGAGGGATAGGACTTGGATCTGGTGTTGTTGAACAGTGGCGAACTTGTGCCATTTGTCTGGAGGAAATGCTGGATAGTGAGCTTTTAACACATGCTGCCTGTGCTGGTGTATTCTGCAACAATTGTTTGGAGGTACGGTTGTGTTGTCAAGAGAGATCTGTGAGCTTGCTTATTTTTCCTTTCTTCTTTCACTTTTAGTATCAGGACTTTTTTGTTTAGTTATTTATTGAGAAGATTACAGTGCAGCCATTGTTATCTGACCTAATTTAATGTAAAGACCTATTCTCTCCGGTTACAATCACAACATTACTGGCTGATATTTAATTATTTTTTTGACACTTTTTAAATTTCAGGTCACTAATACAAGACTGGTTAATTAATTAAAATGAGCAGAGATGGAAATGTCACAACAATTTTCATTTTTTTAAATTATTTTTCTTTTAAACATAAAATACATTGGTGAAATGAAATGCATTTATAAAAATTATTTTCAATTGACTTTAGATAAAAATAATAGGGGGAATTGAAAGAATATTTGAAAATTAATTCTCTTTAGACCCATTATACATATTTATTTGACTTACAAAATTATGCAAATCTGTCTTACTAAAATATGCATTGTGTTCTTACAAAAAAATGCTTTCACTTCTCAAATTTTTCACCTAGTTTAGAAAGATTTTCTCAAATACTTACAGATGAACATACTAGAGGAGTATCATACCATTTCGTGGCCACAGAAATCAGAACCCCAAAGGGGTTGCTTGGGGCGATAATTGATAAAAGAAGTCAGTTTGAACTTTTGCGATGATCTCCCCATAATTTCTAGAAATAAGGTATGGTTAGGAAAGGCAGGGAGACTGAAAGGGTCCATGCATGTGAATATCTGAACACTACTCTTGAAAAATTTATTTTTTCACTCATTCATCCAGATAAACTTTATTAGAAAACCAACAGATTGGTGGTGAAAATTTTCTTCAAGCAAAAAAGCCTAGGGTAAACCTAATTATTAGAAAAAAACATTGGAGGATTTTGCAGCTGCTGCACAATCAAAATGGTGTTTGGTTAAAGTAGACAGATCTTAAAGGGAGAATCTAAAGAAATTAAAAGATGCCTCCTAACTCACTATTGCTTACTTTCTCCTTAAGAACCACATTCCTATAAAAGCCATGCTGGATGAAATGGTTCTAATTTCATGTTCTCGAACACAATCTGAGCATGTACCTTCAGCATGTCTGTGTCTCTCTAACAAGTTTCTTTATCCAGGATGCAAATGTCTGCAAATATTTCTAACATTAAAAATCAGTAGAAAGAGTCTGAACTTAACATCCCAAAGAGATTGTGTTATATGTATGTAAGTTTTTCATGTCCTATCTGGGTCCTGCATAGTAGCGGTATTATCTTTAACGTGATGAAATGGGGATATTTTGTTCTCTAAGTCCATTTATTACCAGAAAGAATGTTACTGACTCCAAGGAACCATTACTGGGACATTATTTTAGCATTCATCTGGGAAGTTCTTTTATGTTTTCATCATGAAAGTATAGTTTGACCGGCTCTAGTTTGTATGATTGTTAAACCATATGATATTCATTTAGTGTATTCATATGATTGCATGAAGAGAGACATGCATAGTAATAGTTGTAGCTTCTTATTCTTAATGACAATATATATTTTGTTCCGTTTTACAAAAACATGCTCTCAGCTCCATCATGGTGTCTTGCAAAGTATATATATTCTGTTTTGCATACATTCTTTTCTATCTTTACATCTAGTAACATCTTACAAAACATCTCTGAGTTCCATCTTGGTGTCTTGCAAAGTATATTCTGTTGCATGCATTCTTTTCCAGCTTAACATCTTACAAAGGCATGCTCTCAGTTTCATCTTGGTGTCTTGCAAAGTATATATTCTGTTGCATACATTCTTTTCCATCTTAACATTGTGTTCCATCTTTTCAAAAACATGCTTTGTGTTCCATCATATAATAAATATTTATTCTGTGCATCTTAAAATCTTACAATAGCTTTCTTTCCTCTTAACATCTTACAAAAACATGCTTTCCATTCAGTCTTGGTGACAATAGTTTAATTTCTGTTCCATTTTCCAGAATCACACTTTTAGTTTTTGTTTTATATTAAAACAATGCATGTTTCTGGTTTCATTTTATAAAAATCATGTTTCATTTTACAACAGTAAAGCTCTCTGTTCAATTTTACAAAAAATCACGTTTGTTCCATTTTACTAAAATCATGCTCTCTGTTCCAGATGTCTGCCAAGCATAGTGGAGACCTTGCTCAGTGCTGCCCAGTAAGTACTTGCAATACCCTCTCTTTATTTCAAGAAATCATTAGCTTACATTAAGGAATTCTAGGTATTTATGCAGTGTTTGCATTGTTTCCATGTTTAAGATCACTTTTCTGTGGCATCACAGAAAACCTAAATACCTAGATAGATTTATTAAGGAGATAAGTCTTCTTATAAGTAGAACCAGCTTCTATATAATGATAGTGGACAACTACTAAATTCTGAAAAATTTACCCTTTTGTCACAAGTGCTGTATTTATTTTATGTTTCCATATTTATCATACTTGTGAAATAATTTGTTGAAAAAGAATATCTTCCCACTTTTCATTAATGTATTTTTTATTTATGAGAGAGCGAGTAGAAGCGTGTAAGATCACCTTAAGTTTGCTACTGTTGGCGTGTTTCGATAGCACTAGCCATTTTTTCAATCTACAGTTTTACCATCATAATTAGATATGCTTTGCAAACACTAACACTGGTTCCACTATGATTGTCCAATCAGAATGTATCTTACATCAAACTAAGGCAAAATGAATGTAGAATGCATCCATGTTAGTTACGAATCTGTATTTTTATTCTCATTGTACCTAAAAGTTGATTGAAAAAAGCCTATTTTGAATTATTACTTTTTGTATGGTTATTTTTGAAAATATAATTTTTTTTTAATATCATTAGAAAATATAAAATATCTTCTTTAAAATGGTATATAGCATGACAAAGTGGCTTTTTGGTAGTGGAACCCATAGAGCGGGAAAATGTGCAACCTAAGCGTGCGCAAAGTAAACATAGGCCTAAACATAAACGAAGCACGTGATCATCATGGTGTTGTCGGCTGTGCTTGTTTCTCTGCTGCGTAAGTAATTCACTAAGTTTAATTAACTATAACTCTTGTAGTTGTAAAAAGATTTTAATTAATTATCTGGATAATCTTAAGGCTATTTGACGAAAATAAAGATCGTATCTGTACAGACCTAAATACATTCGAGATCATCATGGACGTGAGTGATAGTAGACAAGTATTACCTACTAAACAGTCCTTATTTATAATTTCTACCATAAATTTTATTAACAATTTTTGATAATCTCTGCCAGACAATGATCACACATTGATCCTAGATCGTTTTTCCCCACAATAAACTGGCTTATTAACTAGGTTATGATGGCTCACAAATGACAGCCATTTAATTAATCATAATGGGTAGTGCCAAAATCAACAGCCTCAAATATGCATTAGGCATAATTATTTAGTTTTTGTGAGATTATACCCTATCATGGTATCTTTTTAGAGTTGGTAATAGGTTAAATTATTGTTAGGGTTCATTTCACTTGTAAAAATTGGCCAAGACTTTGAGGGACCATGTTTCAGACTACATAATACTGTTTTTATTTCAAACTGCTACTAGGTTTCAATCAGCCCTCTACCTTATTTTTAAGTAATCATAAATTTTAAAACATAAGACATTATTAAGTGCATTTTAACTACAAATGTCGGCAGATTTTAAATTGTTATTTCATTATAATGAAATAAAGTCAAATGAAACTCAAAAAAAGCATTAATAATATTGTTCATTTTCAGTGTTAGCTCAAATTTCCATTGCTCAATTTGTGGTTTTTTTCATTTTTGAGAAGTATAGCCCAAAAAGTAAAAAAGATATTGCCTTAGAAAAAAATCAAGCTTCATATCAGCATTGGATACATGAGGTATGCACAAATTTAGCTCTGTCAGATAATCAATTTTTACTTTAGGGTGATGCAAACATGGCAAAACGTAAAAAAATGTGTAAAAAGCATTTTTTCCCTATTTTAAAAAAATTGCGAGAACAAAAGGTAAGAAAGATATCAAAGAATAGAGGTAAGATTAATAAAGGAGTGGAATTTCTGTATTTGTTTATTCCATCATTATAAAGTACATAAGAGATAATTCTTTCCTCTCTTTTCGCTTACTTACAAATGGTGTCAGAAGTGAGATTTAATAATTTATTTTTTGAGAGAAAGAGAGAGAGTTTTCCTCCTATCTGTATTTACTTACACATGATGACTGAAGTGGGATTGTTTAATTTATTTATTTATTCATTATAAATGTGTAACTGTAAGAAAGAGATAGTTCTTTTCTCATCCTCTTTTTAGGCAAACTTGTAATTTTTGTAAGTGGTATACAACAGTTTTTAAAGGTATTCAGGATTTGTTATGCTCAGTACATATCATTGTATTGTTACTGGAAGTACACTTCTGAATACTGATGTAATTGTGATAAAACCTTCATAAGTGAAGTCTGTACATTCATATATGCAGTTTCTTTATATCTTTATAATCAACTTAATTAATAATAATTAAAACATGTATATTCATTAACACAGAAATTGCAATTAGATTCTAAAATGATGTTTGAATTGAGTTATAAATTATATGATAGTAGACCCACGACAAGCTAAAATTATAATCTTAAAACTATTGTAAATATATGTGTAATTATATATAAAGCAAACGTATAAAAAAAATAGCAAATTGCAACGATACAAGTTTTACCACATTTATAAATTTGAAGTGATTTTTAATAAATTATTATATAATAACTATATGTGTATATTTTATTAAGTCAGCAGAAATGATTGTATCAGCTTGAATAGACTATAGAGCACAAATTCCTCTTTCTTTTAATATTGAACCACATCTGTAGAATGTATGGTTCAAGAGTTATGACATTTTACAAAATGTTTGTGTTAACATTTTTGCCATCTTCCGAATGTGTTAAATTTGCTTGCTTGGTGATGTTTGAGACCTCATATATCACTGGCTTTTAGATCAGTAGTTTTGGAAATAATTGGGCTAAAGCTCCTTGGTACTTAATTGTTTCAAATACAGAAAACACATTTTAAGACATTTATTTATAAGACATATTATGGTGTCTTGAATATGCACTTTAGTTTATAATATATTACAAGTGCATTTACGTAATGAAGTGTGTCTGTACACAGTTTGTAAAATATAATACATTCCCTGAAAAGAACTTGAAATCTTCATTTTTATCATTTAGAATATACCCTTATGTTATTATTTTAACTGTCATTTTATAACTGAAGATTTTTACTTTAACAGAGTATCAAAAAATGAGCATTTATTCATCTTGTAAATTGATGATGACTAACTTGTATATTCAAATGATGATATTTCATAAACTGCTTGAGGTTTTTTTCTTAGAATTTTGCAAGCAGCCTTATAAGTTATATCATCTAATACTATTAAAGTATTATATAAATACATTTGTTTTACTCTGAAACAAATTTGAAAAATTGGTTTGGACTACATAATAAAAAGTCACATAGTCTGTGATTTTGGAATATATCTATGTACCATTGATAATATCTTTTCTGTCTGTTTGTACCTAAACTAATTCACAGTTACATTATTTAAATATGCACACATTAAAATACTTAAAATTCTAATTCAACAATATATTTTAAAATATACATATCTAACATTAATTTTAAATATTTTCTTAAGAATAACTGTTATTATGTACAGAAGTCAGAAGTATGTACCTGACCCAGATTGCTCTAAACTAGTCTTATTTAAGATTTATTTTCTAATATTAGTTATAAATTAGGCATTTTAAAAGTTTATATTACTTTGAACTAATTTTAAGAGTAATTTTACTATGTTTCATTTTCCATTCCTTATGGCCTGATTTGTAAACAGTAATTTGAATAAATTAAACAGCAATAAGAGCATGTTGTTTGAAAACAATATATATTGTTTTTATTGGAAATGTGAATTTCAAATTAGCTCTCTATTACTCTCATATCTTTAAATTTAATTAATTTGCTCACTGAATACTCAATTAATACTCAATTTCTATGTTTATTTTTTTTTATATATGAGATGTTTGAATTTTAAAACAAAATTGACAAAGAATATATAATTTTGATTATTTTAATGATTTGTCTTGATAGATTTGCCTGGCTCCTACTGATTTAACCCGAGACTTTACACCTCTTGCAAGTGGTTCTGCAGTGAAGTGCAAAGTCAGGTGTGTGAAAATGCTCTATTTTGAATCCATTCTCAGGCTACTTTATGGTCTGGAATTTGGAAAATATTCTGTTTAAAACTTAAGGGGGGAAAAAGAGCACTTGGTCATTGCTAAATAGTCATTAAAATGGTCACATAAAATGAGGTTTTTCTAATGAAAATCTGGAATGACCGTCAATTTGGACTTTTAAAAAAAATGTGCATGAACAAATCATTAAAATTCAATCCTGTTAGAATTTTAAATGGTCAAAAATACAAGCACTAATTGAGTCACATTCCAGGATTTGTTAGTTTCTTAGAAAAGCACTGAAATGTGAAAGTTTGAATATCGATAAATATATCAATATGCACGATGTTCTATCTAAGGATGTTTTTTATTCGGTATAACATCATGCATTATATTATATTATATTATATTATATTAATTAATATCATAAAGCCATTACACCCATTTTAATGATACAGTGTTTTCAATCTTGTGTACCAGAGTAAAATTGTTACAGAAATTAGTCATAGAATTTGAACCAAGAAGTTTCAGAACAAGTTAATCTGCTTCATATTCATACACTACATAATTTTAGTATGTACATGTGTGTGGTTATCAAGTTTATAGAGCAAGAATCAGAAATTCCTGGAAAAAATCTAAATGGCTTGGGACTCAAGCAGTCTAAACTAAGAATCTTCCTACTCTAGTATTCATTTAGTAAATCATTAACACCTTTTTCTTACATTCATAATACTGTATATCATATCAGAATGTAAATAAATATTACGTTTCAGGATCTTGGCTGTCCCAGTGACGTTTCGTCAGGAAAATATATATGGCTTATGTTGTGATGGTGACAAAGGTAGTCATCTCCAGCTTGTCTGTAGTCCACGACTTGTATACATAGCCAGCCAGATGAATGCAGCCAGTCTTTACACTCTGATTGACAGGATGGCCCCTTTCCATTCTTCTTATACTTTACATTTTACAGATGGGCAGGTTTGTGTGTAAACATATTACCACTTGTGTGTTCTTGCTCACAGTTGTGTTGTATATTGTCCAAGATGTGATACAGGATTTTGTTCATAAGATTCTGACCTTGGGTCATCTGTGAAAAACAGAAAGTATGTATGCCACTTACTGGTTCACTCAAGATGTGTTTGACTGTGGAGAGTTGTACACACCAAATGGATATAACTGTGCTTTATATGTTATGTATTTTTATTTGTTGCAAAAGTTTATATTTTAAGAAAGCTATAATCATTTTAATTACAAGAATTGCTTAATTTATGCTATAGACATTTCTAAAGTTTCAGCTTAAATAGAAGTTGACACAAACTAAACTATTATATCTTGCATGAAAGTAAAGGAAGATTTTGGACATACATCTGGGCAATCAGTTAATAATTTATGCATAATTCTTTGAAGCATGCATAAGCAGTGCACAAAACATGTATACAGTGGCATAACTACTGGGTAGCAGCTACAGCCGTGCTGCGGGGCCTGGCCGACCTAATTTATAGCACAGACAGTCCGCTCAGTTAGCTTCAATGTAATAAAACAAATTTATCCCCCAAAAATAGCCAATTGTCAATGTAGCATTAATTGTAAATGCTTAGTTTCATTTGTCATCAAAATATCTTTATTTAATCACTATTGTAAATTCATAACTTGGCGTCTGCAACTTGATTAACATCTGAATGAGAGAGAAAATAAGTAAGTGTGGCTAAAGTTGTGCAGTATTACGCAATGCATTCAAGTTCATTGTACAGAGCTGGACTATTTTTACTACACGCTGTTTCCTGTTACATCAGAGTGTTTACTCTTGTTCATATTCAGTTGTGGATTAAAAGTAAATATTTTGCAAGTTATAATTTAAAATATTTAAAAATAATAGGCGATGTATATATTTATTGGTTTGTTACTGTTATTCTATGTTGCCCACTAAATCCACCGTTTTTAGAATGGGATGTTTTATACACCATGCTTAGCGATGCTGTAGCAGTGATGATGTATATATGCACTATATTTATTCTATCTAAATTCCGTATTCTTGGCAGAGATAACTATGACTATTTCCTGTGTTGTGACATAATATGAAGTCAATTATTTATTGTAAGTTGCACTGATAAGCTTAATTTAACATTTGAAATTAAAAAATAAAAATTTAATGTTTAATCAAAATATTTTAAATTTCACAGCAGCTTTAAGTCACTAACACCATATAAAGTAGCCCAAGATGTCATATCAGCACCCAAGTGGAGCAACAAAACGTAAATGTGAGGAGATGTTAAGCTTAACGAAACTACAAAAAACAGATATGGTCTGTAACTTGTAAGCCAGTACCTATGCAAAGTCAATCTGCACCTCCTGATTTGAAAAATCGACCTAGTCAAGATGATTGTAATGCAGCAGGTTGAATGCAAGATACTAGCGTTAAGGCAGGACATGTTTGAATCTCAGCCATCGGAAAGATGTAGTGCTAATAGTACTGTTACAAATTCACTCAAAGCATTTGACCCAAAAACTGTTGAAATTAAAAATGTTGAAACTGCAAACAAATTGGATGATATTCCAGTCAAAACCGAAGACATCAGCAACATAGTGATTTTAGATCAGTTTCCAACTGACAGAGCAAATATTTTGGTTAATGTAAGTGACAGTAACATTAAACGGTTTGTCATGGAACATGGACCATGTGCATCCAAGATAAAGAGTTGGATCTTTCAAAATGTAGGGGCCAAGGCTATGACGGTGCTGCCACAATGAGTGGTGTCAACTCTGGAGTCCAATCATGTATTTTGGAAAAAGTGCCAAACGCTTTATACTTTGTTTGTGTTGCACATAATCTAAACTTGATTCTGAATGATGTAGTTTCTCAAGTATAAGAAGTATCACAATTTTTTGACGTTATTCAAAAGCTTTACACGTTCTTCAGTGCCAGCATCAAACGGTTGGATATTCTATCATCATTTACACCTGTGTCGAATTTTAAACTCAAGGCATTGTGCCAAACAAGATGGTCTTCCTGTGAAGACTGCATAGTAGCAGTAGGCTATTGTTATTTAGATGAAGGCATTAACAAATATAAATCTGGTCAAGAGAAAAAAAAGATATTGCTGAATCAGGTGGACTTCAAGAAAAATTAGAATCATTTGAATTTATTTTTCTTCTTCTGGATGTGCTCACAAAAATATTTGAAAGCGCAAATACAGACTGATACAATTGACCTACTGAGTGCTTCAAATCTGCAAAAAAAATCTGGTTGAGCTCATATCATCATTCAGGAACAATTCAAATAAATACAATATTGCCAAGGAAACGGCAGTTTCTCTTGCTTACCAATAGGGTTTACAGACCACCTTTGGCAAAAGTAAATGGATCCCAAAAGTAAAGGAGCACTTTGATGAGTTATGCGATGATAGCATAGTAAACAGACCCAATGATCCAGAAATGCGATTCAAAATAAATTAGTTTACTGCACTCTAGACATTTTCATCAATCAGGTTGTTAATGGTCCAGAGGAATGCAGGTTGTGATCGATACATTTGGCATAATCCAACCTCATGAATTGACTTTCGCCACTGATGATGAACTGTTCTCAAAGGTGGCTACAACAGCAGTTTTCAATGACATAACACCATCATTCCTCGAGCAGCTGCAGAGCTTTAGAATGGTTCTCAAACAAGAAATTAAGAAAATAAACACAATCAAAGAGCTGAGCCATCTTCAAATAGTTTTCTTGCTACATCATTCCCGGATGTCTGCATTGCATGTCTTCTCTTCTTTACTTTACCAGTAACTGTGGCAACAGCAGAGAGGTCGTTCTCAAAGCTTAAGCTCATAAAAAGCTATCTACATAGTAAGATTTTGCAAGATAGACTATCTGGTTTAGCCATTCTCAACTTAGAAAATGAACATGCAAAGCTAGTTGATGAACTTGTTAAGATTTTTGCAGAGAAGAAGTGCTGCAGAAAGAATTCTGAACATGCTGTATAGTGTAGAGAAATATGGTCATTGATTTTTAAACTATCAAATGGACTTAATTAAAGGGATGTTATCATAACGCCTTTATTACAAACAAGTTTACAATGCGTTTACTGATTTATTTAATTAACTGTTGGTGGGGGGGGGGAGGGGTGATATAAAGTTGTGGGGCCCTTTGTGAGGCCCTTTGTAAGATAGCTATGCCACTGCATGTATAAGTAGTGCACAAATCTGCCTTTTGGACCATTTATTTTGTTAAAAATAATTGTAATTGTATCAAATTCACTTTTATGTCTTAATACATGTCATTAGTATGAAAGCACTCAAATGAATTTATGTAAATCTAACACTGTTTAATTTGAAATTTCAGTATTTACTTCTCATTGTCAATAATAGTTTTTATGCGAAATCTTTTTGGCTTCAAGGGCTTGCGCTGCTCAAGATGTGATTATACAGCTCACTGTCCTGGCTGCAAAGTTGCTAAAGAAGGGGAAATCACTCTGCAGCCTGGTGACAACTTGACTGTGCAGTTTGAAGATCCATTGCCTAATGTGGAAGTTGAAAAAGTTAACAATGTTGCTGAAGATAAATCTATGGAGAAGTTGCGCAGCCGAGATCCAATTACAATTTTTGACTGCTTTGGAGCTTTCACACAGAGGTTTGAAATGTTCATATTTAAATTTGAATTTATTTATCTTTAAGTATAAAACAGTTCTATAAATTGGGTCTGAAGCATTTTCTGCTTGCTATCAATGTTAGAATACTTTTTTTTAGACATGAGCATGTCCAGTCACAATTGGAAATCTTATTGCTCTTCATCTCTTAACTTTGCCCACAGTTATGTCAAGGATGAGTTAATTTTTTTCAGTTCTGCAAATGGCTTTAAAGAATCACAGATCATATGTAGTTTGTAGGCCATAGATTGTGGTGTGGAATGTTTGTCATGCCAAAGGTTCATATATTGCAGGGGTGCACAAACCATGGCCCGAGACAGGGCTCTCTATACGGCCCCCGGAAGATTTTAGGATGTTACCATTATTACGAATGTAGAACACATTATTTCGTTATTTGTGTTGTTTTTTTCCGACTTGCGGCCCTCCACGCACTATCACTTGGAAATTTGGCCCTCTTGCCTAAAAGTTTGTGCACCCCTGATATATTGATATCCAGTAATATTTCTGTGAAGTCCACCATTGGTACTGCTGTTTGATTTTCACCCAAGGGGCTTCTATACAAATAATTAACTTGGCATTTCATGAAAAATAATAAAGTAAAACAAGGACTGTATTCATAAGGAATAATATAAAGAGAGAGAGAGAGATGGATGAGTGGGTGGGTTTGGGTGGATGGATGGATGGATGGATGAAATTAACTGGTTGACAGCAATTCTCATGCAGATAATGTCTTGGGTTCAAACCCTGTCTTGATCATTAACAATGATTTTTCTTGATTGACATTCACCCATTCTCTAGGTCTTGATTATTGATCTCACTTGACCTGATTGTAAGTGCTGACAGCATTTTTGAGATTTAGTTCAAATAAATACCCCAAATACTGTTTCAGCAAGGTCTTTTTTATTTCTGCACTGTTTCAGTGAGGTCTTAGATGAACACAATCCATGGTACTGCCCAGGTTGTTGTCGAAACCAGTGTGCCAAAAAAACCATGACTGTCTGGCGCTATCCAGACAACCTCATCATCCATCTAAAAAGGTTAACAATTTTATTTTACAATCTTATTTGTTGAAATTTCTTATGAGTCACAATTTTTTATTGTAAAATTATTCTCTTTATCAGTCAGTGTATTTTAGTGTACAATTTTTATGATTTTATTTGTATTATTGAGCATTGCAGAACACAAATTTTTGTTGTGCATAAATCATATAGTTGATTTCTTATAGTTGTTTTACTATTTATTTAATGTACAGTTAGACATATTTTACTTTCAAGAATCTCTAGACACTCTGGAGTTAATTTCTTTCATTTTTGAGTCTAGTAATATTACAGTAATTCTTTTTCTCATGTTTAATTTTAGTTATTTTATTTTAATAATTTAATCTTTAAGTATTATAACTTTATGCATTAAAGCTAACTGTGCTTTTATAATTACTGATCCCTTTATATTATTGTGGTTAAAATAGCTTTATTCTGCCATTGTTGTTGCACTTACATTCAATTCATATCGTTCTTAATTGGGATTCTTATGTTTAAAGGTTTGTGTTTGAAGATCTGTCCAGCACTAAGGTAGACAATCGTGTTGTCTTTCCTCACACCAACCTTGATGTCACTCCTTTCCTTTCTGGTTCCAACATGTCTTTCAACGTGTATAATCTCTACAGTATCGTCTGCCATTATGGTGGTATGTCAGTTTTTTTAAATGTATTTTTTTTATTTTTCACAATATTCCTTGTTCTCTGTTTCTTATGATTTAGAGAGAACTAACAAACATACCCTGGCATTGCTCGAGTAAGAAAACAACTGAACTTTTAATGGCTATTATGAATTGGCATAGAAATAAGTAAGACTTATTTAATTAGTTCTATGGAAATATGTATAAATATTTTTGTATTCAAAGATATATTATTTAAGTAATTTTATAAACACATCTGTATAGCAGTAACATTCACATGTCAAGATACATCTGGTGTTGCTTGAGTAAAAAAATATAACTGAACTTTTAATAGCTTTTTTCAGTTGAAAAAGAAATGTCTTGTTTAATTAGTTCTGTATATAGATAAATATGTGTATTCAAAGACATATTTAATTAATGTTACTGAGCACATCAGTATAGCAATAACATTGATGTGTCAGTTCAGGTGACCATATGGGTAATCACTTAATGAATAGTAGGTTGTTTGTGTGATGTTTATGGAGGACATACTGGGAGGTCTATGGGTGGGGAAGGGTGAGATTCTGATATCAGTTATATTTATATATATTTACCCAACTTAATAAAACTATCATCATCTGCCAATTGCACATATGAGCAGTCCAATTACCTGTATGAGAACATCACTTATAGCCCAAAATATCTCTGTCTAAACTATATATTTACTCAATAAATCGTCTACCAAATGTGCTTCAGACCCAATTTACCAAAATTCTACCCTTCAAAAAATGAGTTTACCAAGGTCCACCTTTTAAAAAAAATAGTTTACCAAATGACTGATTTACCAAAGGACTTAAGAGTAAAATGGTCTTTATGAAAAGTCCATGAGCAAAATGACTGGAAGTCACCTGCAGAGTAAACTAACCTAAGTGCTGAGTGCTCTAACTATACTAAACTACTAACATATTAGAAGGCCACCTCCATAATCCTACACCTCTCCCAATCACCTCCATAAACATGTCCTGAGGCCAGAGTTCTTTTGTCATTAAACAATCACCAGAGGTATACCACACAATGCCTTGCCCAGATTCAAGATGATGATAACAATATGATTACTTTCTTCTTCGATCAGTCCTCTATATTATAAATTGGATTCATTTTTCAAAACTATTACAGTTTAAGAGCTGGCATTATTTAAATGCTCAGTTCTCTTAATGTCAGATCAGCCACTTTCATAAGTGAATAATGACAATTGGAATTTATTTTAATAAACCATACAAAAAATAATTCATACCTCATAAGCATCAGCAAGAATAATAAAATACAGATCATAAAACGACATAATATTCTTTTAACTCATTCAAGACATCATGCCAACTACTGAATTCAACGAATTACAGTGGACTAGTCCAAAAGCATTAAACAATTCCACAAGTGAAAAAAATACCTAGTAATGAATGAAGAGAAAACACTTTCCCAATAGTCATAAAAATTTGCTCATCCTAGATTTTTGTCCCTTTGACCATATCTTAATGTTTTATTAGGTATTACAAACATTTTTCAAAATCAGTACTAATAATTTACAAGTATATAGACAGATAGAACTTTTTCTGCTGATTTCAATGATACTAAAATCAATTTCATAACTCAATTAGAACCAAAATTATGAATTTTTTTAATATTTAATTTTTTGCAAACTTTTATGCTTAAAAATGAAATTGTACAAATAGCTCACTTTGAAGGTCCACAAGATGAAGTAATGATAAACAATATAGTTCAGACTCTTCAGATAAGTAGTATCCAACATACATATATGGCTGAATTTTTTAAAGAGACTTTGCAGTGTTATTTTCCAATTTATTGTCAGTCAAAATTAGCATTCATTTTTGGGTTGGAAAACATTCTAATGCAGTTAATACAAAATGGACAAAACTACTATAAATGTTTAAAATGTAATAACTCTGCCTGTAATTGAGCTATAGAGTTGGTTCTCTGCTTGTAATTGAGCTACAGAGATGGTTCTCTACCTGTAATTAAGCTACAGAGATGGTTCTCTGCCAGTTATTGAGCTACAGAGATGGTTCTCTGCCAGTTATTGAGCTACAGAGATGATTCTCTGCTTGTAATTGAGCTACAGAGATGGTTCTCTGCCTGTAATTGAGCTATAGAGATGGTTTTGGTACCATTGGATTCAGTTTGGAAAGATCAATATTAAGAATACACTCACCACAATAAAGAAATCTCCATATTTTATACAAACATGTTCAGACATTTGCCACTCATTCACACAATTTTCAGTTCAATGATTCTAATCAAGTCTAACTTGGTACCACAAGTCATGTTCTTATATGCTGTATGCAAGCAGTTATTAGCTTTCCACAACAGCATGTTTCATGTTGTGGTGCTTAACTTAAATAAGTGATACAATCTACTGGTAGACCATTATTCCACAATCTGCCTTCACTGGACACCAACAGAACTTCATACTAATCATAGTTGCTGTAAAAAATAGCCATTTATTACCTCATCATCCTCTTTTCTCAGCCAATCTTTTCACTTATGTGCTTACAAAAAAATATTTGTACCTTACATAATGTTTTCTTTACAAAGGTTCTAACTCAGTTAACTTTATCTTCAAGGTTGGTGCCTAACTTAAGTGACTGATGCAATACATTGGTAGTCTTTTGTTATCTTATTAACTGCTGGAACATTCTACACCCTGCCTTCACTGAAAACTGCATAATTTTAATGTCCAAGTATAACACATAGTCCCCTTTCAGTTTCACCTCAGCTACATCTTCTTTCCTTGAACCAGCAGTTGCTAACTGGAGTAATTACATTACAAAAATGTAAATTAAAATGTACACCTTTTTAAATTACTATTGTTCCATTCTATGGAAGGAAAAAGAAAAGGTGGTGGCATGACCACAAAATAAAAAGATTTATAAAAGAATTATCTGAATAAATCAAATGCATTATATTGCAAATAAAAATTTCCCATATTGAATAGTACAACACTTAAGATTTGGATAAAGAATAAAAATTCATAAAGTCATGTTTAGAGTTCACCCACCACCACCAAAGTTAAATTCAATAGTGTTGGCCGTGTAATACTAATAGTATGTGCATCATCAATTCACTCTTATATTTATTCTGGGAAAATAAGCTTGCAAAGTACAGCTAATAAATATGTAACTCACTTGTGTCAGAATTTTAAAAAAGAAAAGAAAATCTGGTAAAAATAATAACTAAATAATAAGAAACCTATTATGCACCCATCTAATGATCTACTCATTGTTTATACTGTGCCCTGCTAAT
Organism: Sinotaia quadrata; assembly: GCA_028829895.1. NCBI lineage: Eukaryota > Metazoa > Mollusca > Gastropoda > Architaenioglossa > Viviparidae > Sinotaia > Sinotaia quadrata. The sequence goes on along the minus strand of CM054177.1, from coordinate 73,875,305 downwards.
GCAGTAAAAGATGGAAAAAAGTGGTCACGTGACCACAAATTAAAATGAATTAAAAACAAATAACGTGCAATCTGAATAAACCAAATGCATTATATTGAAAATAAATCTTTCCCCTATTGAATGATACAACACTTAAGCTATGGATAAGGCCATTTTCTGTGTTCAACCTCAACACCTTCAAAAGAAGAATGCTACTGTAGGCCTACAGACCCTGAAAGTTCTTATTTATCAGCTAATATAGTCCTTTAAATGAAAAAGTACACATTAAAAACTGAAAATAATTGATTTAACTTAGCAACTAACGTCTTCAAACAGAATGATGTGTGAGATTGCAAAGTGGAAACTGGTTCAATGTCGCCGATTTGAATACAAAACTGCTTGGTACAATCCGCCATTGTTGTTGACAGTCTTCAGTGATTTCGGTCAACGCAATTCGGTACGCGTCCAGTATTTTTTTGTCTCAAACAAACTATATAGACTTACAGATGAAGAATTTTCCAATTTTCTGGTAGCTTTTAAGGCTGCTATGTTATCAGAAACACCATGAATTTAAGAAAATTTAAGTTTAACCTTATTTCACTTTATCTTGAAATTCCTGCGCATTATTTAGTATGGAAATGAACCTTGTTCTCTCCCTTACATGAAAACAGTTATTATTTTTAGATTACTGTACCGCACGCATACCCACGGACCGAGAAAGAGTGCATGTGTTATGCATTAACGCTGGACAAGTTATGGCGGCTTGGTCAAAATGTCGCTCAGTTTTAACATTTGCAGTTATGGGAATGGGTTATATTTCACATTTACTTACTTAGGGTATGATAAGACTAGTTGGAAATTCATAACTATTTTTTATTTCATAGGAGCCAACTCAGGCCACTATACAGCCTTCACATGCCACCCAATCACCCATGAATGGTACCACTACAATGATGAGAGCGTGACCCAGCAAAAGCCAGGAGAAACTGAATTTGACACTGGCTATGTCCTGTTTTACAAGCGGCTAGGTAAAGAAAAATTGTGAACAAATATGCATTTGTTGTTGTTGCATCATTGTTATTTGAAGAGACAAAAGCCACATTCATTTCCCCAGTGAGGTAATTTGCTACATTTTAATAAATATATGTATACAAGTTGAAAGTGCAAATGAACATAAAATATGCACATTGTTATTTTGCATGACCATTCACAAGTTGAAAGTGAAACAACATCATATGCTCTTTATTTTTATTTTTTGGTTGTTGCAGGCTTAGACATAGAGTTTACTCCACCACACGAGTTCCCATTTGCTGAAGATGATTTTCAGCCTCTAATGACGCCTACGAGTCTTGCACTAGTCCCTTACCACCCACCACCACCATCTCCTACCTCCATTGTAGCGGATGCACCAAATGCCAGCCACTGCAGCACACAAGCAGAAGCTGATAGTAGTCATGACTATGACTTTTACTACTAAAATAAAAATCTCTACATGGATATAGCTTCTTGTCCCAGCAGCTGATAGAGAATTTGTTTGTGTAGATGAAGCATGGAGTAAATGAATTATATGTAATACACAGAACTTGCTGTTGATTGTTGTTTCTTGTGCTGTAAATGTCTCCTTCACTGACAGCCATCTATGTAGTGTCTTTTTGGTTGTAAAGTTTTAAGTATTTTTACTGTAATGCACTTTGCTCCTTCTTATCTCTGTGTGTCTTTCCCTCTCCCCCCCTCCCCCAGTCTTTTGCCAATCTCTTTTCAGCTAGTTTTCCTGGTATGTAAACAGGAGCAAGTTATGCTCTTAATGTTATGTTGGTACTTAATTGTTTTTGCATAGCTTAAGGTGCATGTGCTTATAGAACCAAACAGAAATATGTACGTTTTACTTTAGCAATTTTTTTCCAAAGCTTTTTTCCACAATATGTCTTGCCAAAAGAATTTAAGGGTACATTGTAAAGCCGATTTCTTTTCGCTTGACTAGACCATTAATATTGAATGTGATATTCCATATTAGTGACTTATCCTTGATAGTTATGTACCTTTGTCTGTTCTTGTCTTTAGCAACTGCCCATTAATGTTCTGTCATTCTGAAGTTTGCCTCTTGTGTATACTTTACACGGCAAACTTTCAGTAAGGCAGAGATCTCAAGAAAAACAAAAGACAGTCGAGAGATTGAAATTATTGTAAAAAAAATATGTTTCAATTTTTCTATAATTTAAATAAAACACTGAGCAATTTAATGTTGTACTTTAATGCAGAAAGTCATTTTTCTCAAACAAGATATTCTAAATGTTTTCAATTTTTACATTATCTTCCGTTTTGAAATCTTGACCAATTCATAACAGACATTAGGTAACGAAAAGGTGTAGGTAATGAAAGCAGGATACACAGAAGTAGTTCACACTGGGACTATCATAAATATGCCCTAAAGGGTTAAAAAATGTGCATGTCCACTTGAAGTTTTGATAACTTAAAAATTATACCATGACTCACAGCTTATCGTGATCATCATTTCAGTCTTGGATAATTTCAGATTAAATTTCATGTAGCATGCATGACACATATTCTCAGAAGAAATTGGACATGACTCTTTAGTCATATTTCTTTGCTAGGTCTCCACAAACAATATAAGCATCCTTTTGGTTACTCAACACACTTGTAACTGGCAAGAGACCCATTGGCTTGAGTAATGATATCAGAAGGGAAGAAACATTGAAATAGTCCATAGCATTCAAGAGATTGATTAAGTAAAATTAGTGCATGATTTGAAAAATGCCCAGAGAACTGAAAAAATTCCTTAGTTAACAAGAAATTGATGTATTTAAAACCAAAGGAAGACAAACTTATGTTGAATGCAGCTCAGTTTATTGTCGAGTTTGACTGAGAAATTGGTCATTTGCATGAGCATCTCTTGCAAGTGCGTGTCCTCTTTTCTCATCTGCATAACAGCAGACAGATTTTGACTGTGCAATTTGGTTATTCAGTGGTTATTTGTTATTAGGTGATTTATGTACTTTTTATGTATTTCTATAGTTTTGCTTTTGCACAGTATTGATGCTGAAGTTAGCTTCATTTCTTTGGATTGCTTCCTTCCTAACCTTTTAACTAAAATTACTCATTGCAGGTTTATATACAAATTATTTGCTTGATTTGGATTTCAGTTCACTTGGTCTTTAGAGCTTGATTTATTGGAAGTTGGCTGTAGAAATATCTGTATGTTAAAGCTGAGCTGATTTATTGAGGGTTGCAGTAAAAAGGAAAAATCATTATGTTTACAGTTGAAATAGAATTGAGACCTTACTGATTTATTGAGAGTTGGATTAGTTATTTTGTGTTTACAGAATTGATTCAGTCTACTGATTTATGGAGAGTTGGCTGTAATAAAATCATTATGTTTACATTTGAAATAGAATTGAGACCTTATGGATATAGAGTTGGCTGTAGTAAAATCATTGTGTTTACAACTGAAGTAGAACTAAAACAGCTTATTGAAATATGTGTATACACTTTACAATAAAATAAACAAGGTATCTTCTGAGTCTTCAGATCTTGTATCACTTTTCAAATGATATTTTGCTCACAATATATATCGAATGTAAAATACGAATGTGTTTAGGGTAGAATTATTATTACTTCAATTTTTATTGCCATTTAATAAGTTAATTTTTAATAAAAATATGTTTTTGATGTGATTATCAAGTCTGATCCTAGTCAGGTGTGTGTGTGTGTGTGCGTGCTTGTGTGCTATTGATATCATGATGTGACAAAATAAAATGTTTTCCTAGTATGACAATTGCTTTTAAACACAAAGTTGTGTCCATCAATCTACATGTACATAATTTTGTTGAGAAAAGATGTTGAGTGTGTGTTTCATATTTAGACACCTGATTTGGCTCCCTTTTTATCTTTAGCTAACAAAACTGATGAATGAGTGCAAAGAATATATTTGTGTAATCTCTCTTGTCAGTCTTTCATTATTTTATTTCTTTGGAGTTGGAGGCAGCTCTCAATCTTGGCTATGATTAGGTACAGAGAAAAAGAAAAGCTTGTTAATTTAATCTTTGCCAATTAAAGATACTGTCACTGCAAAACAAGCATGTTATTTATCAGTTATTCTGAAAGAATCAACTTGATATTCATTGCTCACTCTTGTCTTGGGGCTTCATTATGTGTACACTAATATGTCACCATTTGAAACTCTTCTTGGTCTACACTAGAGCAACATATGTTTTGCTGACTTGAGACTTTTTCCTGTCAGGTGGTTCTCTTAATAACGCCTTAACATTACTATGGAAATCAACAATTGAAAGACTTCACAATACTACATTTGACAGTTATAATTATCTTTTTCCCTTTAAGCTCTTGTAACAGTGTGCAGCAGAGAATAATGTTGCAAAGTAGTGAATGATAGGTGCATGTAAACTCTCAATTGTCGGTGACGATGGTCATCCATTCCGATATTTTAAAAAAGACCATCTACATATCAACTCGGACTTTTCTGTTTGATTTTTATACAGAAACATTTTTCACTTACATTTTGATTAGGTAGCCATTTTAGTTAAATATACACTCGGAATATTTTTCTAATTGCATGGATATTGTCTCTTTTAAATTATTCTTTCTTACTGTTTTAGTTGCATCAGAATTCTATTATACACATCTATGTCTGTTGGCTGTGCTTGTACATTAAGTTTTGCTTGATGGTGTCTAAATGTGCATACAGTAGCAGAAAGTCTGGGTGATGAGGTACCAGCAGAGGAAATGATAACATGACTACTGTTAATTATCTCTTCGGCATTTTATTTAATTTTATCAGGTATATATGATAATAGATCTTGAATGCTGGTAATCACTAGTTACCTCAGCAAAGTCTCTGGTCTCCTAATGCACACTCAACATATATTCTGACATTTTTAAATACTGCCTAACTTGGTATCATGGATGAAGGATTTTTTGGATTTCAAAATTTGTTGCCTTTGTGCAAATTCCAATTTTGTAGGTAAATGGATAAAATCATAAAAAATCAAATTTTAAGTAATTTTTAATAAAGTAATTCTCTTTGTACTTTTTTTATTTTAAATTTTGGAATATAAACAGATGCCTATGGCTTTTTCACATTTTGACATGTAATTTTACCTAAAAGTCTTTGTCACTAACCATTTTGTTCACATCTTGATTATCACTACCAAAGACAATTTCTTGGAAGAAAATGAACACATATGGTTACTTGGATTAACTGATTGATTTTTTTAATTGCCTATTTTGGACCAAGTTCATTGCACTTTATTTTCACTATATCCTCCCTACGCTAAATGTCTGATTTATTTTGGCATAACCAAACCCAAGCTCTCTCAACTTTAGCATCCTTGATGGGCTTTAAAGAAAGATATTTTCCTTAAATAAAATTAAAATGAAAGAGAAAGAAGGGTGGGGGGAGTCTATGAGATATGAAATTTTAATTGAGAAAATAAATATTCATTAAAAATTGTTTTGCTTTTACTGAATAAATTAGGGTGGTCTAGAGTTCATGCCCATCGCTAGAGCCAGAATACTCTGACCATGGACTAGAGTTGTTATTATAATGTTATTAACTTTTGTATGTCTGTAATTCTGTTGTTTCATATAAGAATTTGTGAGTTGAAAAAAAAATACTCAAATGCTTAATGTGACCTGACCCTTGAATCAGTTAGACCATTCTTGCAAAAATTTCAGTGAATTTGTATCAGTATTTTTTTTAAACAGAAAGGAAAAAAAGAAAGAAAATATGTATAACCATATTGTATATCATTGCCTGTTTGACTTTTGTTATAATTTTGTTGTCAAGATTTTAAAAAAAATTGGTTCAACTGCTTTGTCATAGTTACAATCACAAAATTGTGTGAAAACTATAGATTAGTTATTTTTCCCCCTATCCTCTTGTATTACTAAAATTGGAAAGTACATTCAGACAACCTGCATTGACTTTGTAATGGTGACATAAATAAAATAATAAATAAACTGAACCCTATTTTCTGTGGGATTTAATTTTGTCACTTAAATGTGATAACAAAAATTACTTTACAATAGTAAGTAATATACCTCTAGTAAAAAAAAACAACTTTTCTTAAAGCAGATAATAATACTGAATAATAGTATTTGTTAACAATAAAATGTCTTCTACATTAAACAGCTATTACCAATCCTTACTTGAAAGCACTTTTAAAAAAAAAATCATACATTTCTTGATTTTCCTAAAAATAATTTATAATTAAAACAATAATATATTTAATGGCATGTCAGTAAATGGATTTCTTTTCTTAAAACACTTTATGTCAATGGTTGTAACTTGTATGTTATCTAAATAGTGAACATTTTTCTTTGTTTCTAACAGCTTTTGTTGAATTTTAGTAAGCAAACCTATTAATTAACATATTTTGCTTAATTATGGTTTCACTTACTTCCTTTTCCCCTTTTCATGTTGTCTAAAGTTTTATTAATATTTATTGGTTAAATGCTTAATGTGTTTTACACATGGTCACTGCATTGCTCAAGTTTTTGGATGGATTAATTGTCACCAGTTACCATAGAATCAGTTGCTGCGAAACATAGATGCTTTAAAATATTCATTCTTATTTGTAGCTCACACAGTCAATGGTACATGTACTTCAATCCAATCAGAACCCCACCCCCTCCCTTTAGCAACTGCAATAATTCACTGTTATATATCATATGGGTTATATTCAAGCAAGCTGTGTTCTTCCTTCCATATCAGAATTTGTATGGCTTTGACCAATATAAATTTACTACTTTCCTATGCAAACACATCAGTGAATGCAATATCTGAAAGTTAGAAGCTAATTTAATGTCAGTGAAAGTGTGCTATATATACACAGGCTTCATTATTCTGGCTGCACTCTAGTGTGAAAAGTCCTGTTGATAAAGCCTACTTAGTATTCTTATGAAGTCTGATTTTAAAACAGTTTATTTACCTAAACACTTTTTCAGTTATTTTAAAATAACTTGCTGCAAGCTTTCCGACATATTTTTAACTGGTTTTTGTTTGAGTAGGGGGAGGGAGCTATTTTATCAGATGCCCAAAAATAAAAGAATGAAATTGACTTTTTTTTTTTTAAAGCATGATTTGATAACATACATTTAAATTTTGGGTAATTTCTAAAGTGAGTTAAATGTTTTCATATTTCAATTTTTGTAGCTGATGCTGGACTGGTGTTACATGTATTCAAAACATGCTATCAATTAATTAAAAAATAAATTCAGTTGATTACCTTAATCTCTGCACTGCAACATACTTCTATCTGTGTTACTAATGAAGAAAAACAAGTGGAACATGAATTCAGTAGTATATGATACAAGTTAATATCTTTCAACTTTCATATATTTTTTAAAAGCACTGACAAATTACCGGTATCTGCAGACCATATTGGGTATAAATCAAACCATGTAATTCATCTGATTTAAAGACCAACACAATCTACATAAAAATCAAGTACTTCTATATTTTTCTCACACATTTACTTAGTATTTTGTTGTTTATTGCATAATATATGAGATTATCTGTATTAAGTTTAAAATTATTGAAGACTTTTGCACATATTCTTCATATTTCAAATTTGTAATATGTAACAGAATATATACCTTGCAGTGTGTGTGTGTATGGAGGGGGTGGGAGGGAAGAGAGGGGCCTGGAAAACAACCAAACTTTGCAGAATTCATAGAACACACATGGTTGAATACTACAATTTTCTGTCAAGTTCAGTTATTGAAATGCTGAAACAAATGAAGAAAACGTTTGATTTTATAAGAATATGATTATGTAAACCAGTATAGAATTTTTTTTAAAGTATGTGACCCTGTCCGAAGGCACACTAGTTCAAGTTAAGATGCAATTAGATATAATGGTGTCTATACGTTTATAATTTGCAATGTTCTCTTCTTTTTTTTGTACTCTCCCATTAACAAGTCATCTTTGAGATAAATATTTGTGAGAATTTTTGTAAATACAAGTTATTGGAAATAAACAGGACATTTTTTTAATGTTAATTTTTAGTGCATATGTACTGAATGCTATGTGCAAATTGCTGAATGCTCATACTTTTTTTTTTGTATTCTGATTTTTGTAAGTATTGGTATTAATCGTTTGAAGCTAGAAGGATTCTGTCTTTAAAAAATGAAATATCTAAATTATGCTTTAATTGCTTCCCAAAATTAATTTTCAGTTATTAATAATGGTTTTATTAATTTATTTATTGTTACTTAAATAAAAATGTATAACTTAAGCATATATGGGGGACATTTGGTGAGATGTCACTGAAAACAGATTATACACATGATTTACACATTGAAATTTATTTATTTTCTGTTGAACATAATAATGTTTGACAAATTTAATAGAATGCTTACAGAAAACAAGTTTTGTGTATTTCCTGCCATGGCAAACAATCCTTGGCTGCTGAATTAAGAATGTAGACTGCAACAATTATTAAGGAAATAGAAAGATAATTCTGTTGTCTTTATGTGACATAATTTGTTGCTATTATGTTACATTGAAATTATTTCATTACACATTTTGCATGTCATAGTTAAGGAATGACAAACTGACCTTGCTTCATTTAGTCCAGCTGTTCTTCATGTTACATCATTGTAATAAGAGATCATTTATGAAATAAGCTTATAATTACACTAAAGATCACCTAATCCATTACAGATTCTAATTAAAGATCACTCAATGTATTGCAATTTCTGATGATACCCACAATGTATAACTTGTAATGTTTTCAGCTTCATTTGCTTTCAGTAAGAAATCAGTAATCATATTATTGTACCCACTGTTACATAACTGCTCAAATATCTTCTGACACACTGATGCCCATATATCAGTGGTGGTGATAAAATGTATAGCACAATATTTTACTTGTAGATAATTAATTTAATTAATCTGTGATGAATTACAGAGTGTGCATTCTTGTTTCCAGATAGAACTAAACAATTTTTATAAAGAGATTTTGTAACACAAGTCAGTACAGTGTGCTCTAAATCCATGTAAAATAAAAATACTGAAGTGTTTGCATATGCATGAGTGTGTCTTTAGTAAATCTGCATGAGTGTGTATATATATATATATTTAGAATTTTTGTTGTTTAAATCTGCAGTTTTGGTCAGGCGTATGCCTTATATCTGTTAGTGTTGTAAAGATTTTTTTCTTCAGAACATTGTTGTCAGAATTAACATTTTTCCTTCTAATAAATAAATCAGTAAATAAAAATTGTATGAAGTTGTGTTTGCGTTTACTGATGTACCTGTAACAAGATTTATTTGGTTTCATTAATAAATATTGATCACTTTTCAATTTTAAAATAATGGCCACAGATGAATGAGACTTTTTTGCCTTTCACATTACAGCAAGATTATTTGTGAAAAAAACAAGGACAAGAAATAGTTTAACAAATCCTTTATATCAATCTCCTTTAATTGATCACAAACAGTATTGAAATACTAAGAGTGTGGCAAATACCAGTCTGTTGCAGAAAGGCAGAAAAAGTTACTAATTTAGACTGGCAGGACAGGAAGAAATCCTGCTTTACCTATAGTTTTTTTTTTTGTGTGTGATACTATACTTTTACAAAAACTTAACAGTATCTGGTAAATTTTGTATTAGGTATTGTGAAAATGAGAGGCAGCTTATAATGTCACTGGTTAATAACAATCTGTCTACTGCATCACTGCATACTTATTAGCGGATGATAAAAGAATGAAAACCATTCTTACATGTACATCTGCAAGAAAGAAAAAATTCAACGAATTAACTTTTTTCTTCTTTGTTTGTTTGATCCTGGTAACTCTGGGATAATATCTGAACATTCCTGAAAGCCTAATTTTCCAGACAAGCAATACCTGTCAGACATAGATTTTTGATGTATCACTCCCCAAAGATAGACTAGTAAAAATAATATTTGTGATGCAATCACCACATAGTTAATGGTTATTGTTATTATTAATTAATTAATCATCCATAACTAATTACAAGTGATGAGAATCTTAATTTATGTTAATAATTCTCCAGCAGACACCATTCATCTCTCTCACTTGGTAGATATGAGGGTGGTGTAATGTTTTCTTTCTTCGACAACATTAAAGAAAAACATTTACCGCCACACAATATTCCATAGGTTGAAAGCTTCTTACTAAAGGAGAAGACAAATCCCTTTTTAATCTATATTTAGCAAGCCCCCATCCACCCACTTTCTTCTCCAATATAAGGTTATCAATATGTGTAAGAAGGTCAATAAATTTATTAAATCAACAATCTAATGTACATATACCAGATACAATGAAATAGATTACTTGACATCAATATTTCCATGAAACCACATTCAAATAATTTTTACACTACACAATTTTATATTAAAAAAGTACAATTGTTTATTGCTTGCCATTATTATGTCAGTTCCACGTGTTTCTCTCACACATTTGTAGGACACTGATTCACTGCTATTCTCTTGAGGTTACCTTGGATGCCTTCGATTTATTTAGCTCCTTCAAGCAGATTAGCAATTGTAGCAATTTTCAGTAATTTCCTTGTACTTGAAACTGCTTAATGTAGTCAGTATACTTTGCTACCATACATCAATGGAGTGTAGTATACTCAACACACACACTGCTTCCTACTTCTACCATGTTCAGTCATAGCGGTTTATAATCAGGAGGTTTAAATCATACACACAAGAAAGGCTGCTTTACCCTGAAAAATATTATCAGGGAGCAGATGCTAAGTTTCCAGTTTATCTCTTTTTAAACTCCATTCTTTCTTACATTCAAGTCTCAACTTACAATTTCCTTCAACAGTATTTATTAGCCTGATACATGCACACATCATATCAGTTTATGAACAGGTTCACTAGAACAATGTCAAGTGTTTAGATACTATATATCATTGAATGAGCATTTTACTTAAACATTTGTTGAAATAATAGTCTACTCATGTAATACTCTGTCACAGCATATAACTTTTTTCCATTCTCCAAATAAGTGTTTATTTAAACAGCACTGTGCAAAAGTAAATTATGCATTTATTTAATATAATAAAAAAAGAAAAAGTAACTAATCAAAGCTACCTAAAAAAGGGAGAGATGATATGATAATGATGTAAGGTACTTTGGAATGGGGGGTGGGGATTTATATTTCTGTATTATTCCAAATTTGTTTGTTAAATGTATAGTATGTCTATAAAATGTTGATGTATATGGACTACTAGTTATATATATCAGTAACTGTTACACTGGTAATATTGGTGATGTTGCCTGTCAATAGACTCAGCCCCATTTGGCAGTAAACTGAGGAAATGAATATATAGTCAAATAAAGAGCAAAAAAAATTCACTTCATTATCATTACAATTCACGACAAACAATAAGTTATACTCCACTAACATACGCGAATCAGAAACAATCATCAAAGATTTAATAAAAAGGAAAAAGATCTTTCTTAATATGTCACTAAACGCTCATCATAGATCCACTATAGCTTTTCACTAGTGTTTTTCGATGTGCAGAGTGACATTAGATTCCTCACAAGTGAGAAAAACACTTGGTGGCATCATAGTAATGCCAGATGTTACATACCAGTGTTTATATTGAGACCCTAACTCAGCATGAGGATTTAAAGATTATTAATTTCCAACATTCACCTATGCTGACGACAGACTGGTTGCTGGATTCACCCTTCAGTCTTCTTAATTAATTCTCTTAGATTAGAAATTAACTATAGTGACAGTTAAACCCATATAATAATGCACGAACTAGGCACGTTATCCAATCACAACTAATTACGCATTCAAACATTCACTTTCTAGCTCAAACCCAAACCCAGTTTTTTTTGTCTCCCTTCGCTAATAATTAGTCAACTTCTGTTAATTGGATAAGAAGATAAGAATTTAATAAATTTAACAAATTAACAAAATGGTAATTCCATATTTCAAAATTCGAATACGAAATTCATAGGACTCCCTATTCTGTCTTTAGAGTAGAACCTAAACTCAAAACCAAAATTCAAAACTCGCTCTGAAACTGAATTCTCTCAGCCTTGGCTGACTAATATTACATGATATTAATTACATCGGTTCTTTCAACCTTGGCTGACTAATATACATGATAATAATTACATCAGTTCTCTCAGCCTTGGCTGACTAATATTACATGATATTAATTACATCATTTCTCTCAACCTTGGTTGACTAATATAGTAATAATACAACATTTATGATCTATAGCACTCTCTTACTAAATTAAATCATGCTACAAATCCTTTTACACTACTGCACAGTATGAGTATGTCACACAAAAATAATAGATATAGCTAAGCAAGTGTACTGCTCTTTACAGATCTGAATTATACTATATAATTATTTTACAAAATTGCAAAACACATCACACAAAAATATGGTTAAGTATGTGTAGTGCTCTTTGCAAAATTAAATTATAGTACAACCTCTCCAAATCACCACTAATAAGATCCAAGGAATATATTTCTGTCAAGTTAAATCACATTATGAAACACAATTTCAGTGACTATGAACTCTTTAAAAAAAATGTTTATTCTAAGCTTCAACAGCTGAAGGAAACCAGGCTGGAGGACTCTGATTTTCTATTTAGCACAGCTTTTCTTTGGAATATTCCTCCTTTTCCTCTTACGTCTGTGTCTTCTGAATGATGGTTGTCATGTTGGTTTGAAGTATGGAGGAACTTCAACTGTGATAAATAAGAGAAATATTTCTAGTAGTGTTAACAATATGCAAAGCAAACATTGAACAATTATTTAGTCAATGATTTATCACATGAACCCCTGCATAAACTAAAATTTAAAATATTAGATTTATTTCCTGTGTGTGTACTGGCAGGTGGGGCGCGAGCATAAATACTACATATACACAGATAGTCATGTGTAATTTAATTTGTATACACAGTTGCTGATAATCTGCCCTTCATTTCCCGTCAATCAATATTAAGCACCAAACCCTCGTGTCCTGCACAAATCTCGCATAATCTCGTAAAATTCTGTATCGACGCGCACTTTGCCCTACATCTAAACTAAAGTCTAGCCTACCTTTGAAATGGCAGGCATGTCAATTACGCACATAATCTTCGATGTTGACGGTCTCCTTCTTGGTTGGCATTAAGTTTGAAGTTTTCCGGTTTAGTATTTGCATACTTTCAATATGTACTATTAATATCTTTTTATGTAGTGGCTATGCAGATGTCAATCGTTAGCATACTGCCACGGGTTCCGGTTTTGTTCTTCCATGAATCTTAGCAGACGAATTTTAGTAACGTATTTGTTGTTGTTGAATCTGTTACGGGTAAAAAAGGTAGTAAACTCTAAAATTACACACCCTTCTTCCTTTTCTCCCTTGTTTTAACTACGTTCGATTCTGTACAGTAAAGAATGGGGCTGAAGTAGACAATTTCGATATTCTACATAGTAGTAAATCGATGGTGAATTATTAATATTTGATACAAAATGATAGTATTAAAACTATTATTTATATATCCAGCAATGTCGGTTTCTATATAATAGTAAGATTACACACAAAAATTCCATTTGGTCATTTTAGTGACTTTAGATCTAATATGATCTAACACCTATTTTGTTTACGCCTTTTAATGTTTTATAAAAAAAAAACCTCTAAAAGTTGTAAAAAAAAAATAAATAAAGTATTGGATATTTAATATTTTTCAGGATCTTTTACTTATTTTTTGTTAGTGCATTTATTCATATTACATTTAGCCTCACCCCTGACAGTCTTTCTCACACATCCATTTATAGTGCTCTTCTTGTATTTTAAAGACTGCTATTACTCTATATTATTTATCATAAAGATGCAGTACATCGCCCTCTGTTGACCATGTGTTTTCCTATTAAAGGTTTAGTGTTAAGCATGAGGCAATATACAAAATTGTATATTAAGTGGGGACAGTTGAATTAGATCAAAATGCTGATTCACAAATTTCTATTCTCAGGAGGGTATTGTCTGACACATGGTGATGTCTTGGTGTATTGTTTAAATCTTGATATCTTTTCATGTGACTGTTTAATTTTTGTGCACTGTTTGGTGATTTTCCACTTTACATTTACACATAAATATAGGTTGTTTACATCTTTAAGGGTAATGTACACACTATGGGGGAAAAAATCTTTAGTATTTTTATGTAGATGTATATTGAAGGCAACTTATAACTATAAGTATAACACATAACACTCAACTTCTCCCTTATATGACCATTTCTTTTCAGTGAAATGCCTTTAAGACCTCAAAGTTTATGTCTTCAGTTTAAGTTTACAGTGGCATACATCTTTAACTTCAGTATTTTATTTACTTTTCATTCATCTTATTAGAAATGAAACACACTTTTTACACCAGGTCTAAGATTTTGTCTTTTCTGATGGCAGTGGTATTCCAGAAGCAGATATGGGTCTCACTAGTTGTACTTTATTTCTTTTCCTGGTAATTTTGGTGTGTGCAATTTTTGTATGCTCATAAATATTATCATTTGGTTTAATTTTCCTTTATTTTGATTTGAACAGATACAGAGAGCATCTACACAAAGGTCTTAGAGAAATTGTGTGCTGAGTATGATAAAGAGTTTACATGGGAGATAAAAGCTAAACAAATGGGTCAGACAGAACAGAATGCTGCTAAAATTCTTATAGGTAAGTTTGATCTAAGATTGTTGAAACATGAATCAGTTTTTGATTAAAAAAATTTAGCATAGTTTTAAATAATTTTATGATATTGTAGTATATATATATATATATATATGTGTGTGGATTACAATTGTACAAGTTAAAGCAGAAGCTGTATGTTAAGCACCAGTTGAATTTTATCAGACACATTTTCAAGAAATGTTTTACTCTACAAACTGTCCTTTTATTCCTATGCATTGTTTGTCTTTTAGAAAAAAATATTTTACCTATTCACTTTTAAATTTCAGATGCTCTTCAGCTGCCATTGACTCCAGAAGATTATATCCATCGTTGCAAGCTTAAATTTGAGGATCTTTTTCCTTCTGTTCCCTTCATGCCAGGTTGTATAGTATTTTGCAGTAATTCCCATTTTTTACATTCAAAATTAGTGTTTCATGAGTGTAGTATTAGCATCATCTAACACTGACAAAAGAACAAAATGCCTTTTTTTTTTTTTTTTTTTTTTTTACTCTTATTATACTCTTAACTTTGGACTTCACTCTGCATATTTTCTTGATGTTGCATTATCACAAGTTATTGTTATAAATGATTGTTTTAAGCTTCAAAAAGAGCATCCTCTCATAGTCATACTGCAATATTTGGGGAGCAAGTCATTTTAAAATTCACAGTTGGTAGACTCAGTAAGTGGGAGAGGGGTAGTTGTGTTAATTGTACTGGAGCCTTTCCCTTTGTGAGGGTTACACTAATTATATATATTAGTTTGAATCCCTTATTTACTTTAAAATAAATAGGATAAGACATTTGAAAAAAGTTAAAATTGACATAAGCTGTAGTAATGGTTGGAAAGAATGTAGAGATTCCAAAATCAGGAAAATTAGGAAAGGAAAACACTTTTAACTTGTAAAAGAAAATAAGATTTAGTTGGTAGCAGGGGTTGTCTTGTTTATGCCTGATCCAACTTTCTCTTTTCAGATGCAAGTTTGTTTGGTGGGTGAAGTTTACAATCATATGTACTTCATGAATATTCTTAATACAAATTTACATTACAATAATTTTAATACTGAATTCTTTCATATTTGCCCAGGGGCTGAAAAGTTAGTCTACCATTTGCACAAACATGGCATCCCAATGGCATTAGCCTCTGGTTCAGATCAGCACAACTTTGACCTCAAGACAAAGAACTACAAGGAGTTTTTCTCACTTTTTCATCATAAGGTTCTCAGCAGCTGTGATCCTGAAGTTAAGCATGGGAAACCAAATCCTGATTGCTTTCTTGTTGCTGCAAGACGCTTTTCAGATCATCCCAAACCACACAATGTAAGCTGCAGGCTCGTTTTTTGACTTGTATATATCTACGTTTGGAGGGGTTTTCTTGTTTTGATTTTTGGGGGAGAGTAAATTAAACTTCCATATGTAATGAAAACAAATTACATCAAATAAATTTTTCATGTTTTGCAACAATTTGTTTAATTCTTATTACAGCGCTATGAAGCAACAAAACTACAATTGATTTTATGTTGTAAAATTGTTACTGCCATTTGAGTATCAGTTGTTGCCAACTAAGAAGTTGCACCATATAATTAATAAATTTTGACTTTAACAAAATAAATGTAGTTGTTGCATTTTTTTTACATTTTCATTTCTTATAGAAAATACATGGAGGCCCCATAGGAGTATAGACTACACTGAGTGAACATCAGAACCATATTTCATAATAAATAAGTGATGCTCCTTTTGGATTCAGCAAGCTTTCATTTTCTAGCTATATTTTCTAACTCAACTTTTTCAGAAGCTGTTTCAGATATCTTGTCAACTTGTATATTGTTACGTTTCCAGTATTTATTTAAAGACCCTGCTTAGAATAATTAAAAGACTTTAAATATAATTAATTCTTCCTCTCATATTCTACGCAGACTGGTTGCTCAATCTATTATCTGACTAATTAAAAGTGCGTCTTGTAGTTCAGACGACAAATTTACAGACTAATAAACTGCGAACTTTTAGCTAGATTTGAAAACAGTTAAATCCCTCTAAATTAATATGCACTCGTCATCAATCTTTCTGCTCATCCGCCCCCATTCAAATCTAAGAATTAATCTAATTGGTCTATTGTGCATAGAAATCAACTACTAAGAGGTATTAACAAAGAAAATAAGATTTAATAAAGTTTAACAAATTAACAATAAATCGAATGCAACGCGAATAGTCTTCACTCTGTCTTTACGCGCCTATGCCTGATTTTTGTCAATCTAAATTGCCAGAAAAGTGTTCCTTTGAGATCTGTACACTTGATCTTGCACTTAGCTCTATTCTTGTATCCTTGGTCTCAACACTCAGTCATGCCGGTTCGTTCCCTCAGTCCCCCTTTAACGACACACGTGGTGCATAAGGAATGATGTCCCCTTGTTAGTGGCTAGGAACTGGAATTTTAGCAGCATGGCCCTCAGAGTGGATTTCGACACGCTTATACCAATAAGCTAATGCAGGTGAGGCATGGGTGAACATGAACCATGAGCCGACCTGTGGATGCAACGTGTTTGGATATAATTCTCAACCTAACAGGTCCTACTTAGGCATGGCTCAATTAAATGCGCTGAACAAAGAGTTTCGACTTCGCGTCGCTTACAATTAAATTTAGAAAAAATATAATCGTCTCACATGTGTTCCATTTAACAGTCATGACGTATGAAGCAATAAAATAGATACAACGTTAAATTAATGTTCATACAAGGGGTAATTCAAGCCGACAGAGCGCTTCACAATTTACAATTTAAATTACATGCAATAATTGAATTACATGAAGAATTCATATCGAGCGCAGCATTCTGGCTCTTAGTGAATTAAAACAATATAAATTAAAGTACAGAAATGGAAAAATGGTTACAATAAATTTATATTCCGTAACATATAGGTTTTCAGCTATTTCTCTGAACCATGCTCAAGTGTATATGGAAATCATATAATACATAGCACAAATACATACTTAAACAATACATAGGCAAATACTATTAAATGAAATGATACCTTTGAGAGAAGTCGAAGGGTACCTTGATTCTCTATGGCGCCGGCTGCCTCTCACGACCCGAGTAAGCTGATGGAATTAGCTAAAATGTGCTCGAAGTGAGGGAGCGGAAGCGTGTGGGTACATATATAGAAAGGTATATTGCGTATCACGTGATTGTTCGCAAAGCATGTGGTTGGTTCGAGAACTGGACAATGGTCCTAGAGTTACATAACATCTTGACCTGTTCTAGAAGCACCTAGAAAAAGGAAGCTTGGAACAAAGGGCCAAGGGTTTCAAATATTCGAATTTGAAGTAAACAAGGCAAGTGGGTCACGAAGTCGGACAATTTTATCAGACTGTGACACCCCCTTGCTTTTGAGGCGTTTATCTTGCCAAAGATAAAATGCCTCCTACAAATTATGTATGATAAAATGTAGAAGTCCACAATGAAGAAAAATTTACACAAAAAAAAATTTCGACATTCCTAGAAATAAAGTGTGCAACTATATTTCATATTTACAGGAAGGAATCCGTAGGGTTCAGTTAATTGATTAAACAACATTCTATCAGTACCGGCACTTGATGGCATCAAGCACGACTCATGTAATCTGCGCCAACATTCAAAGACCCTTTGATGTAATGAATATTTGCGTCATACTGTGTCAGAAACAAAGACCAACGCATTAAACGGCTGTTCGTAAATTGCGCCTGCCCGAGAAAGGCCAACGGCTGGTGATCGCACTCAATGACAAAGGTTTTTCCGTACAAATAGTTTTCGAACTTTTTTATGGCCCAAACTATTGCAAGACATTCCTTTTCACTGGTGGAATATTTCTGTTCAGTAGTTGTGAGTTTACGGCTTGCATATGCAACTGGGTGTTTGGTGTCATTGTGTTCTTGTAATAACACTGCTCCTAATCCTGTGTTGCTAGCATCAGTCCTTAACAAGAATGGTTTTGTCAAATCTGGCAGTTTAACAACTAAATCTGAAGTCAGTCTAGATTTCAGTGTGTCAAAAGCGTTTTGGCATGCATCAGTCCACACTACCTTTGTAGGCATATTCTTACGTGTCAAGTCAGTCAGAGGACATGCAATGGCACTAAAATCTGGTACGAATTTTCTGTAGTAATTAGCAAGACCAAGAAAACTTCTAACTTGTGTTTTTGTTAGCGGTTGTGAAGTGTCCTTAAGTTGTGCTATCTTAGCTTCACTTGGCGACATAGTTCCATGACTCAACTTGTGTCCCAAGAAGTCTAAGGAGAATTGTGCTATTTCACACTTCGTAGGGCGGGCAGTGAGGTTGGCTTGTTTTAATCTGGCTAGTACATCTCGTAAGAGTGTTAAGTGCTCCTCCCATGTCTGGGTGCCTAGAATTAAATCATCCATGAAGTTCTCAACTCCACGTCCGTACAGTGGTTCTAACAATGACCGCATCATTTTAGAAAAAATGCTTGGAGCGTTTGAAACTCCGAAAGGCATAACTTTCCATGTGTAGTTTCCTACTGGTGTAGTGAAAGCTAGTATGTGTCGATCAGTGTCCTTGACCTTGATTTGCCAAAAACCGCGTGACAAATCTATTTTGGTATAGTAATGAGCGTTAGCTAGCTTAGTGAAGATGAGATCCGGATCAGGAAGAGGTTCGGCACAAAACTCTGTCACTTGATTGAGTTTGCGGTAGTCTACGCAAAAACGGAACGAGTTATCACGTTTTTTAATCAACACGATGGGTGATCCGTAGGCACTGTCAGTCTTCTCTATGACCCCTAGATCTAGCATAGTCTTAATCTCACGTCTAACGTCATCTATCTTAGCGTGTGGCAACGGATACGGCTTCAAACGTATCGGTTTGTTGTCAGTCAGCTTCAGTGAAAATTCTATTAAGTCTGTCAACCCTGGTTTGTCTGTCAGAGTAGATGAGAACTCATTAAGCAATTCATTCACTTCTTTTTTCTGTCTTTCTGTCAAGGCTTCATTTACCCTAACGTCTTTGACAGTTTCGTCCGTCTGTAGAGGACAGTTTGGTAAAGTACCAGTGACGCAATCAGTATCCCCCTCGTCTTCTGTAACTATCGTCGCTACGACAAAATCAGCTTGAGTGGTTTGATCCTCACGGCTTATGTACTTTTTGAGTAGGTTAACATGAAAGATTTTCTCTCTCTTTCCTGTCTGCACCTTATAGTTCAGTCCCCCTAGCTTGGCGGTAACTACAAAGGGCCCCTTCCATTTCATCTGAAGTTTGTTATGTGCTTCAGGAAGCAACAGTAACACTTTGTCATTAACTTCAAATTCTCTAGGTTTGGTGTGCTTATTGTAATATTCTGCCTGTCTAGACTGAGCTATCGTCAAGTTTTCCCGTGCTATCTTGCCTATAGTTTCAAGACGGTTTCTTAAGTCAGTGACGTATGTATAAGTTGTCTTAACTTCGTCATCTGTCTTTTCATCAGTCCAAAGTGCCTTCAGAATCATCATCGGTCCGCGTACAGTACGTCCGTAAAGTAGCTCAAATGGTGAGAACCCGGTGGAAGATTGTGGCACCTCCCTATATGCAAATAGTAGGGCAGGGATGTATCTGTCCCAGTCTTTCGGTTTATCTGTGGCGAGCTTTTTAAGTGCTGTTTTTAATGTCCCATTGTATTTTTCAGTCAGACCATTTGCCTGGGGGTGGTATGGTGTGCAAGTAAGATGTTTGATGGAAAGTAAACGATTTACTTCCTTCATTACGTTGCCTATGAATTGACTCCCCTGATCCGTCAAAATTTCAGTAGGAATTCCAACACGACTCCAAAGACCGAAAAGGGCTTCGGCGACAGTTTCAGTATCAATATTTTTCAATGGTACTGCGTCGGCGAATCTTGTTGCGTAATCAATAGTGGTCAGCACGTATCGATTACCTCTCGTTGATGTGGGTATTATAGGCCCAATCAAATCCAATGCTACGCGCTTGTAGGGTTCACTGATCAGTTCAGGCTCTCCTAACGGTGCGGGTCTGATTGAATTTTTTGACTGTGTTCTCTGGCATGTGTCGCAACTTAACACGAATCTACGGATATCGGCAGTGATGTCCGGCCAATAAAACTCACTTGTAATACGACTAGTTGTTTTTTGTACACCCATCAGGCCTGAAAATGGCGACTAATTTAGTCGCCATGGCTAGTGAAAAAAAAAATTGGCGACTAAAAAAAAACCTTTAGTCGCCAACTGCGAGTGCGCTAAAATGAACTTGTTTGTGAACAACTATGGGTTTGTAAATTTTCCTATCCGTATTTTTACTCAGCCCGGAAGTCCCCAAATTTTCACTCTTCATTTCCTGTACAAAGATCAACAATGAAGCGATCGGCAAGGTGATGAGTTGACAAACTACATCAAGACTGAGCTAGCGGAGAGAGGGAGGGAAGAGCGCGCAGCGAATCGCGAATTGAAACGGATTGAAGCCGAAAACGAAGCAAAACGGATAGAAGCTGACAAAGAAGCGAAACGGATAGCCGCCGAAAACGAAGCGAAACAGTTAGAAGCAGATGAGAAACAGAAAGAACGCGACCACGCGATGGAGATGAAACGATTAGAAATACATGATCGTAGTCATAACAGGAGAAGCAGTGGTAGTTCACATTCGAGTGACGAACACAACCAGAGTAGGATTGAACATTTCATTCCCAGATTAAATATGGTTCCTTTTGATGAATACAAAGATCAAATAGACGCATATTTAAAAACGTTTGAAAAACTAGCCAAAGCAACCAGTCTGTTTAGGGAAAGGAGAGAAATTAATTTATCTAATTAAATTAAAGTTCTGTAAAATTCCTAAGCAGGGTCTTTAAATAAATACTGGACATGTAACATAATCTTACAAAAATTATTTAATTTATTCAGAGCTCCGTCCTAAATAAGTCACACGTTTCACTTGCTTGGCTACAGTCTATGTGTCTCCAAGGCTTTCGTAATGTCACGGCTCCAACCATACAACATTACAACATTATACTTAGCACCCTAAATATAATATTTCGAAGTCTGTTACTACCGGTAATTCTCCTAGCTGGCGGTATACTTCTCACAATGAAATATTCAGTAACACAATACTAAATAAATCATCAACAGTTAACATTCATGTATCTAGCTCCAACTAAAAATACAATGCTGTATGTTAACATATTAAGTATACATAATACTCTGCAAAAGAATACATGCATAAATAATACAATGAAAAAGCAA
Source organism: Sinotaia quadrata (assembly GCA_028829895.1). Classification (NCBI taxonomy): domain Eukaryota; kingdom Metazoa; phylum Mollusca; class Gastropoda; order Architaenioglossa; family Viviparidae; genus Sinotaia; species Sinotaia quadrata. The sequence continues at coordinate 73,853,417 of CM054177.1, read as the reverse complement.
AGATAAATACTTTCTAATGAATCTGAATCAAAAGAATATTGGCAAAACTTTCTCTGTGTCGTTTTCTAAAGATATGATACGCCCTATGTATAAAAAATTCGATTTAATACATATCAATCTCACGACGAGAATCCTCCACTTGTTATGTTAGGCTATTTTGATTGTCTAGAAAAAAATTAAATTGGCTAGTAAAAATTTTAGTTTGGCTAGTAAAATTTTTAGTTTGGCTAGTAAAATTTTTAAGTTACTAGCCAAAGGCTAGTGGGACTTTTTTTTCATTTTCAGGCCTGCCCATGTGTGCACCAAAAAGACTCTCATGACCTAATCGTAATACGTCATTTCGTTTGGTTTGTGGAACGACTAATTGTTTCCGAAATTCGTCTCCCACTTTCGAATAGCGGTACAATAAACCCTTTTTCAGAATAATGCACGCTTTCTTATTCGAATCGTCAGTGTTGACGTCACTAACAAGTACAGCTTGTCTGCGTAACTTGTCTAGTGTTTCGTCCTCAGCTTGTAATATTTTAATCTCGCTAACTGTTGCTTTATCTACGGCTGGTGCGGCAGACATCGGTGCAGTTACAGATTTGTCTTTACTACTCGCTGCTCTGGTTACAGCGTTAACCAGTGGTGGTTCAGTTGAAGTTTGTTTTTTGCACGGCAAAACATACTTGCAACCAAGGATCACGTCATGCGGTGAGTTTTCCATAACTGCCGCTTTGACTGTTCCTTCTACAAAGTCTGAAACAATCGAGACTTCAGCTACTGGTAAAATGTCTTGTTCGCCGTTTGCAAAGGTGACAGAGATTGTCTCCCCTGTGTAGTCGGTACGGTTAACTAATGATGCATTTACAATAGCGTCTAGCTCACACCCTGTATCAAGCAAAGCGATTGTATCGTGACCGTTTGCCTGTACTGGTGTTCGATTCGACTTTTCTGTTTTAGGTGTATGACTTTCTACTGCGTAAACTTTAGCTGTTTTCTTTTCAGGACATGTTCGTGAAAAATGGCCACTATCACCACAAGTGTAACATGCAAGATTCTTTTTATCTTTCTGTTTGTCGGACTTGTTTTTAGTGTCGGGTTTAGATGTTTTATCATCACGCTCATTAGGTGCCTTCCCGTCATTTTTCTTATCCTTTCGAGTCTGCGGTTCGTTCGGTCGAGACTTGTTGTTCGCGTGTGCGTTCGAGAATTGAGAATGTGCGTCATCAAAGCGATCGGCGGCGTTGCCTATCTCCTCTAGCGTAGATTTTTCCCTTATTGCTAAGTGAATCAGTAGATCTGATTTGTACGACCCGAGAATGTGGTCTTTTACCATTTCATCCCTAAGACCTGCGTACGTCTGTGGAGTTTCGGCTAGATCTATCCATCTTTGGAACAAGTCAGCTACGCGTCGTATGTACTGTGCGTGCGTCTCTGAACTGGCTTTAGTGGCCTGTTTAAACTTACGTCGGTATGTATCTGCTGTGAGTTTGTAACGTTTCAATAATGCTGCCTTGACTGTGTCGTAATTATCTGACTCAGAATCGCTAAGCTTATTGAACTCGTTTTTCGCACTGCCCTGCAATAACCCCGATAAATTTATCGCCCAATGTTCCGCTGGAATGTTTGTTGCTCTGGCTAACTTTTCGAACGTTTTTAAATACGCGTCTATTTGATCTTTGTTCTCATCAAATGGGACCATATTTATCTTTGGAATGATGTTTTCAATTCTACTGTGATTATTTCCATCGCTAGAACGCGAATCACCACTGCTTCTGCGATCACGGTTTGGATTGGTAACTTCTAGTTTCTTTACTTCCCATTCTAACCGTTTTATTTCCGCGTCTGCGGCGATGCGTTTGGCTTCTGTATCCGCTGCGATGCGTTTTGCTTCTGTGTCCGCTGCGATGCGTTTAGCCTCGGTTTCAGCTAGTCTTTCAGCCTCTAACTTCTTAGCTTCGCGGGCAGCTAACCGTTCTTCCCTTTCTATCTCTTGTCTCTCTTTTTCCGCTTTTTCCGCTTTCTCTAGCTCAGTTTTAATGTAGCTAGTCAGTTCGTCACCCTGGTATCCTATCATGATACCGGTTTCTTTCAGGTCTTCGATAACCTGTTTGCGATCCATTTTACTGTCTTAGCGCGCTGGCTACAATAAGAATGTATCTCGTGAATTGTGTGTTTTAACCGTCGGCGATAACTCCGCTTATCCCGAAAATAACTTTTAGGCTACAACCTTACAAAAATTATTTAATTTACTCAGAACACCTTCCGAAATAAATTACGCGTTAACTCTTACACGTTTCACCTGCTTGTCACAGTGTCCGCTGTTCCAAGACTTTCGTAATGTCACGGCTCCTACCATACAACATTACACATTATATCTAGCACCCTAAATATAATAGTCCGAAGTCTGTTACTACCGATAACTCTCCTAGCTGGCGGTATAACCTTCGACTCCTCACAATGAAGTACTCAGTAACACAATACTAAATAAATCATTCAATAGCTAACATGACATATTTAACTACGCTTAAATATATCAACATTAACTAACATGCACGCTACTCTGCAAAAGAATACATGCACATGTCACAACAAAAGCAAAGAAAATCAGTGATACAAAAATCAAAAGAACAATTGGCAATTCTGTTCGTTCGTTCGTTTCTAGGTTATGATGCGCCCTATGTATAAAAATGTTACAATTTACAATTTAATACATATCAATCCCGCGACGACCCACACTTGTTACGTTTCCAGTATTTATTTAAAGACCCTGCTTAGAATAATTAAAAGACTTTAAATATAATTAATTCTTCCTCTCATATTCTACGCAGACTGGTTGCTCAATCTATTATCTGACTAATTAAAAGTGCGTCTTGTAGTTCAGACGACAAATTTACAGACTAATAAACTGCGAACTTTTAGCTAGATTTGAAAACAGTTAAATCCCTCTAAATTAATATGCACTCGTCATCAATCTTTCTGCTCATCCGCCCCCATTCAAATCTAAGAATTAATCTAATTGGTCTATTGTGCATAGAAATCAACTACTAAGAGGTATTAACAAAGAAAATAAGATTTAATAAAGTTTAACAAATTAACAATAAATCGAATGCAACGCGAATAGTCTTCACTCTGTCTTTACGCGCCTATGCCTGATTTTTGTCAATCTAAATTGCCAGAAAAGTGTTCCTTTGAGATCTGTACACTTGATCTTGCACTTAGCTCTATTCTTGTATCCTTGGTCTCAACACTCAGTCATGCCGGTTCGTTCCCTCAGTCCCCCTTTAACGACACACGTGGTGCATAAGGAATGATGTCCCCTTGTTAGTGGCTAGGAACTGGAATTTTAGCAGCATGGCCTCAGAGTGGATTTCGACACGCTTATACCAATAAGCTAATGCAGGTGAGGCATGGGTGAACATGAACCATGAGCCGACCTGTGGATGCAACGTGTTTGGATATAATTCTCAACCTAACAGGTCCTACTTAGGCATGGCTCAATTAAATGCGCTGAACAAAGAGTTTCGACTTCGCGTCGCTTACAATTAAATTTAGAAAAAATATAATCGTCTCACATGTGTTCCATTTAACAGTCATGACGTATGAAGCAATAAAATAGATACAACGTTAAATTAATGTTCATACAAGGGGTAATTCAAGCCGACAGAGCGCTTCACAATTTACAATTTAAATTACATGCAATAATTGAATTACATGAAGAATTCATATCGAGCGCAGCATTCTGGCTCTTAGTGAATTAAAACAATATAAATTAAAGTACAGAAATGGAAAAATGGTTACAATAAATTTATATTCCGTAACATATAGGTTTTCAGCTATTTCTCTGAACCATGCTCAAGTGTATATGGAAATCATATAATACATAGCACAAATACATACTTAAACAATACATAGGCAAATACTATTAAATGAAATGATACCTTTGAGAGAAGTCGAAGGGTACCTTGATTCTCTATGGCGCCGGCTGCCTCTCACGACCCGAGTAAGCTGATGGAATTAGCTAAAATGTGCTCGAAGTGAGGGAGCGGAAGCGTGTGGGTACATATATAGAAAGGTATATTGCGTATCACGTGACTGTTCGCAAAGCATGTGGTTGGTTCGAGAACTGGACAATGGTCCTAGAGTTACATAACATCTTGACCTGTTCTAGAAGCACCTAGAAAAAGGAAGCTTGGAACAAAGGGCCAAGGGTTTCAAATATTCGAATTTGAAGTAAACAAGGCAAGTGGGTCACGAAGTCGGACAATTTTATCAGACTGTGACATATATATTTTATTAAAATTCTTGTTCCCAGTTATAAAATCACAGAAGAAGCTAAGTATAATGTCCCTACTTGGGGACAACATAAAACTTATGGATAATAATAATAACATTAAAGAAGTTGAGTGACTGGCAGCAATGAGTAAACAGAATATGCTATCCCAGGGTCTGACCAAATGATGCCTAAGATGGTCAGAAAAGCATGCCTTAGTCTGCAAGTAGCTATTAACAATTTGTGTAACTGCATACATTTAGTAAATGAATCTCCATGGGAATGGAAAAATATCACTCATTATATTCATCCGCACACCAGACAAAAGCTGAAGTATCCAGAGGCTCAGTGTAGACTTTCTGGAATTAGTAAAATCAGTTGGTTCAAGAAAGTCTACACTGAGCCTCTGGATACTTCAGCTTTTGTCACGATTTGATAATTGAATTATAGTATATGACCACATCATTGATTTATTTTTTCTAGATACTGGTGTTCGAAGATGCTCCTAATGGTGTGGAGGCTGCTTATGCAGCTGGCATGCCGGTGGTGTGGGTACCAGATGCTCGTGCAGATCGTGAATTCCTTAGGCCCAAAACTAAACTTATCTTGGACTCATTAGAACACTTTAAGCCAGAAATCTTTGGGTTGCCAGCATTTGAATCCTGATGTTTTCTATCAGTCTAGTCTCAGAACATTTTCATTTTAGATGTCATTGATTTGCCATATCCCAATGTCATCAGTCATTTTATGATCAGAATTCAAAGATACAACTCTGCGTCTTAAAACCACATCTAATTATTTTACTATCAATCACATCGTATTGCATTTGAATAATTCTCTTTGTTATAGTAAGACATATCTTACTGCAAATTTATTATAAGGCATAGATAAAATTGCATTGTAAATGATTCTGTATGTTAACAGAAGTTTTATCTGACTGACATTTGAAAACTTCCTGTTTGTTGTTAAAAGTCATAGGTTAAGCTGCATTGGAATACCTCTGATTATATATGAGAAGACATAGAAATTAAGATATAGAAATTGGTATGTTTATCAGTCATCAGCATTCTGTTTTTAACTCTGTCATGATTTATTTCTGTTCCTCTTGTTAAGTAATGGTTTATAATGCACAAGTAAATAGTCCATTAGAATTATTTTATGTTAAACACATTCCAAAACACCTACTTTGAAACTGAATCTGGCATTTAAAAAGCCTCATCATTTTTAATTTAACCTTTATGTTTGTTAGTTTTTTTTAAATATCAATTTTTTAAATTTATTTGTTTAAAAGTTTTTAATTTGATGTTCTTAATTTATGAGTTTATTTAATATTAGCACTATAATGTAGTGGTGTATATGTGTATATATATATATATATATATCCCCTCTGCCAATTTGACTCATCACTTGATCATCAGTCAGAATTCTATCATATACTACACCTCAGTTTTAGGAATCTGGAAGTGAAACTCTGAGCTATTCACTAAAAATAGCAAACATAATTTCTTCACTGTTGGATTGGCTTCCTATAGTGGCTTCTTCTGCTAGATTTATAATTACATTAATTTTGATATTTCTCATCATTGTAATTCGATAAAAAACAAAATATTCAAAGACTTTTCACTTAACCTTAATATGCACAGTGTAGTCTCAATATATCAAAGTTCAATTTCAATTAATATAACAATTTCTTTCTGTAGAAATATAAGCAAGTAGGTGGTGAGACTATCAAATACTATTCAGTATCAGTATCAGTTGATGCACAGCAAATCCAAGTTTGATATAATGAGACTGCAGTGTCATAAAATATTACACTTGGTAGTTCATTGGTTCTCCTTGTGACACATTGCATTTAGCTAACAAATCCCACAAAAAGCTTTGCATGTCTCTTCTACATGGTTGTTATGGCAACATTTGAGTTCAATATAACATCCACATAGCAATTGCAATTTTTCTCTTTAGTATTCCCATTGGTCACTTCAGAGTTAAACATCATCCCCATTCTTAACAATCCACTTAGTAGCTTAGCCTTATGTCCAGACTTTGTTAAATGTCATCCCATTATTAACTGTCTCTGGACTCCAATGTACAGGTAGATGCTTATGATGCTTTCATGTTCCCATCATGCCTGACTGCACCTCTTTATCGTTCAGTTCTTTCTACCAAAAATTCTTTCTCTGCATGTCATAACATACAAATACACACTTCACACAGAACCATCATGAACAGTTTGTTTGTTTTTATCCTCACTAAGCAAGAGGATGTAGACTCAACAGGTAGGAAGATTAAATTATCATGTGACATCACTGTTTCAATTTAACTGCTGAACTTTAGCTAATATGTGCTCTATTCTTCTTAAAACGTGTTGCATAATAACTATTACAGCAAACTGCATTTAACTAATTTTGTAGTGCACTATATATTAAATAACTTACTACTTTGCATGATGAACTGAAGTGTGTAAAGTTACATCATTATATTCCCATTTATTCAGAACCAAGAGGAAACACTTTTGACTTTCATTACAAGGGAAATTACTCTCACACAGGTGGAAAGATCTGAGTTCAATATGTGTGATCAGGATTTTTTTATTTTAATTTTTTTTTTACTGTCTATTAAATTTATGCCATTGCCACGACCAATTATGCTAGATGTAGACTATTACTGTATCACTCATGACATTCAGATATAGCTCTTATAAAACTACAAAAAAAGGGACTCTGAGGGGCATAGATCTTATAAAGCCTCAGAAATATGGTGGCTGAGGTATATTTCTATAAGACTACACAGGACACTAAGGCTTAGCTTTTTGAAACAGAAATATAGATTAATGAAATGCATTTTTATAAAAATACAGCAATGTGGATACTTTAGACATGTGGACATGGATGTATTAAAAATTAACACTGGACACTGAGGAATAGTTCCCATAAAAATTTAACACTAATACGTCTTTTATAAAACCACACAAATGTTTTTGGTCATAAGTACCACACTAAGGAATGGTGACTAATTCTGTTTGCTGAATTGTGTTTTTGGGAAAGGAAAATAGACTTCTACTCAGAATACTGTCATGTGAGTTGAAAAATCAACCACTGATATTTGATAAACAACACAAGCCTGGTACATGGCATATCACTCTAGATGAAACAGTGACTTGCTGAATATCACTGCACAACCAGGAAAAACTTAAACTTCTGGAAATCTGATTTTCTTAATCGTAAGTAAGCGTTTAATTGTTATATCATTATCACTAAGTAAGCAAAAGTGTAGAAATAATTGTTTTTGAATGTAGAGAGATTTTGATTGGTTGTGTGGCATAAATCTGTTTAATAAATGCAAAGAGTGTTTACTTTTGTAACTTGCTTTGATTGAATGAAGAGTCAGGTCTCAGATTACTAATCGGATAACAGCGGGTAATGTATTGATTACATTCATGGGATAGGTCGACAGGACATTAGCAAAGGATTAAATGTATTGATTACCTTCATGGGATAGGTCGACAGGACATTAGCAAAGGATTAAATGAAACATCTCTCTTGATCGTTCACGGGGTCATCAGCTTTGCGTTTGATTGAATTCGCCATTTTTCTTATTTTGTATGACCTTTGTAGGAAAATGATTTAGAAACAAACCATTAGTTAATTGAAGGTATCTTCCACCTGCCTATAGCCATAACTGACCCACCAAGTTTTTTGTTTGTTTGCTTTTGGGGCTGATTTCTTTTTTCTGGAAGGTACACTTTTCAATCTCCCAAATGAATACAACTAAATTATATGCAGTGTACTTAATTTTTTTATTATTAACTTATTTTCACAAGTAATTTTATTGCTGCATCAGTGAAGGCCTACTGTAAAGTTCCTTAGTATTTTTTTTTATATAGGGCGGCAATGTCAGTGCTGTATAGACATGAGCAGTGAGGAAGTTTACTCATGTTCAAAATAGACACCTAAGTTAGTTCCAATTATGACATAGTGGGTAACTCACACCTACCTTATTCCAGATTTTCCCCTTAGCTGAGAAATCGTGTCTGAGTTGGCTAAGGTGGTGGTGATATGGTGGGGATCTTTGTTTCGTTTGCCACCTCATGGAAACTTGGCCCTGGAAAATTCAGGCAAAATGGTTTCGAGGAGATTTGTGTTTAAAAGTTCCAGTTTCCATAGGAACCAAACGTAGGACTAGAATAGAGTGTGCTTGAAGAACAACAACAGCCACTTAATTAAAGCATTATGACTAGTCGTGATCACTTAAAAGGTTTACTGAAATACAAATCGCAGTAAAGGATGGAAGGCATATGTTCTTTTGTTTCCATGACCATTTTTGTTGTCAGTCTTATATTTATCCTTTTTAGACTCCAGATCTCCACTCATCTCACTCGCTGACTTGACATTTTGAGCATGGGCAAGAGGTACAGGACTCTTAGTGCAAAAGCCTGTGCGGTGGGGCGTGGATTTCCTTGATCATACACCTTTGGCGGAATTGCCTAGAAGTACTGATAAAAATCTACAATATTAGTATTAACGAGAATAATAATGAGAAGTACAAAACAAGTGTATTTTGTTTGTCATGCACGTGAAATAATTACAAAGAAGCAGCCTGCGCATGCAGTTAGTCTGGCATCCCTATTTAGAATAGATCTGCGCATCATTTGACTATATATAAAACATGAAACGCGGTAACACTAATAATATTTATTTTAATTTTCAAAAACATCAACAAACAAAATTGCGCAGACGGAAGCAACGTGAGCGTAAAGGTCATGGTCATTGCCATGCAGGCAAACTGCTTTTCACAGAAGGAAGAGGTTCAGTGTGTATATCAGTGTAAATAGAGGAGTAGAGTCACTGATCGGTCGGTTCGGATACAAACAGAAGTTTGTTACAAATACAGGCATGGTTACAAAAGCGTTTCTTCATTTCGGTAATGAGAGGCTGTGTTACATCAACATGTGGAGAAGTATATTGTGCTTCTTTCTTTCTTTTTTTTTTTTAACTACAGGGTGCTACATCAAGATGGCATTTACTATTATTAGACAGCGGTTGTTGTAGCGACTCATTTACATTAGAGAAAATGTCAAATCTACTCAGATATTTCAAAGATCAGTTGTTTAGCAGTGACCCCATTTGCTGACAGATATGCAAGACAGGTAACTCCCAATGAAACCTTTGTTCCGTCACTCCAATGATGAATGGCGACACATCACAGCAATTCCAATATCAGTAAGATGTGACTGTCACATTAATCCACGCATCTGTTCCTACACACTCAGATGTTACAAGTAAAAGTTGTAGCCCATTGATTCAGATATTAACAGAAACATCATTTAGCGTTACAGCGAGTCGCGCATAAATAGAACTGTGTTAAACGTGACAATTAGTGACGTGGTGTATCTCTTGTTTTCTATTTCCCAAACTGGTTGTAACAAGTTTGCAATAACTTAACCCACATGTTAGCTGGGAGATTTTGCCAAAGTTAGTCAGTGGTCAAAAGTGGGGCTAAAATTGGCCGACTATATTCCACTGTAGACATAAGCACGTTAGCTGTGTGTGGTGAGGCTAAAAATAAATCTGCAAAGTTACGTAGGACGAAGCAAAACATTAAGCTATCTGGGTTATGGGACAATCAGCGATGTATCCGATGGTACTTGAGTCCATTTGCTTTTCGTTGAAATTGTCGTCAGTCAAAGCAAGATTCTGATATCCACGCTCTAAATCGTCTGTAGGAATCGCAGACTCAACAGACAGGCTGTTTGAAATAGAGACGTAGGCATTGATTGGGCTTCGCGTGCACGTGATCAGAGTGCTTTCGCTGGCCGCAGCATTGACCTCTTCCAATTCTGTACCAACCGTCTCAGTCGTCTGAGGGACGCGTTTCGATTGTGGGCTTTGTTCAACTTTATTCACCGCACGTACGTGGGACATCGAGATCTTTTTCTTTTTGTCAGTGTCCACCAGTTTTGTCTGGAATAAACTAGAAAACGGGCTGGACAGTCTGTAGTATTGGGATTTCTTGAAGATCTGAAGTCTACGCTTTGCATTATACCTTTAAAAGAAAGAGAAGCAAACATGTTAAAAATGTTCCTGCATTTAGTATTTGGCATAACTGGGGCTTGAACGAGTAGATATACATGAGTGGTGTGTGTGTGATGTAAAAAAAAAATGTAAACAAGACTGGAATGTAAAAACCCATTTCTCTCTTCACTCGGTCCTAATAGTGTCAACAGTTGCTACATATTGAATTTTTCCTAACTAATGCACTAGAAATATACAGCCTGGACATTTATTTAATCATATGAATCATTCATACTCTGACGTTAACAGTGGAATGACCAGTTGCGCATCCATGCACACAACAGAAACAGCAATCTAAAGAAGTGTGGATGGAATTACAAACAGTATGCTGACTACTTAACATAGAAAATATACTCTTTCAGTAATATGGATAAATATTATTTAAACAATTAAAAAAACCATAATAAAATATAGTTTAAGTGTAATAATTATTTCCATTACAAATGCAGTCGTGGCACATAATTTTATGATTATAATTATCCACATAAGCAAACACTTTATACAAGGACCATTACTCATCCATATCACTCTCTGAAGAATCCAACACTGAACAGTGGTCACTCAAGGTCCATATTTAATCGCGCCAACACTATTACTATTACTCACCGTCACCTGTTTATACACACCTGCAGTATTCAACCCTGAGAAATATTCCTCATGGTATAATTTGATTGTCTAGTCGTGCATATACCTTAAGCCATCTTTAAAGTTTAGCGGTATAATTGTAAGGTGTAACAATTTGTCTTTGTATACAATTTATTGTGTATTTCGTATTAATATTTGTCGGTGAAATCAAACGAAGTGGACGAGTAGGAAAATTGTCCCAGTAACTCGAACTGGAGAGTGAGTGGGCGCTGTACAGAAATGAGTTCTGTCCTTCATGAGCAATAAAGTCCAGTGGAAAATTGTCCCAGTAACTCGAACTGGAGAGTGAGTGGGCGCTGTACAGAAATGAGTTCTGTCCTTCATGAGCAATAAAGTCCAGTGGAAAATTGCCCCAGTAACTCGAACTGGAGAGTGAGTGTGCGCTGTACAGAAATGAGTTCTGTCCTCCATGAGCAATATAGTCCAGTGGAAAATTGCCCCAGTAACTCGAACTGGAGAGTGAGTGTGCGCTGTACAGAAATGAGTTCTGTCCTCCATGAGCAATATAGTCCAGTGGAAAATTGCCAATGAAAGTGCTAAAAAGCTGAGGCTACAACTCGTGTCTTATTTAAAAAAAATATAAAAGTAACAATTTTCTTTTTTAATAATTACCAACAGTCAGTTTTAGAATACATTAACCCCTCGCGGCCCGAATTGCTATAGAAGTACTGGACTGATCTGGAAAAGCAGACGCAAATAAGGTAAAAAATGCTAGAAGTAAGGAAACCAAGAGAAAGCAGTAGTAGAAAATAAGTGCTAGAAGAGGTGCCGTCAAATGCCACTTTCCTTACAATAAGCAACCACCCCCAAAACAAACAAAATAAATAAACAAAAATCCCCCAAACTGAAGCCCATTTAAAAGAAATTTAAATTCCGCAAGGGAAAAAATAGATACATGAGAAAAACACGTTTAGATCCATATTTAATGATCTTGTACCCGTCCTATACCTAAAACGACCTGACATTATATTATTAGACTTCGATAAACTGCGACGCAGCATAGCACACTATGCCTCAGAAACTATATCAAAAACAATAAAAAAGGTGAAAAGTGAAATCCAAAAACAATATTGGCAAAATATTACCCCTAAGCTTGTAAAGCAATGCACAGGACCGCAAACGCCCTAGCCAGAGCATAAAGGTGAGCTAGAATACTGAACACGCAAGTGGGATTACTGTATACATGAGTGGGACTAGAATACATGCGAGTGGGATTGCCATATATATGAGTGGGACTACTGTATACATGAGTGGGACTAGAATGCACGAGTGGGATTACCATATAGGCCTACATGAGTGGGACTAGAATACACGAGTGGGATTACCATATACATGAGTCGGACTAGAATACACGAGTGGGATTACCATATAAATGATAAAATTACTGTAGTCTCTCATGTAGCTTTAAATTTTCTTCTCTCCACATGTTTACTCAATCTCCATTTTTCACCTCAACTCCTACTAAGTTTTCCTCCACGACGAGTATGTTCATTTCTCGTTTTTCTTTCAAGACCTTACTCCCCTCCTTTACAGAATCCCTCTTTTTTAATTTCCCTATTTATTCCAACCATTATGTACCCCTCATTGCTGCCCCCGTTTTCCCCAACCTCGTGTGTACCTCTCACTACTTTTCATGTTTTCCTCCCAGCCCAGTGTTTACCTCTCACTACTTTTTCTGAAATTGCTGAGGACGTTCGAGGTCTGCTGAGGATATTCTGAGATCTAGTCAGGACATTCTGAGGTCTGCTGAGCATCTAGGGCAAATTGTCATCGGAGTGTTCTTTAACTGGTGTCATCACGAAGAAATTCGTCTTGCGAAGAACATTGCATTTGTGGGTGATACTGATAGGAAAACATATGTATGTGTGTGAACACTGCTTGTATGAGTGATAGTAAAACACGTGTATATGTTTAAGCATGCGTTTGACTGTGCATAGTAAGTTTTCTCAAAATTATCGCTGATTACCAGAAGAACGTGTGATTACGTGCTGGTGTGTGCTGGCGTGTGCTGGCGTATGCTGGCGTGTGCTGGCGTGGTATCTTACCATCTTAAAATACAAACGCCGAAGAGTACAATGACGGTAAGGACGACGCTAGCGAGGACTGCGATTATGAAGTAAGCGGTCACTTTCATTGGCAGCGACTGAGAAACAGAAAGCTACATTTTGTCAGTTAGCATTCCCCCTCGTTTATGCAGATTATTATTACTTGTCAAATCTTTACCATTTTACTCGTGTATTTTCTAGGCTGTTTAATGACAAGAGTGTAAGCAATTATAGTGATTTTTCTAACCTAGTCTGTTATTCTCTTCATTTTCTATTTTGCTTATACATGCAAAAACATCTATGTACATGTATATTTTTTAAACTTACAATAACACACTGTTTATATTTGCAACATATTGTAATAGTTTTCAACAAATTGCATTAAGCTGTAAAGAAAATGCATAAGTTTGTTTTTAACACACTGTATAAACCTTTTACACATTGCATCAGATTACAACATATTGTACAAGCGTACACTGCAGAAGTGTACAACAGTTGTACAAGATTCCACAGTAAATTTTACTACTTGTGCAAGTAATCAACACACTGCATAAGTTTACAATACACTGTGCAAGCTCTTTCTGCAAAACTTACAATACATTACAATACTCTGTAAAGCTTCCACTGCACAAATTCAAAACATATTGCATAAGCGCACATTGCAGAAGTATACATCACTTGCTCAAGATCCCATTATACAACTTACAACACATTGTGCATGTAGTTAACACACATACACAAGCTTACAACAATTTGTGCAAACTCTCTTTTCAAAGGTTACAATACATTGTACAATTTTAGGACACACTGTACAAACTCCCATTGCACACGTATGAAACAAATTGTGCAAACTTACAACACATTCCAAAAGTTCCCACTGCAAAGCTTACAACATATTGTACAAGCTTTCATTACACAAATTTACAACACATTTTGCTAGTACTCAACAAATGGGCAAATTTACAAGTCATCGAGCTTGCTTACAACAATCCACTGCACCAGCTTACGATCCATAGTGCAGGTTTACAACACATTGCAGAAGTTTACAACCCATCGTGCGAACGCACTGTACAAACTTACAGAACATTGTACAAGCTTACAACGCACTTTTACAAGCTTACCTTTAATCCAGACATAAATGCAGTCTGATCGTTTGGGTGCACATCATTCAGAAAAAGATTAATGTAATCCTCCTGAAAATGCAACTGCACCTGAACTTCAAGCGTCTGTAAGAAAAGATATTTCCTATATTATAAAAATACCGACAAGTTAAAGAAACCTCAAGTAACTGTAAGGAAAGATATTTCCTATATTATAAAAATATAGACAAAATAATGAACAAGAAATTATCTAAGACAAAGTTAATAATTATCCCGGTACATTGGAACAAAGTTTCGATTGCGAATAGACTCTATAGAAAGAACCGTTCACAGGTGAGTCACGATGCCGGAATAAATCTGACGGGGGTGGGGTGGGGACTACCAAATGAATGGCTATCAAATTGTAATAAGAAATGGGGACTCAGTAATAAAATATTACAGCTAAGAGAGCATAAAAAAAGTATTTATTGAAGTATCACTTTAAATTGGAGTCACTATTCAGACAAACACACACACGCACGCACACGAGTCCATCATAGTCATAAATAGAGACCTATTCAACACTGTACGGTTTTGAGTTGGAAATTCAAAGTTAAAAGATATAAATTAGTAGGAGTAGTAGTTGGGTAATACAGATTCACTTCATTACCAGTTTTAGGGCATAGATTGTTCCGCGCGGATACGAAAGTCATTAGCACAGTGAAACACGGCTGTGACGTATTAGAAACATCCAGTTGTTGCGACTTCCCTTGCCAAGGGAAGTAACCGTGTCATCTGTATGCTTCTTCAGGACTGTTACTTGACAGACACCGTGATAATAAAAAAAAAAAAATGTGTGACGTTTTAATTGCAATGACGCAGATTATCGGCAAAAGATGCGATACAAGATATTCAGTCAGGCTTGAAGAAGCCGCAAAGTTTCTTTCTTTTTTTTTTTAACACATCTATTGCAAATCTTTTAGCAATGTTGATTCCTTGTACGATCAGACATACTTTTGATGATAAACCTAAAATGTTCACTCCATTCTGTAAAGAAAGTAGACGAATTATTAATCAGTACATTGTTTGAGGAGCGTGGTGACAAAGACTACATCCTGATATCGTAGCTGCAGAAATTGTCTGCTTTTGTTCCTTGATGTGTAGAAAGTGTCGCCAGGCTATGGCATTACGCGTCAAAAGTCTTCATCAGAACATTAAGAATAGGAAGAAAATCTGATTATTAGTTGTGGTTTGTGGTTATGTGTGTATATCGGTGCTTGTGTATGTTTCTGTGATTGTGTGTGTGTGTGTGTGTGTGTGTGTGTGTGTGTGTGTGTGCGCGCGCGCGCGCGTGTGTGTGTGTGGTGGTATAATGGAAATAGTAGTAGTAGTTGATTTTAGTAAATGTACAAAAAATATAAATGAAAAGTGTTGCTTTTTATTTTTTGCTTTGTGTTTGTGTGTGTGTGTGTGTGTGTGTGTGTGTGTGTGTGTGTGTGTGTGTGTGTGTGTGTTTTAAAATTATGACGATTATATTGACACAGGACAGTTTACAACAGTGACGACCATACCGTATGGTTCGGAAAAACAGCAGTCCAGGTGAGCTCGTAAACTGAATGTGGATTGCCCTTGGCAACCAGAAACATATTTCCTCTAATAGAAGAAAAAAGGAGAGATCCGTTGATGCAACTATGTGTTTGAAAATAATTTCTCTCTCTCTCTCTCTCTCTCTCTCTCTCTCTCTCTCTCTCTCTCTCTCTCTCTCTCTCTCTCTCAATATGTGTGTGTGTTTGTATGTGTGTGTGTGTGTGTGTGTGTTTGTGTGTGTGTGTGTGTTTGTGTGTGTGAGTGTGTGTGTGTGTGTGTGTGTGTGTGTGTGTGTGTGTGTTTGATTTCGATTTGCTCGCTATATTCGTAATGTATTCATGTATGCATTATAATTATAGACAAACAATAGGTAACACACTTTCCAATTAAACTATAAATAAATAAAAGCAGAGAGGAAAAAATGTTCAAAATCGCGACAGAATCCTCTCATCTAGTTCAGCATCATTCTAATATGTATATGACTCATTTTAATCCTCTCTCACAAGTTCATTTATAAATAATCGTTTCCTGTACAAATTCACTAATATGTAATCTTTTACTGTACAATTTCATTTATAATTAACTTTTTAGTGTACGATTTCATTTGTAAGAAGTAATCATTTATCAAAATTCATTCATAGGCACTCGTTTACTGTACGAGTTCATTAAAAGGTAGTTTTCTACTGTGCAAGTTCATGTATAAGTCATCTTTTGCTGTGCACTCAGGTTACTCCCCATTATATTTATTGATGGTTATACATACACTTAGTTCATTTCATTTTATTTTGTTTTCTCCTTTATTTCCTGTCCGATCTTCGAGTTACTGACCGTGTTTGATTGCTTATTAAATTTCATCACTAGCGTCTCAATGGGTTGAAAATTATTGAAGTGCATGTAGCCTTTAATCCAAATTAATGCACATTAACGATAATATGAATCTTACCTTTCGTCCATATTGAAAAAAGGAAGAGAGGGACTTATCGTGTACCTGGCGCCTTCCTATAAAGAAAAAGAAAGTTATCTCCTGCAATTACTTTTCATCAAAATGATATAATTTTAATAACTAATTGTTTCTCTGTGTGCAATTCCCAATTTTAAATAAAACATTTAAAAAGAGAAATATTATCGATGTCGTTTTCCACCTCGTCGTCGTCGTCATCATCATCAAGAAAAACTTTTAAGACCAGTAATAGCCAATATATATATAAAGTCAAGAGAAAGCATCTATCTATCTATCTATCTATCTATCTATCTATCTATCTATCTATCTATCTATCTATCTATCTATCTATCTATCTATCTATCTATCTATCTATCTATCTATCTATCTATCTGTCTGTCTGTCTGTCTATCTATGAGAGTGTTTGTGTGTGTGGATGCAGATATGCATACATACAGGCATATATGCTACACACACAACAGATATATATGCACTCTCCCCAGAGTAATTCTTAGTATTGTATTGAACACTACAGAATAACGGTGACCTGGTACACGTCCAGAACAGAGTAGTGAACACCCTCTATTAAAGGCCTATACCATCTGTCTTATTAATTATTAAGCCCCCCCACACACACACACACTACTCTAACATTTTAACCTAGTTATAATACAGGTCAAGGTTGTTGACAAATAAAGAAATAGAATTTATTAACAAAACAATTAACTACACACTACACTGCAATCCAGCATTGACCAAATACAATTAATGACATATACCATGAAGACATACAAAAATGCATAAACAAACATGTACTTATAAATAATTTATTATAGTGTCAGGTCTGAAAAGGCTCTTTTATTAACCATTTATGACAATGTTCTTGGAATCAACAACAGTATCTGTTAACAAAGTTAGTTCAATTGAATACATTCATATGACATGAACAAGGTACATCATGAGATAGAAATAGCCAGCCATGATGTCAAACACACATGCAACCGTCATCTGCTATGCAATGACCACTCGTCATGTGGAACAGGCTGGGTCAGTTCATACTTCAAGTAAATGTTGGCTGACAATTTATTATGCCTCATAAACAATTTCAGAATTAGAAACTTGAATATAATGGAAGTCTGAATCCCGCACACTTCACTTGTTTAAGAAAATTTATAGAATTTTCAAAATGGCGCTCGAGAGTCCATGCAGAAAATAATAGGTTTATCTCATACTGCAGTTGTCGTGTCTTTGATTTCTATTTCCGGTCCTTTGGCTTATATACTAGCCTTTGGGAACCTTGTACAAACGTCTGGACTACTACCCATAGTGCAACTAAAAGCGTGCTACACAGTAAATTTTCCTAACACAAGGTTTTAGTCTTGGCACATTCTACCTAGCTAGTCTTGGCGCATTCTACCTAGCTAGTCTTGGCGCATTCTACATAGCTAGTCTTGGCACATTCTACCTAGCTAGTCTTGGCACATTCTACCTAGCTAGTCTTGGCACATTCTACCTAGCTAGTCTTGGCACATCGCTACTGATATATGCTATGCTAAGTATTAAAATATAAAAATATCTTGCACAATTACAATTTACAATAAATTTCACAATCATACTTTACTGAATCTTATGCACTCACACATACGCATATATATATATAACTGCCACACATACAGTGCATGGAGTAGACAACCCTTTCAAAACATGACATAGATATTGCACTCTGTGACAGTAAAATACGATGATAATAATAATTAAAAAAATAAATTCTGGTGAATTTAAAAAGGCCTTCCTCCGTGACAACTTGCTTCATACTCTAAGCTGTTTATTTACAACCAAGAGTTGGGGTGGCTCATGCGTTCACAGGAGTTTAAGCTATTGAGTTCCACTGAGTGACGACCAGTGTCATTTAGTTATGATAGCATTCCGGGCAATGTCTAATAATCAAATTTTGGAGTGTCCTGTCATTTTCCACGTTGAATGTGAACTCAAAGTGCAGTATGCGACATCTACTTAAACTTGTCATATGAATGTTGGCAATACGAGAAAGTACTCCACAATTATCACAAAAAAGTATTTCATAAATAAAAATACAGATATGAATAGTAAGTGTAAAAGAAACAAGTGACAAATGAAAGAAGGGGTGGAAATATTTGTCATAGAAAGAGAGATAGACAGACAGACAGATAGGCAGAGAGAGAGAGAGAGAGAGGCAGACAAGACAGAATGAGATTGATGGATTAACAGACAGACAGACAGATATATATATATAGATAGATAGATAGATAGACAGACAGACAGACAGACAAATGGATAGATAGATGCCGGAGGAAGAAACAAGAGTGATATAATGACAAAGAAAAGAATTGAAGCCGATAATGCAGCATTGGAATGATGATGACTACTGGATGTAAAACTTTACTCACGTCAGAAATGTGGTACACATCGTCGTACGCAGAAGGGAAAATTTGTGTTTGTAGTGGCACATTACTTGGAATATAAATAACGGCCTGAAAAGTAAAAATATCAAGGAAATAAGTATGCATCTCTTTTGTGTGCTTTCTCTCTTTCTTTGCTATCTCTCTCTCTTTCTCTCTCTCTCAAGCGACCAAGCTTAAGTATGCCTCTTTTTTGTGTGCTTTCTCTCTTTCTTTGCTCTCTCTCTCTCTCTCTCTCTCTTTCTCTCACTCAAGCGACCAAGCATATTGTGTGGACGATAAACGGCATTGGAGTGGAGGAAGACGCAACACAAACATACATGAAATTAATTCATTACCCAGAAAGTATGTGCAACAATTGCCTGTATCATGCATGAAACAATGAACAACAACCACTTGCAAATGATACAACAAACAACGATCACTTGCAAATGATACAACAAACAACGATCACTTGCAAATGATAAACTGAACAATAATCACTTGCAATGATCCAATGAACAACAATCACTTGCAAATGATGCAACAAACAATGATCACTTGCAAATGTTCATAAGCAAATGATACAACGAACAGCGATAACTTGCATCACACATGACACAAAGAACAATAATCACTCTCAATACACATCACACATGACACAAAGAACAATAATCACTCTCAATACACATCACACATGACACAAAGAACAATAATCACTCTCAATACACATCACACATGACACAAAGAACAATAATCACTCTCAATACATATCATACATGAGCAACTGACATTTGCATCGCACAAGACCAAGCCAACAACAATCACTGGAATCGCACATGATACAGTAAACAACAACCACTCGCATCACCTATTATAAAATGAAAAACAACCAATCAGAAGACTTACTTTCTTGTCAGCACTTTCCTCTCTGCTATCAAATCCATTTCCTCGCTTACGACGAGAAATGTCAGCAGGCGGCGCGAATACTTCAGAGAGTGACATTCCATTGCCTTGCTGGGAATCGTCACGCTTGTTGTCGTCACCAGGTGCGGTAGCGACATCTACAGGCATCTCTTTTCTCTCGTCTTCTCTGGAGTTTGAATGGGGAAACAAAAGTGAGAGTGACTCTTGGAAGTCGCGGGACGGTGTCGCCATCGCGACTGTTTGAGTTTCATGCGCGATTTCTGACACAGGTTCCAGAGAAGGTGCAGGTTCTTCAGACTTTGTCAATATTTTTGAAAACAGTTCATCGAACATCATCATAGTTTTCTGCAAAACAACTGCATCAGGCATCTTTATTTGTGGCAAAGCTGAGTCGTCAGACGCAATTATCATAACCTCTGATTGCAGTTCACCAGGTATTTTTAGATCTGATAATATCTCTCGTGGCCTATTTATTTCAGATAACATTTCACCGGGCCTATTTATTTCTGATAACATTTCACCGGGCATATTTATTTCTGATAACATTTCTCCGGGCATATTTATTTCTGATAACATTTCTCCGGGCATATTTATTTCTGATAACATTTTTCCGGGCATATTTATTTCTGATAACATTTCTCCGGGCATATTTATTTCTGACTGCAATTTACAAGGTTCATTTATTTCTGCGAAGAGTTCGCCAGGCATATTTATTTTTGATAACAGTTCATCAGGCATAGATATTTCTGATAATAGCCAATCAGATTTATTTATTTCTGATTGCATTTCACTGGGCATATTTATATCTGAATGCAATCTTCCAGGCATATTTATTTCTAATACAAATCCATCAGGCATATTTATTTCTGATTCCAGTCTACCAGGCACAATTGTTTCCGATAGCAACCCACCCGGCGTGCTTATTTTTGATATGAATTCACCAGGCATACTGAATTCTGTTTGCAGTCCACTGGGCATGTTTATTTCTGATTGCCAACCATCATGCAATTTTGTTCCTGATAATAATTCAGCGGGATTATGTGTTTTTAACCCACTGAGCATTTTTATGTTTGATAACGTTTTTTCAGGGATATTTATTTTTGATAACAATTCATGCGGCTTATTTACTTCTGATAACAGTTCTCCAGGCATATTTATTTCTGATATCAACCCACCAAGCATATTTGTGTCTGAAAACAATCCACCAGGCATATTTGTTTCTGAAAAAAGTCCACTAGGCATAAGAGATTTTAACAGCAAGCTACCAGGCTTATGTATTTTCGATAACAATCCATCAGGCATATTCATTTCTGATAACAATCCACCAGGCATACTTGTTTCTAATAACAAATCATAAGGCATATTTTCTTTTAACATTCCACCAGGCATGTTTCTTTGTGATAACCAACCATCAGGCATATTTGTTTTTGATAACAATCCACTAGGCGTAAGTAATTCTAACAGCAATCCACTAGGCACATGTGATTTAATCAGCAAGCCATCAGGCACATTTGCTGCTGACATTGGCAGTTCGTCCGGCAGCAGGAATCTCAGTGGCGATGAGTCAGTTTCCACCATTTTTACTTCCGGTAAAGTTTTAGGGATCAGTATGTCAGACAATGAGAGTCTACCGGGCACCATTATTTCTTCAGGCATCACTGTTTGAGGCATAGTGTGTTTTGATAAATACCAATCGTCAGGGGTGATTACTTTCTGTACTAAAATGTTTGCAGGCATTCTTATTTCTGGTGATGACAAATCTCCAGAAACATTTGTTTTCGATGAAACCAAATCATCCTGGATTTTTAATTCTATTAATAGCGATTCAGGAATATTTCTTTCCGTGCTGACCATGGCTTCAAACTCTGTAGGGTTACTCCCACTGAACTCGAAATCCCACCCGCTCGGGAAATCTCGATTCTCAGTGATCTCGTCATCCCACTCCATCGGGATATCTCGACTCCCAACAATTCTCTCTTTTCGCTCTACCGGGATATTTCTGATTTCACTGATTTCGACATTCCACGCTACTGGGATGGTTAGATCATCTGAAACAGAATTTCCAATTCCGTCTATCTCTTCTTCTGTCAAGACAAAAGTGCCGCCTTTTACTGGTGATACGGGATCGGGATGTGTAGACGCAAGTGCTAAGCGCAAAGGAGCTTCTACTCCATCTTTGCTTGCCATAGATTGTGAAGGTAAACCGGGTGGCTCGTCTCCATCAGCAACTTTAAGACTCGCATGCTTAACTGCCCTAACCTCTTGAAGGCCTTGTATGGGTGGCAGGGCCTGAGAGGTCACTGGAAGATTATGAAGCGGGACATTAATGTGATTGGTCGTAAGGCCTTGCGCAGTTCCTTCCCCTGCACCCTCGTCGTCAACTCTGTGCCCATTCTCACCACTGGGTGTAACTCCTGATTCCCTCGGCTGTGAGAAATGAAACAAAAATTGAAAATTTTGTCTGGAACATGCTGGTTTCTGAAAAACGTGTTGGCGGAATATTTTGTTTTGGAGATGTGGGGAATCTTGTAGGACATTGATTGTATCAAAATTTGAACACACACACACACACACACACACACACACACACACACACGCACGCACGCACGCACGCACGCAAGCACGCAAGCACGCACGCACGCGCACACACATGCACACATACACACACACACACAGCGCGCTTAATCATGATATACACACGTGTGTTCTGTCATGCTATGGGGTAGTACAGACGTTTTGTCATAAATACCAGTACTTTATTATTAAATGGTGTATTATGTCTCTTTGCTTCCCAAGGGGGGAACATTCTCACACCTAACGCGTGGAGTGTGCTTTGCAACTATTAAGAATAAGTACGCACACTTTCTCTCAATTCTGTATTTAAGTCATTTTAAGTCATTTTAAGTCATTTTCAAACAGATTTCTAAAATACTCAGCATTTCATCTTACAAAACAAAATATTGTCTCCTCAGACAAAACCCTTTCAAATGGAATCAGAAGGCGCCATTGCACTTTCGGCAGTGTTTTGCTCCGGTAAGTAAAAGATCTCGAGCAATAAAGCAAGACTCAAAATAATGAAAGAATTTACCTGAGACACGGAAAATATCTATGTAGATAAATGCTTATGAATGGATTGCTTCATACTTGAAAATATCTATGTAACAAGAAAATTAACAAAACAATGGATTACTTCAGCCCCAATATATATCAATAAAAATATTGTTAACTAAAGAATGGATTGCTATTTCGTGAGCGTGAGGAAAGGACTCATTAAAGTCAGTAACTCGGAATTGTTATAAGCAGTGAGTGACTAAGTAACACCCTAAGTACAAACCACCTTCCCTTCTCACAAAATCCGTAAATATTCAAACATTTACTTTTCTTATATTAGTATTTATAATGACTTCTGATAAATTCCAGCGGTGTTATATTTAATTTTTGCCTATTTCCGTAACAATATTATTTAATACGAGATACTTTTCTTCTACACTTTCACCCAAAGCCACTATATAACCGCTCAAGAGAAACCTTTACTGCTTCTGAGAAATTATATATTATTTTAATTTTGTATTGCAGGAGATCACTGTGGTAAGTAAGTCGGCTTTTCCAAAATCGAGTAATCCCCCTTTTCTCACATTTTTTTTTTTTTTTTTTTTTTTTTTTTTTTTTTTAAGAGATTAGAGCACCAGTTTGGAAATCTCTCATTTTTATTTCTAACAATACAACCGTCATGTTCTGATCTATCGTTCAGTATTTCAAGTCTGCGTAATACTTACATTTATATCTGATCACTTCTCAATGATCTTTAATTCAGATCTCGCCATAGTTCATGATTCACCACAGCGCACTTTAGTCTCGTCACAAATACAGAGTTCAAGTCTTGCCATGACGCACTTTACTTCAGGTCTCGTCACAACGCACTTTACTTCAATCTCGTCACAACGCACTTTACTTTAGGTCTCGTCACAACGCACTTTACTTCAGGTCTTCCTTCCCCTGCACCCTCGTCAATCTCGTCACAACGCACTTTACTTTAGGTCTCGTTACAACGCACTTTACTTCAGGTCTCGTTACAACGCACTTTACTTCAGGTCTCGTCACAGTGCACTTTACTTCAGGTCTCGTCACAGCGCGCTTTACTTTAAGTCTCGTCACAACGCACTTTACTTCAGGTCTCGTCACAACGCACTTTACTTCAGGTCTCGTCACAATGCACTTAAATTAATATCTTGTCACAATATACTTTAGTTCCTGCCTTGTCACAATGTCCTTTAGTTCACGTCTCGTCACAACGCACTTTATTTCACGTCACATTTCAGTTCAATTCAGGACTCGTCATAACACATTTTAGTCCAGGTCTCATAACGACGCACATTAGCTCAGAACGTGTCACCTCACAACATACTTTAGTTCAGGTCTTACCGGAGCTACTAGTGTTCAGGAAACAACACTTAAATTCGTGTCTATAAAGTTATAGCCTACTGTCAGTATGTATCAGCCACGGACTGCTTGCAACTTATTGTTCTCATTAATTTTGCTTCCTTTGCCGGCCGTTTCCCAAACGGCGCTATCTGTGGCCTCCTCTTAATTTATAGTCTCTTCTTTATATTAGGTAACCTTTGCTTTTTTATATATAAATTAGCTGTGTAATACTCATATTTAAATAAGAGCTATTTTTGTAACAAGTTTGGAAAGTTTGTTGACATTCCTCACTTTGGGACCGTTTTAAGCACCCATTACTTGTGACCATTTTTTATAGACCCTTACACACACTAACACATGCATAAGATTTTATCCTTTTCTAAATTTTAAATTTGAGATAGATAAACTTTAAACAAAAAAACAACAACAAACAAACAGAAAATACATTTTCAGGTGTTACTTCTGTAAGTGACAATATTTTCCAAGGAGTCGAAGTTGTTATTGTGAAAGATTTTGGTGCTGTTCCTTGCGGCACTGCTCCTTGAGGCGCTGCTTCTTGAGGTACTGTTTCTTTTTGAGGCACAGCTTCTTTTCCTCGAGGCACTGTTCCTTGAGCCACTGCTTCTTGAGGTAGTGTTTCTTGAGGAACTGCTTCTTTTTGAGGCACTGCTTCTTTTCCTCGAGGCACTGTTTCTTGAGGTACTGCCCCTTTTCCTTGAGACACAGCTCCTAGCGGCTCTGTTCCTTGAAGTACTGCTTCTTGAGTCACCGCTCCTGTTTCTTGAAGCACTGTTCCCTTTCTTTGAGGCCCTGTTTCTTGAGACACTTCATTTTGAAGCTCTGTTGATAGCGGCACTATTTCTTGAAGAACTCCTTCTTGAGACGCTGATTCTTTTCCTTGAGGCTCTGAATCTTGAGGTACTTTTCCTTGAGGCACTGCATCTCGAGACGCTGAAGTGCCATCAACATTCCGTCCGAGAGGGACTGCAGATGTCAGCAAATAGTAAAGTATAAATGCTTCCATGATAAACAATTCACATCTCTCTCTCTCTCTCTCTCTCTCTGTCTGTCTGTCTGTCTGTCTGTCTGTCTGTCTGTCTATCTATCTATCTATCTCCCTCCCTCCCTCCATCTATCTATCTATTATTTATGCGCACTCTTTCCAATGAATAAAATATTTTATTTTTTCATATTTGTGCTGATGATAAAAGATTTCATGATGAGAAAGCTTTTAAGTGAATGAAAAAATGTTTAACACACAAATGCATTAATTGCAATTAAAAAATATATTAATAGTTTTCTGTCTTAATTGATGTAAATCACAAATGCAATTTTAATAGCAGTAGCATCAGCGTCAGTAGTAGTAATAGCAGTAGTTGTTATAGTAGTTGTAATAGTAGTAGAAATTTGCAAGAAATAGAAGAAGTATTAATTATTATTATTAGTAGTAGTAGTAATTATACTAGACCAAATTTTGGAAAGAAAATTTCTATATTTACAATATCTTCTTACCCATATAGTGACCTTTAGTCCGGGGAAAGACAGTCATAGCAAGAGTTAGAATTCCGATCAGCAGACTGCTTCTGTACAGCATGACTGGCTGGATGTACTGGAGCATAGGAAACCATAGCGTTATGGATAAGCATGATCAAACGATGTCTGATAAAGAAGCAAACGGCAACAGCTTTTGATATCATCAGAAAACCAGTTGTAAGATGGCCCCCTCCCTGCACTTCTGCATCTTAAGTACACCCACCCCCCAAATCTACACTCACTCACCCCACTCACACTACACACACCACAAAACATCGTATATAAATAAACAACACACATAATAAACAACACAAACATAAACACAAGAAACACCCTAACATACAAACACACCAGGACCCAAACAACCTGTAAACATGGATCCTGACGACAAAAAGTAAAATCAATAACTCTCAACACCAACATACAACCGTCCCAAATTATTACATATTTTCACTCTGTTCAAACATCCTGACAACAGTTAAAGAAAAGATGGCTGTTCTCACGCCTGTCGACAAATGACGTAGCAACTACGTCGCCATTTTACTACAGACTCTACGTGGCACACCAACTCGACGACGACCTAGGACGGCCTGATGCTTTCAGTTATTTTTCTTCTTCGTGTATTGGCGCACCGTGAACGACATATCGCTAGCACTAACGACTTTCCAATTTATCTTCACCTTCGCCCCTGTAGCCCATTAGGCCGTTATCATTCCTCCTCACAGACTTAATTTGGTAACTTCGATTTAATAAAAAGAAAGAACAAACAAGCTCGATCGACATCTTAGTAGCTCGAACGTGACTCAGGACTTATTTCATTAATTACTACGTTTTGACTTTTGCATCTTTTTAAGATGAACTTCAAGAATCTATATTTTTTTAAAAAAAAAATAACAAAATGAAAACACAGATAATATTACAAACACTTACCTTCTCTAAACGTTAAGATGGTCCAATTGCCCTGTAATGAGGAAAAATAAAACTATTCCTCGAAATTATCTTCATAACTTTCTACTCTGTACAAATGAGATTACGTCACAACAGTTCATTTCGCATTGACGGTATCAGTGACGTTGAAAATACGCTCGAACACTTTGATAAAAGATAACCAAAATTTAGAAAAAATAACATGTAATAATAAAAATAATAAAATAGAAATCAAGCTTTAAACTGATATGTATGTTTAAACAACAACAACACCTAATATATCAAAAACATTTTTTTAAAATGCTCATTAAACAACGCATGGTGCTCATGTGTGTATTCGCACCTGCGCGTGTGTATATTTATTTGGCATTGCATGTTTGAGCGTGCATATGTTCGTATATGAGCGTGTGTGTGCATGTGCTCGAAAGTTATTAGTGCAATGCGCGTAAGTGTGCATGTGTGTTTGTGCGTTTTGTGTATCCATGAGTGTGTATGTGTGTGCGCTTGGTGCTAGAACTTTTGTATGGGTGCTTGTGCATGTGTGTGCGGACTTGCGTGTGCGTGTGCTTGTATGTGTGCGATGTGGTCATTCATCGTAAGCTGTCTACATTTGCTCTGGTTCTAGATATTAGAACAATTCATCTGACCCTCGCATTATTTTTTATTGTTAACGATTTCTTGAATTCATATATTGGGATGCTGCTTAACATTGACACTGCTTTTGAGAGAGAGGGAAGAGAGATCTGAACAAATTCAAAGCACTCCAAATAAAGAATGCCTAAAATTGAAAATACTAACTGGAAAGTATTGTTCCACAATGTGAGATTGGAAAGTACTGTTCCACAATGTGAGATTGGAAAGTATTGTTCCACAATGTGAGATTGGAAAGTATTGTTCCACAATGTGAGATTGGAAAGTATCGTTCCACAATGTGAGATTGGAAAGGATTTTTCCTTAATGTGAGATTGGAAAGGATTTTTCCTTAATGTGAGATTGGAAAGGATTTTTCCTTAATGTGAGATTGGAAAGGATTTTTCCATAATGTGAGATTGATATCTGGCAACAAGGAAGCGAAAGTGCATCCCGGGGTTTGTATATAGTACTTAAAAAAAACACCACGGACACGAATGCGGATATCACAGAACAGTCCAGACAATCAGGGATGTCGTTAAGACTGACAACAACGCTTGCTTAGGTTAGTAGTATTGGTTCGAAACCTTTACTAGCGCACTGAAGTAGTCTTTTTCACTATGGAAAATCTTTCTTTCTTTCTTTCTTTCTTTCTTTCTTTCTTTCTTTCTTTCTTTCTTTCTTTCTTTCTTTCTTTCTTTCTTTCTTTCTTTCTTTCTTTCTTTGCTTCTCCTAAAAATGTTCTTAAAGTGTATCTTCTCATTAAAAGAGTTTCTAGGTTATTAAAACAGTGATCTAGACGATAGGTTAAGGATTTCTTACATAGTTTTATAGTTACGAAGAAATTTTTGTTTGTTGTTCTGTCTTTAATGGGATATATATATATATATCTGCTGAGGTACGTCCTCAGCAAAATATAAATCGACCAATTGCTATATTATTTTTATTAAACTTTGCTTCAGAACTGAAAAAAGACCCCACTCTGAGCTTCTTACTGATGATGTGCTGTGTGTTAAACGGTTGCACTTGACAGACATTGAAACTTGTGTGAAGCTTGACCAACCAGACAAAAGTCATTGTCCGATGTTAACTGGATGAAACGGTGTATATATGCACACTGACCATTCGCGGAGACAGCTATCCGTCCAGTGTCTGGTAGAATGTAGGCAACCTGTGTAGGCCGGGTAAAGGTCAGTTCGTGTCCAGAGCCAGCAAGAGGGTGGAGAAAGACAATCTAGCGAAGACAGAAACGAACTTCACTTGCAGGAACTGAGGTGAGAAGAGGGGACTTCTAGCTGAGTCCCTGAATTAGATAAGAAGTTTAAAGATATATTTAAGAAACAGTTGGGTCTGCAGACCCCTTCTCGAAGGAAAATTAAGCAAATGCTCGTGGAGAAAGAACTGTTGAACTGAAAGAATACATGTTGCACTTTACTGAATTGAACGAAAAGTGACTGAAAACTTCCACAACGATTGTATTTTAGGGGAACATTCATTTCAGAGATTGGCAATGATTAAGCAATGCAAGATGAGAAACATAATTTCAAGACGAGGAACCCAATGTCAAGAAGATACTGAAGGGAAATCATATTATGCTTGAGAGAGATTCCAGGTTCCAGTTACGGCTTTTGGGTTCCAGTTATTGCATTCCATTATAATTTTCGAATCTAGATCAAGGAAGATTTCGAGCGAAACACATTGCAACTGCTTTTAGATTACGTAATTTCCAATATACTGGAGTGGTTGTTGACCTTGATGAGCGAAGGGCATGCAACGGTTCAAGCGCCGTACCTAGTTTCATGGAAAGGACGTGGGTAGAGATTTGAAAAACACCCAACAATTTCGTTAAAGTGGTTATATTCTCCACTTCAGTAATCAACACCAAGGCTTGACTGTCATGTATTATATGGATTGCGAATTGTGTGTGAACTGGAATAGAAAGGCGGTTGTTGATCAACCCCACTAGCAAATAAAAGACTGTGTTAGATCACTATGATCTGCGAAAATAAAATCCTTGAGAAATGTAACTATTTCATTTACTATGTGTTAATATTACGTGTATTTGTTAATTGTCAAATTCTTTGTCCTGTTACTCTCAAGTGTAGTGGTAACGTAGTCGCTTCTAACGCAACTGTAATTGTAATGACCTTGTATTGTCAATGAGTTCACAGTAATTATTGCATGCAAGCAAAGAACGATAATAGTTACAGTATTGTAATTAATGACACATTTTTGACAAAAATAATTAACCAGCATCAATACCTCAAGTGCATGTGCAAATAAAATAAAATAATAAAATAAAATAAAATTAAAATACAAAATTGTAGGTGCTATATAGTAATAAATATAAATATTGCGTAGAAGACAATACAAAATAAACGTATATTGCAAATTGTTCAGTACCACATATTAATAAGCACATACAATAAAACAAAATAAATATTTCTCAGTAATACAATGCAAAAATAATCATGTGATGATTGGACCTTTGGTAAATTATGTTCCCTGGTTTTTCTCTCTTTTTATTGTGTTGAAATCTGCAAAGACAGAGAAAAGGTTTAGTATGTTAAGGAGAGTGGTGTGTTCATATTGACGTCGCAGAAATTATTGCTGTATATTATCGATTAGAATGTTGTGTGGAATGTTCATTTAGTTTTATTAATGATTGATGCATAAAACTAACGCATATCTCTTTCAGAGAAGATTATGTGGCGTGAGTGATAATTCATGCCATAAGTGTTTATGACGGAACTGAGTTAAGCATGTGTTGTACACCATGCTTTTATTACTGTAAAACCAATTTGTAGATTGATGTAACTGTTCATTGTGGATCTAATGTAAACCACCCAATGGTTATGGTTGTAATTACTGAGATTTATGTAAATGTGGAATTGGAATATTTCTGTCACATTTATGAATGCTTCTCCATGATGAGAACTTTGCAAATTATATGTTAGCATGTTAGCATGACGTAAATACCACGAAGCCTTAACATTGTTTCAAAACTATCAGCTTTACAAGAGATACCATTATCTTTGCAGCTGGCCCTTTATCTATCGTTTCTGCTGAACTGGCCCTCGGGGTGTTCACTTTGAAATGTACTCCTGGGTTCCTGCCGCAAGCAGACAATTGTCACGTGGTCTGAGACATCGTGTATACGGGCAAGAAGACACTGTGCGAGTAACGACATGATGGATTAATCTCTATCAACACGATGGCAGAATTATCTCGAGCTACACAGTCCATAATTGACCAGATGAACAATAATCAGAACAAACATTAATTTGGGGACAGTAAATAAACAGTCTCGATTGACCTGTGTTTTCGGAAATCGAATCCTATTGTTCCCATTTTATTGTTATTATTAAATCTATTTTCTTGTTATCTTAAACCCACAATTTGATTAATTTCTTAGTGTGACCAAGGAGAGTTAGCTGGGGTAGGGGTGTTTCATCCAGAAATATATGAATATTATATGTCATAATTAATCAAAGAGAAGATACCTTTGTCAACTCAAGGCGCGTCAGCTAATCTGCTTGTCACTATGTTAGATGATATAGAGTCCCAACGAACGTGTCTAATATGAGATTGAAGGGCTAATTAGGCCTCATTGGCCGTTATCAGTATTAGAGCTAATATAATACATTTCATGATTAATATTTCTGGGTCTTAATACTTCGACAGGGTCATTAAATAAAACCCCTGCAAGTACCAAAGCTGAATATTAATAACTTTTATTTTTCTAAAAAGAACGATTAAAGCTGAACAAGATATGAAATGAAGCAAAGAAATAAGCAGGAAAAAACCATGTAAACAACTGGTGTTGCAAACAAAAGTGGTTTAGAAGTGTGTTTTTAAAAGACGCTGTTGTGTAACTCTTTAAGTTCTAAAGGCAGTTTGCTCCAGATGATGGAGACATTAATGAAAAATGTAGGAAGAAGAGCGCAAATGTCAAGATAGAGAGCCAGCAGAGCGAGATCGTTCTCACACTTGGGGCTGGAGTCAGTGAAATTCATCAATATGAAGAGCCCTTTTGCTTGATTCATGGTACACAGATTTGTTTTATTGTTCATGTAAGGAAGGAGGCGCTTCCGGCTTTCGCCACTTTCGCGCTGGGAGAAGAGGAAATTGGTAGGTGGGGGATGGGGTGGTTCGACCTGTTGGCTCTCATTTTTGTAGTAGGTGTTTTTAAAGGCATCTTGCAGTGTCGTTGTTTCGCTCGTCCGTTGAAACATGACTAACCGGCAAAGGCGGACTCTAGCTCAGTATTCCGTGGGCTAAAGTTGTGGTGGATGTTGTTGGTGGAGAATATGCTTGAAAATTGCTGTTACAATCCAAACCAGTTCCAACTAGATGAGTGTTTTTTCTGACTTTTCTCACATTTTTTCATTTCAATTTCATCCAGATGGATAGACTGGAAGTTTCTTTGTTGAAGAAATACTCTGTTTTAATCACTTTATATTTGAACAGAACTTGAGTCTGGTCATAAAGGCAATCACCACATTGTAGTAATTTAACTGACTGATAAAGAAAGAATGGACTTAAAAATATTTTGTCTAAAAGGTTTGTTATTGATCTATGATTTGAATTAGAGAATGCTTATATAACGGAACCATTATTTCTATGTTCATTAATTTGACTACATTGTACATTATACTTGTGAATTTCGATTGATGCTATAATCCTCATGCTGTGCGTGTATAGGGCTAACGAAAGTTTTGGAAGGATTTGTAAGTTGAGAATGTTTATAAGAGAGAAAAGAGTTTAGGGATGAAATATTCCTGAAATTTAGTGCTCCTTAATTTGACTTTTGCAGAGAGGCAGGCCTTAATTTGTTTTCCTTTTCACATCAAGCTACACTGACTACTGTACTCTCTGCTTGTTCATGTCAAGCTACACTGACTACTGTACTCTGCTTGGTCACGTCAAGCTACACTGACTACTGTACTCTCTGCTTGTTCATGTCAAGCTACACTGACTACTGTACTCTGCTTAGTCACGTCAAGCTACACTGACTAATGTTCTTGCTTGTTCACGTTGGTGTGTGGATCCAGCATTGTTGTCAACTTTTATCACTAAAATTGTGTTGTTGTGAACTCCATTCGAGAGCCAATGCAGCAGAATTTGTGGCTTTACTTTGGTCATGAGCATTCACGAAGTTCATTTTGAACATTCCGCATAGTGTGTCAGTGAACACACATGAAAATTTGATAACCATTTTTCCTGATGTGCTTGATAGTGCATGCACAGTAAAGAACAATTCTCCCAGGTATGCATGTGAGCAGTGACTTGTGGCAAACTAAGTGATTGTTAAACACATGCTGGTGACAGCCGCCATCTTTGAACAGTTTATGTGTATTGAGTTTAATTATTTCTCTGAAACTCCACTCTCATTTCTGTGATGATATCGATGATCTTGATTAAGTATTTATGTTAATTGACTGTTTTGTCTATGTTAGGATAAACTGAACAATCGTCCAGTGTTAATTGACTGCTTTTGTCTATGTTACGATAAACTGAACAATCGTCCAGTGTTAATTGACTGCTTTTGTCTATGTTACGATAAACTAAACAATCGTCCAGTGTTAATTGACTGCTTTTGTCTATGTTAGGATAAACTGAACAATCGTCCAGTGTTAATTGACTGCTTTTGTCTATGTTAGGATAAACTGAACAATCGTCCAGTGTTAATTGACTGCTTTTGTCTATGTTAGGATAAACTGAACAATTGTCCAGTGTTAATTGACTGCTTTTGTCTATGTTAGGATAAACTGAACAATCGTCCAGTGTTAATTGACTGCTTTTGTCTATGTTAGGATAAACTGAACAATCGTCCAGTGTTAATTGACTGCTTTTGTCTATGTTAGGATAAACTGAACAATCGTCCAGTGTTAATTGACTGCTTTTGTCTATGTTAGGATAAACTGAACAATCGTCCAGTGTTAATTGAACATTGTTGTGAAGTGATGTAAATGTCAATGCTCTTTTGATTATATTCATATTTTGTATATTTGATTGTTGATTTAATAAATTTATTGACCTTATTACACATATTGATTACCATATGTTGTAGAAGACAGGGGTGGATAGGATCTTGCTAAATATAGATTAAACGTTGGATTTTCTTTTCCTTTCGTAAAAAATTTTCACCTACAAAAATATTGTGATGGCAAATGCTTGTCTTTAATGTTGTGGAAGAGAGAAAAAGTGTACAGCGCCCACATATCCGCCAAGTGAAAGAGACGAGTGGTGTCTTCTGGAGAATTATTAATAACATAAATTAAGAATCTCATCACTTATAATTAGTAATGGATGATTAATTAATAATAATATCATAACCATTAACTAGGTTGCTTTGGCGTCACACAATGTTTGTGAACGAGATTTACCCCGTTACTCAGATAAACAATCCCCAAGCCCTTTGGGTAGAAGCAAGCAGAAGTGACGTCAGTCAGGGGGGTCAAATGACCCCCAACGTAATTTTCTCTGTACACCTTTGATCCAATTCGTACCGATGAAAGCGAAAGTTAATCTGATAGTAGTTCGTATACAATTTCTAATAATTTTGGAGACACTGAGGAAACAATGATGACGATGATCATGTCTGGTAAGTTATTTTTCTGATAAAATAAAGTAACTGTACTATATGCCATACATTTGTAGTCATCATTAAGTTCATAGACATATTTTTAACTATTATTAAAATTAGTTGTATGTGATTTTTATATGAATGACGAAAGCTTTTTAAGTACAGTCTTGTAATAGTCACTCACATCCGTTAATAATCAAAAGAAGAGCACATGAAGGAAAAGATTTGTAATTAATTAATTAAATCAAATAATTAATTAGATCAAATAATTAATTAATAAATAATTATCTCATTTACGTTTATGTTGTCACATCCTGTGGATAACTGATGTTTATGTTGTCACATACTGTGAACTAATGTTTATGTTGTCTAATGTGCTGCTGGGCAACTAATGTATCCATTTTCTTATGCAAGTGGGTAGCGTGTGTTCCTGTTAATCTGGGTACTACTGCATAATTAATAATTCTGTTGTCTATACACTGCTGGTTAGCTAATGATTCTGATGTGTCTGTACTACAGGGTAATTTTTGTTCTCTATTATCAAACTGCATTAAAGGTGATAATTGGATGTTCGCTCAGGGGCAGATAATGGTGATGATGCTGAGAGATTTTCAACAAGTGAACGCGTGACTCTATAAGAAGTGAATCTTTAACACGTCCATACTTCCTAAAGTAAAGGCGTACACATTATCTGTTTTAAATTACAAACTCCAGATATTTGTTTATTTATGTAAATTAATCCCCCAAAATGGGAATGAGATTAATTGCAGTACAATATAGGCTACCAATACAACAAACAATCTTAAAAGAAAATCTACATAAACTAACCAGCAAGCCATCCAGTCAAGCACACAATCCAAACATCCCAATACTGGTATAATAACCCACCCATGTCTACACTGACGTGCACTAGAGGTAAAACCAGTGCACGCCAATTAACGCTGTATGAGTGTAGCACCGACGTACCCGAGTGGGAATAAGAAAATTTACCTGTGTAATAAATCTTTTCTAATAGCAGACGACCTCGCCTGCAGGGGTATGTGACGTCACGTTTAAGCTCAGGACAATACAGAAGTTTGTTCCACTGGACTGGGAAGTACTTTAATATTATTCATGAACAGGTGTAAATTTAATATTCAATTAGATAACAATCAAGCAAATAGAGATAGATAGATAGATAAATAAATAGACAGATAGATAACTAGAGAGACAGATATGTCGATAAATAAATAGATAGAAAGATATATAAACAGACAGATAGATAAATAAATAATCAGATAGATATGTAAATAGAGACATAAATTAATAGAGAGACAGGTAGACAAATAAATAGGGTAAGATAGATAATTAATACGAGAGACAGGTAAACAGATAATAAATCGGCAGATATATAAATAAATTGAGACAGATTGATGGATAGACACATAAATAAATAGAGACAGTTAGATGTATAAATAAATAGATACATATATAAGTAAATAGAGGCAGAGAGAGGGATAAATAAATATACTCATAGACAAATAAATAGAGACAGATAGATAGGTAAATAAACAGGCAGATACATAGATAAATAAATAGACATATGAATTAATAAATAGAAACACATAGATAAATCAATAGAGAGAGAGAGAGAGATAAATAGACTCGTAGAGAAATAAATAAATAAATGGGTGGAAGGAAGGGTGAATGAATAGAGTCCTTATATTGCGCCATGGCTTATGAAAATTGTATGCTTGTAAATAATCTTATATATGACGGGAGACACGTTTCCTTCTCAAGCTGACACAAATAACTGTTGTTGTTTACGTCTTCATATTGCACTGGAGAGTTACTTTCCAGTGTGAGATTGAAGGGCCACTTCCGGTTGCTCCCGGCTGTTGCTGTTTCCGTTGTTTTCTCTTTCGGAATGTTGATGATGCAATTTGCAATTAGTCAGACCTTTCTATAGCAGCACTTATAGCTTTTTGGCTTTTACAGCCTCTCGTAATGTAGATCGAAGTAGTCCACCAATGAAAATGCATTCACTGACATGGTCAAGGTCAAGATCCTTTATGGTAGTGATGCATTCATTGTGCTGTGGATTTTTGTTGTTGTTGCTTACTCCCAAACATCTCTAGCAGTGTTTCCTGTGTGCTTTGTGTGGCTTAGTAAATTTGCATATCTCTATTTAAAATTTAATTGTTATATAAATTGTTAAATTGTCAGAGTAACCCGACCTTGGGCACTCCATGTGATGGTAATTTTAAAAATGTCTGAGTTGCAGTAAACAGTCGAGACAAGAATATTCTAGAATTGTTGATGTAATGCAAACCACTGAGTAGTTTTTATTATCCAATGATTATGACTTGTGAGAAAGAGACGAACCAATGGGCTGAAATTAAAAAGTTTACTTGCTGTAGAAAATTCTATTCTCTGATTATTTGAATTTGGAGTGGCAAGAAGAAGTCCAGTTTTGAAAGGTGGCTATTAGCTTGATGGTGAGTTAACTAATTGAGAGAGAATGGACTTAGAAATATTTCATGCATTTTCACAATTGATGTGTTATACCGGTGTTTTATGTGGAGATGTATTATGTCAATTGACTTTTATTTCTGCAAGTGTTTGAACTAGGTTGCTCACAGGTAGTTTGCTAGACATTTGACATTGTTTTGATATGCTGTATTTATTATGCTGTTTGCTAATGAATACCTTTAAGTTGAGACTGGAATGTAAGAAAGAATGAAGTTTTAAAGCAATAAACTGGAAACTTAGGATTGCTCCTTGATTATATTTTGCATGCCTTTTATGTGTTCTTTGAATCTGCTGGTTTACTAATTGTAAACTGCTATGGCCGATCCACTGATGTATGGTGGCAAGATATGCTGACTACCTGAGCAATTTCTGGCGAAGAAAAATTGTTGGACATCACTACATTTATTGTTCTGTTTGAAGGAGTTGACACAGTGAAAAGATGCACCAGGTTAGCTCTCAAACATTGCTTTTTCAACATGCAGTGAGGTGCGTGGAGCTGACGTAATAAATGCTGACAATAACTTGTCTTTATTGCAAAGAGTGTCTGGAAGGACTATTGAGACAGCAGTTAAACAAGGTTATGTAGAGACTATTATTGCTTATCTCTAATAACTCCATTTCTGTCTCTGATATAAGACTATCTTGTGATTTGTATTGACATTTTGTTGTATTTTATTTAGGATAGCCTGTGTAATCATAAAAATTATTCAATTGGGGTTTCATGGAAATATTGATGTCAAGTAATCTATTTAATTGTATTTGACGTGCATTTGATTCATTGATTTAATAAATTTATTGTTAAATTATTGACCTTCTTATGCATATTGATAACCTTATGTTGGAGAAGAAAGTGGGTGGATGGGGGCTCGCTAAATATCTTCTCCTTTAGTAAGACGTTTACCACCCAGGGAATATTGTGTGACAGTAAATGCTTATCGTTACTGCTGTAAAGAGAGGAAATATTAACAGTGCCCATATATCCACCAAGTGAGAGAGACGAGTGATGTCTCCTGGAGGATCATTAATAAAATAAAATTAAGATTCTCATCACTTGTAATTAGTTTCGGATAATTAATTAATAAATATTAATCGTATCTATTAACTAAGTGGCGTTGGCGTCAAACTTTGTGATTTCGCCTACCAGTGACTTAATAGTCAAATGCCTGTTTACGACAACACAATGGGCTAAGGTCAGTGTTTGTTAGAGTTACTTATGTTTAGAATTTAAGAATATGTAGATTAAGCTGAAACGTCACTTCGGCACCATGCGTGTTTGAGTGGACCTTGTAGATGCAAAGGTTGGTGTACATTTGACTGTTTGAGTGGACCTTGTAGATTCAAAGGTTGGTGTACATTGACTGTTTGAGTGGACCTTGTAGATTCAAAGGTTGGTGTACATTTGACATTTCTAGTCTTCTCTGACTGACGATATAATGCAGGGATATTTTCACACTCAAAGGCCTGACTTATATGTCCAATGTCCAGGTAATTTTTTTCTTTAGAGTCTTTTAAATCCGGGATATCATGTCCAAAGTATGTGTTTTGATGTACTCGATTGAAGAGTCTTTATGTGCAATGTTACTAATCGCAAGCTGCCATCTGATTGGTTGACGCCATTATTCTATTGCAACATACATGATTTATTCTGGACTTTAATTCCGGAAGTACAAGTAAGTGGATGGCCTGACTTTCGGTTATGGATTCGCAGCCATTCGCTAGTTGCACGCTTTCCATTCATGAAAGCACTATCCAATCTGATTGGTTACGTTTTGATGACGCATTAAGTGTTTCAGTGCAGGCACGATCACCAGTCTCCACACGATCATGCGTAGAGAATTAATCTCATCTTATATTGTTT
Organism: Sinotaia quadrata; assembly: GCA_028829895.1. Classification (NCBI taxonomy): domain Eukaryota; kingdom Metazoa; phylum Mollusca; class Gastropoda; order Architaenioglossa; family Viviparidae; genus Sinotaia; species Sinotaia quadrata. Next base: position 73,814,978 of record CM054177.1, on the reverse strand, counting down.
TTTTTTTTTTTTTTGTTGTTGCTTTCTATATCCTCCAGTGAGAGGTTGGTATTACACAGACTGCGAGAGACGCCAAAACCATTATAATGACGCACTGAGTGGCCCCTTGCCCCCTGCCCCCTCTCCCGCTTTTCCTTTTGACACATACACATGAAATACGTTTTATCCACTAATAAACAAAATATATACACATACGAAAACATGTACTCATCCGCAAGCACAGGCATAAACGCACCATCACACAATCACACCAATATGATGATACAATGTAATGACATACGATATAAATGATCCGACGAAAGATGTCCTATGGCTGTGTGTGTGTATGCGTGCATGTGTACGTGTGTCTGTCCTTAGAATTCCTGTAGCCACAGCTCTGAAGGATGCTATAAACTTGCAAACAGTGGCGATGCGTGATAAGCCACAGTGGTTTTGCTATAAAAAAAAGCGAATATCGCGATGAATGAACACATTTTATTGCTATATTTTTATCTGTAGAGAATATTAACAAGGCTTCAAACTTCTTCCCATTCTCGAACTGTACTCTCTTATTGATTGTTATCTTTGGAAATAAACGCGTCACTCTGTCACCCACATACACATGCTCGAACGCACGCAACCACCCACACACCTCTAAATTATTCTGGTGCATCAAAGCACACCGACTTAATGAGGCACAACACATTATTTTTTTTTTATAATAAAAGAAATTATATTCGGTAAAGTGACACTCTTTTTTTAATGACAGCGACGATCTTTATCATACCATTTTTCCTTTGCTTCATTGTCACCACCTCATAATTTCCGTGATTTTATGTAGAAAAATTATGAGTAAGTGTCTTCATTGAGTCTGATTGGCTGCATGTGGAATCAATGAAAACATGGTCTGGGTTTGGGCGAGAAAGTGAAGGAAGCCATACACCATGTAAACAAGAAATCCCATGATTGAATTTGCTGCTAAGGCCGTGCTTTTTGTTAGTCACGTGCCGAATGATGCAATAATAACCACAGCGCCAGACTCGGAAAATTATGTTCTAACTAGGGCAAACGCGATATTTCAGGTAAATGCATACAGTTCTGTTCTTCCGCGTTCACTCTAGTTGAATTGTTCTATGTGTGCACTAGCGGGCATTCTTCTGTGCACACTAGCCGGTTCATTGATGAGTGCGCCAGTGGGGTTCTTCTGTATAATCTAGCTGGGTTCTTCAACATTTTGCACTAGTGGGGTTCTGCATAATCTAGCTGGGTTCTTTCACATTTTGCACAAGTGGGGTTCTTCTGTATAATCTAGCTGGGTTCTTTCACGTTTTGCACTAGTGGGGCTCTTCTGTATAATCTAGCTGGGTTCTTTCACGTTTTGCACTAGTGAGGTTCTTCTGTGATGTTACAGCGGATTCATATATGCTAGGTGGCCTTGGAAGGGTTCTTCTCAATGTGCTCCTTGTGTGGGTTCTTCAGTAATTTTCTTTGTGTGCGATCTCTTGCAGACCTCTTTGGACTGTAAAGAAACGAGCTGTTTCTAATTCTAAGATAACTTTTATTTTCTTATTCAGAGAAATGTCACGTGATTATTGTTGGTTGATTTATTTGTAACTAACATGCTAGTCGTTGTTGGAACCTTGTAGCGAGTCTGGAAAAGAATTTAGATCTCTGTGAAATAATGTTTATGATTCAGAGACCTAAGATTCGTAAAATATTGCCTATGACTAAGGGATATTTCTATTTCAATTTTTGTGGTCTGTCGTGACAGTTTAAGAGTGAGGAAAATAATGAATACAAAGTAAGTAAGCAGTGAGTGTTCTACTGATAACAACTGCTATTTTATTAACCCGCTCTTTTTGGGATTCTGACACCCACCTTTAATAACAACATTGTTTAAAGAGCAGTCGAATGGCAGTTCGAATCTACACTCGGCAGGGTGCAAAGGTCTCATGGATGCCACGAATAATTGTTTAACTTCATAGCCATAGGAGGCGCTTATTGCATGGTATTAGATAAAGATCATATTGACTTCAAGGGATAAAGAACATGAAAAATGTGGACCCCACTTAAAACGCACGGACATTTTCATGTCAGATTTTAACGACTACACTCAGCACGACTCTGGTCACGACTACACTCAGCACGAGTCTGGTCACGACTACACTTAGCACAACTCTGGTCACAACTACACTCATCACAACTTTGGTCACAACTACACTCATCGCGACTCTGGTCACAACTACACTCATCACGACTCTGGTCACAACTACACTCATCACAACTCTGGTCACAACTACACTCATCACGACTTTTAGTCACAATTACACTCATCACGACTCTGGTCACAACTACACTCATCACGACTCTGGTCACACCTACACTCATCACGACTCTGGTCACAACTACACTCAGCACGACTTTGGTCACAACTACACTCAGTACGACTCTGGTCACGACTACACTCAGCACAACTCTGGTCACGACTACACTCAGCACGACTCTGGTCACAACTACACTCAGCACAACTCTGGTCACGACTACACTCAGCACGACTCTGGTCACAACTACACTCAGCACGACTCTGGAAAAAGCGAAAATCGTCTCCTGGCGAAAGAGAGTAAAGAAATAGCGTCTGACAATGAGTTGCTGAGAGTAAATAAACTTAATACATTTTCTAAGTGCACTGTGTTAAAGACAGGTGTTTGTTGAGTGCACTGAGTAAAATACAGATGCTTGATGAGAGAATGTTCCTCTCTTACGGTTCTTTTCATTTATTTTAAAATAAATTAATTTAGCATTTTTGTATCTCACTTTCTTTATATTAATATAAATTATTTTAGCTTTTGTATATTTCACTTACTTTACGTTTATATTAATATAAATTATTTTATTTTTTTTTGTTTATCACTTTCTTTTCATTTATATTAATATAAATTATTTTAACTTTTGTTCGTTTCACTTACTTTAAAATTTTTTTAGTTTTTTTCAATATCACTTTCTTTTTATTTATATTTATAACTTATTTTAGCTTTACTGCATCTTACTTTCTATATGTTTCGTTTATTGTTGTCTATTTGTGGATGAATCAGATTTTGGTTAGTTTGTTGCCGGGTAATAGCCGTAGCCCAGAAAGTGGGACACTAGCATAACCTATCGGTCAAGAGACTGGGGTTTGATCCCAGCTTGGAATGAAAAAAAGGAAACAAACTAACGGAAGATACTTAATCTCTTCCTAGCTTAAGGTGGTGAGCTTAGTCACAATAGTTTGGATGATAAATTACGTACCGTGTGCTACAACCGTGTTAGAACCCTTGGAAGTTACACACACACACACACACACACACACACACACACACACACACACACACACACACACACACACACACACACTCACTCACACACACACACACACACACACACACACACACACACACACACACACACACACACACACACACACACACACACACACAACTTCAAAATACAAACCTCGCCATCGACACCTGCGCTTGTTTGCAAAATGAACGAAAATCTCACTCTGTCGTGAAACTCATTTAAAAATAAGAAAAAAAGAATTTAGTTTTAGAAAAAAAGTTATTTTTGCTTTTGTTCGAATTCTTAGGTCGCATATTAGCCCACGACAGTAGTACTGACTAATTTCCGCGGTCTTTCCGGTCCCCTAGAATAAACAGTCCTACGTGGCTTAATGCTGAATCTCTTGTGCATGCCACCAGTAGTTAGCGAGAGGTCCAGTCAATGGGTTAAAATCGCTCTGGAATGTTTGTGAGCATTGCAGTCTGTCAAAGTGTTCAGTTAAAAGACATACGTAATAAGGGACGTTTGTGAGAGAGTAGCATACGTGCACTATTTAAGAGAGCAGTAGAGAAACACAGTCGGGAGTAGAGCAGAATATAAAGTACTTCAGAGAAGAGGACTTAGGGACATTCCAGAACAAGTTAGAATATCAAAAGGTCAAACAAACACTCCCAAATAAATACGTTTGCAAATAGAAACAGACTACCTACACGGCTCATTACAAATGCACAATTAGGAAAGTTTATAAGCAATACATACTTTATAACAGGACTGAGCAGGCAAGACCAGTTAGAGAAGTTTCTGGGACAGCCTATTAAAAGGCTCGGTATATTTTTACGTTTAAACAGTAATTAAAACATTACAATTACAAACTTACAAACTTACAAATTACGATGAGACCCCCAATCCCGACCTGACAGAAAAACGAAAACAAGGATAACATAAAAGAAAACAAGTACTCGTGAACTTGGGGATAAAACAGAAAAAACTTTATAAGAAAAAAGTAATGGTGGCTGAAATACTTTATAATAAGATTAATCACAAAGGCGCGAGTGTGACATTAGTGTTCACTATTAGGATTTGTGTTCACAGTGTGCCGAAAAGGAGTTCGTGTATATTCTGCCTCCTTGGACTTGCCAGACTGCAACCGTTGATAGACTGGCTGACTGGTGGTGGTGGTTCTCAGACCCGGTCAGTCAGGCAGGTGGCGCAGACTGCGAGCTTTGCGTCCATCGAAATGTGACAGCCCTGTTCTAGTCACTCGTGAAGCACAGGACGGGAGAGGCAAAGTAGGATGCCGATGGCATTGGTATGCCAGATAAAATGTCGATTCTACAACACATATATAGACATCCACTAAGTATCGTACTCTACAACACATATATAGACATCCACTAAGTATCGTAGTCTACAACACATATATAGACATCCACTAAGTATCGTAGTCTACAACACATATATAGACATCCACTAAGTATCGTAGTCTACAACACATATATAGACATCCACTAAGTATCGTAGTCTACAACACATATATAGACATCCACTAAGTATCGTAGTCTACAACCCATATATAGACATCCACTAAGTATCGTAGTCTACAACACATATATTGACATCCACTAAATATCGAATGAACAGTAGGTTGACAACCGCACCAAACGCCCGTCACTCACACATGGAAAAATAAGGAAAGACAGATGACAAATAATAAACAACAATGAAAAGTAGAAAAATAAATGAGTTAAAATTACGAACATACACATATATATATCTAAGAAATATATCTAACACGCGTTAGCATAATTAAAATTGCAACTACTGATACGACGTATAAATTATGTTCAATCTGACTGACCTTTCTCGGCAAAAGGACCTTTTTATCAGTGCCGTTGTCATAATTAAAATTCGTACAAAAAAGACCTTTTTACCAGTGCCGTTGTCATTTAAAATTGATACATGGTACAAAAAAGACCTTTTTACCAGTGCCGTTGTCATAATTAAAATTGATATATGGTACAAAAAAGACCTTTTTATCAGTGCCGTTGTCATAATTAAAATTCGTACAAAAAAGACCTTTTTACCAGTGCCGTTGTCATTTAAAATTGATACATGGTACAAAAAAGACCTTTTTACCAGTGCCGTTGTCATAATTAAAATTGATATATGGTACAAAAAAGACCTTTTTACCAGTGCCGTTGTCATAATTAAAATTGATACATGGTACAAAAAAGACCTTTTTACCAGTGCCGTTGTCATAATTAAAATTGATATATGGTACAAAAAAGACCTTTTTACCAGTGCCGTTGTCATAATTAAAATTGATACATGGTACAAAAAAGACCTTTTTACAAGTGCCGTTGGCATAATTAAAATTGATACATGGTACAAAACGACCTTTTTACCAGTGCCGTTGTCATACAAAACGACCTTTTTACCAGTGCCGTTGTCATACAAAACGACCTTTTTACCAGTGCCGTTGTCATACAAAACGACCTTTTTACCAGTGCCGCTGTCATACAAAACGACCTTTTTACCAGTGCCGCTGTCATACAAAACGACCTTTTTACCAGTGCCGTTGTCATACAAAACGACCTTTTTACCAGTGCCGTTGTCATACAAAACGACCTTTTTACCAGTGCCGCTGTCATACAAAACGACCTTTTTACCAGTGTCGTTGGCATACAAAAAGACCTCTGTGAGAGGATGGCAGGACGGCGTCTGTACCGTGGGGCGATTTTCCGCGCGAAGAGGGACAATCACGTGGTCAGTCTGGCTAAGTATCTGGAGTGTTATTACAACCAGACCCAGGAGACGGGCCAAGTTGGATAACATCGCCAGGACCTCTCGCAAAAGGGGAGATGGCATGTAGATGTGAAGACACGAGATCTAAGGTTCGGCCTACTCTACTTAGGGCCCGTGAGTTTGGCCTACTCTACTTAGGGCCCGTGAGTTTGGCCTACTCTACTTAGGGCCCGTGAGTTGAGCAGTAGATTCAGAGTCGAAAAGATGAATGCAAGTTCGGCAGCCGAGTCTCGTACCGTGACAATGTAACACTTCTTTCTCTTTACATGTATTTCTAATGCTTCTTTCTCTGTACACTTCTTGTTTAATATTACATATGTACATGTAAAACATTTTTCTCTTTGCATATTCTATTTTAACTGTTTCGATTTAGTGTTAGTAGAGAACTGTAGCTAGCTACTTATTCTGGATGTCTATTTATGCATTCGGTCAAGAGATACACTTTAATCTCTATCACACTGTGTCGGCACAAGAGTTAGATTTTTCATAAGTTTATCCTTTGAATTAAACACTCAAGCCGCTGGCTTATGAATTCAGAGAGAATGACTTATGTCCCATGTTCTCCTTAACTAAAACACCGTTATTGGCAGGCCGACCGAGACTCAGGATACAGGCTTCAAAGGATGGCGCCAGCTCTGACGTAACTACCAAGTTATAATAATTAGCTTGATATTTATCCAACAATCATCGGGGCTAACTGACCAGCTGAACACATCTGAGCACATATGCATTAGTACGCACAGATGTGTATGAGTTGCTTTCCCTGCCATCTCAGCTAGAAATAGGGACATACTTTCCCCGACCAGAACTAGTATAATGCCATGTTAATTTGACATGTCACCAACCAGAACTAGTATAATGCCATGTTAATTTGACATGTCCCCGACCAGAACTAGTATAACGCCATGTTAATTTGACATGTCACCGACCAGAACTAGTATAACGCCATGTTAATGTGACATGTCACCGACCAGAAATGGTATAAAGCCATAGTAATTTTGCCTCTCTCAGACCAGTATTGATAAAATGCAAAGGTAATTGACATGTCTCAGATAAGAAATGGTATAAAACCATGGTAATTTGACATGACGCAGACCAGAAATGGTGTACAGCTATTATAATTTGACATATCATAGACAAGAAATGGTATACAGCCTTTGTGCTTTGACATATCCCAGACACGAAATAGTATAAAACCATGGTAATTTAACATGACGCAGACCAGAAATGGTGTACAGCCATTGTAATTTGACATGTCCCAGACCGGAACTATTACAAAGTCAAGGTAATCTGACAAACCTAAAACACGCCCTGGAGCTTGTGCTAAAGAAAGTCATGATGTTTTTACTTCATTTAAAGCAAGTAGTAATAGAAATGTTTCCAATTTTATCATGCTATTTTATTTCTATGTTGTACATCCTATTTTATTCCTGTTTTTCCAAAGTAATGAATGATGTATGTCTAATGTTTAGGCATATACTCTCATTCTACCCTGAAACTTACTACAATTGTATTCATTTGAACAGATTCAACACTTGCTCCACCACTGTATGCTCCACTACTGTTTGCGCAACTATTGCTTGTTCCACCACTGCTTGATCCACCACTATATGCTCCACTACGGTGTGCTCCACCACTGTATGATCCATAAACACATAAAATGCCACGCCCACAAAAAACAATGTGTTTTATCCGAAGAAAAAAAAAACAACCAAAAATGTTTGACAAAAGGGAAATGAAGATCCATTTGTATACAATCTGTAATTCGTAATGAAACAAGAATATTTTTGTAGTAATACTGCCCAGTATACCCAGGTCTTTGTGAAATTGCGGTGCATTGTACTCATAGTGTATAGGGATGGGCACTTACAAGAGAACACGAAAATAAGATAGTTTAAGGAAAAATATGTGTTATGGAAATTTGATTGGATGTCCGTCACAGCGGTGTTAATCATGAAATACAACATTTGGCATTTCAAATATTTCAGAACCACAGCGGAGTTAATCATGACACACATCATTTGACAGAATATTTCAAATTTCAAATTAGGGCTTCTGTAGCATTATACATTTACAACTATGTTTCCATGGTTTTGAAGTAGGCCAGATAATACGGTTAGGTCCTTTGAACCGCGACATTGCAATTTAATTATTGAGTCTGGACAATGCCTGAAGCAGTCGTGTGACAAAAGCAAGACCAGACAAAATAAAATATCCACAGTGACGCATAGATGACGTAGTGTCCATAAAAACACAATGTGTACAGTTCTTCTTACATTCTCAAACTTCCAAGAAAGATGAGTGGATACTTAATTGCAGAGTAGAAATGGCCCCTCTGCACCCCAACATACACCCCCACACCCCCAAACCCACACATATTTTCTCAAAATATGAAACCATTTTAGTCAGTATAATTTGTCATCTTTGTCGTCTGCGTAATACCAAAGGGAGTCATCAGACAATGAGTCAAGAAAGCAAAACCCCTACAGTAAGTTGGTTTGAGGCTCAACCAGAAGGATGGAGCTTTTATTTTAATTTAAAAAAAAAAGAAGAAGAAACAGAAGGATGCCTCTTAACGCCTCTCAGGTTAGATAGCAGGAAGCGGCTGATTTCCTATAAACAGCACGATGATCATAATTCATAGTTCATAGTTCATAGTCTATAGGCATTGGCAATCAACGCGCTGCTAAAGAATAGAGTCGTGACGTACTTTAAAGTACACTTTGATACAATATTTCAAACATGAGTTCCCTTTACTCAAAACAATTGCAGCACGGCAATTTTACTTAACGTTTTTCACGAATAGGAAGAGGTTCTAATTATAGCATGTTTCAAGATGAAAAGGGTTAACGTGGGCGGTCTGGTTCTGGTTAGGGGGCCGACATGCAGTCTATAGCTAGTCTCTGACACGGAAACTGCTTCTCTGCTGCTGATTTTTCACTAAAATTTACTTTCGTTTTCCGGAAAGGCGACATTTTGCTCATGGTGGCTTTGGGAGAAAACACATGCACACACAAAACGCAACCATATACTCACACCCACCCTTCACACATACGTACAAACTTACATATATTAATCTGCCCAATACTCAACATATATACATATACCATCACTCTCATTGATTGACAAGTGCACATACATAAACACGAACACACGCACGCGCATATTCAGGCACACAAATAAAGCACACATATTCACAATCACAGACACGCACATGGGCGTGTGTATATATACTACATGTGTCTGTGCAAACCCATTATTCCTTTGCTCTTTTGTCGAAAGGTAGAATTCCAATTACTTTTGTTTAATGTAAAAAATAATCGTGAACATGTATGTTTATGAGAGTAAAGGCAGTACTTGTGACACTCATGGAAATTATAAGGAAAGTAAAATAAATTAAATTTAAATCTATCTATCTATCTATCTATCTATCTATCTATCTATCTATCTATCTATCTATCTATCTATCTATCTATCTATCTATCTATCTATCTATCTATCTATCTATCTATCTGTCTGTCTGTCTGTCTGTCTATATATCTATCTATCTGTCTGTTTGCTAGTCTATTTGTTCACCATTCCTTTGGCATGGCCGCCCACTTTCTCACATTAAAAAAAAATCATAAATAAAAATAACCCAAAATAATATCTTAAATTTAATAAAAATCCATATAATACTACTATTTCAAACTCATTATTTTAAACTGCTATTAAAGTAGTGATTTTAAATTTGTTCCAAACTCTGACATTTTAATTAAATTTAGCTTTGAGTTTCCTAACTCTCCCACTTATATAATCTCCACTCTGACTTGTTAACTCTTCGGCTGCTGCAAGTGGACCTAAACTATTAGTGTCCATACGAGGTGACCATGTCCTTTTCCAGTGAATGCTCGGACCAGATATGAAAGTGTCAACCAGAATAGTAAAAATCTGGGCAACGGATGTCAGAAAGCTTAAGTAGGTGAGTTAAAGAAATCAAAATTAGCTTCCTTTCAGACCCACACTGAGCGTCTCCTATAGTGAGTGACTGTCTCCTATAGTGAGTGACTGTCTCCTATAGTGAGTGACTGTCTCCTATAGTATATCTCCCAGACTGACTAATTATGACTTTGTGGACTTGTGGGAATATCTGGAATTTATAATTCAGTAATTAATTGCCATAATGATTTCTGAGTAAGAGTGAGTGAGAAAATTTTGTCCAGCTTTTCTCTAGTCTACTAAAATTTGTCTGAATGAGTGCAAGTGACGTCACTTAACCATAAGTTTGTAAGCAACCCATAAAAGGGGAAGTACTATTTTCTATCCAGTCTTGCACCTTGTGCGAGGGGACGCCAGCCAAGAATAGACTATTGTGACTTTCCCATCCACACATTACTCGGCCTGCATTAAGACACCAAACCATGCATTTCTTCACATGAACCAAAGAACAACCTGCTGATGTTTGTAAATAGCTGAGAGACAGGTTTTTTCTTCTAGTCATCAAAGTGAAAGATAAATCATAAATAAAAAAGGAAAGGTTCAGAAAGACAGTGCTATTAACATCGCTTATACTCACTTATACTGTGCACCAAAATCATTCATTATTAGTGATGTCATTGAGCCAAATGTTATTCTGATCCACCTGGACATTTTACCTTGTTATTTCTATTTCATTCAATTTCAACTTCTTTATTAAGTTTTCTTTAAAGTTATAAACGTTTACTCTATTCCTTGTTTCGTCGTATTCATATATGTCATAGTGACTTCATTCACCAAGGGAATCGGGGGGGGGGGGGGCTCGAACTAGATTTAAATATTACATGTGTCAAGCATAAAACTAGACGTTTGTGACGCATCAAATCTATTGTACGTCCTTTGTATTTGTTTCTTGAAAGTGCATGCGTGTGACTAGAAACCCGGGTTAAGTTTTTTTAGCAAGCAAGCGAGACATTACTGGAAGTCATTAGACAAATTTTTTTTTTTCTCATCTTTCTCATCTTTCTCATCTTTCTCTTCTGCAATTCACCTGTGTACATGTCACATTTCCATTCATTCATACTATTATTGAAAAAATAATGGTGTGAACAAAGGGAGAAAGGCACTCAGAGATAGACAGAGAGCCCGCCAGTAGTATAAAAAGCCCACTTTGTTAATATGAGCATTGATGATCATTGATTTGATATGCATTGCACAATGACTGACACTAGTTATAAACCTTGCGTAATGGGCTTACGAACGGGACAATTATTACGCAGAGCGCCATTCGATGGGCACTTGGAAAACACCAAACCATTCTCTAGCACTGCAGACATTTCCAAGAGTTAGGGACTTTTATGAGATGGAAGCTTTTACAAAACTTTGACCTGGCAGTCAGAATCGACAGTCATTGTTTTGTGCATTTGTTGGATAGCTCTCTTTGTCTCTCTAGTTACTACTTCTCTCTCGACAGTCATTGTTTTGTACATTTGTTGGATAGCTCTCTGTCTCTCTAGTTACTACTTCTCTCTCGACAGTCATTGTTTTGTGCATTTGTTGGATAGCTCTCTCTGTCTCTCTAGTTACTACTTCTCGACAATGGCTGGAGTTTAGTTTGATACATAATAATGAAATTTGAGGCATAGCCACCAATATATATTTATTTCCGAGAGCTGTTCCAACGTAGTCTTGAAATTGTCTCGGTCATCTCCTGGAAGAATACGGCTAAGAACTGGAAGTCTTTGGAACGTCAAGGAGACAAAGGGATGTACTTCGCGCGTGATCAACAGTCTACGGTAGAGTTTTGTCTTTATAATAGTAAGTGTGTGTTTGTATGTGTGAGTGTGTGCTTGTACGTGTGTGTGCTTGTATATATGTGTGTGTGTGCTTGTATATGTGTGTGTGTGCTTGTATATGTGTGTGTGTTTGTGCTTGTATATGTGTGTGTGCTTGTATGTGTGTGTGTGTGCTTGTATTTGTGGTGTGTTCTAAGGTTGAATAAGAAGCCTTGACCCATTTAATCACATTATATCATTTTTTATTTACAGACAATTGACTTACAGGCAAATCACAATACTACCTTTGATTGACACAAATAATATTATACAGTTTTTATTTACAGACAAATAGTGGTATATCGCCTGATTTACAGGTAAATCACAGTACTAACTTTGATTGACAAAAAACAAATAACATTATACATGTTTTTACAGGCAAATCACAAGGAATGGTTTTAAGGACACAAATTGATTGTTTATTATACAGTACATTATATATGTAACATTATACAGATTTTATTTACAGACAAATCACAAGGAATGGTTTTGCAACAAATATATTTTAAGTCATGGACAACTCGCATTATGCAGTTTTACTTAATGACGAAATCATAGGCTTTTTTTTTTATACATAGTTTCATAGATTCTTTTTAAAAAAAGGCAAATCATAATGCTTAGTTTCATTCGCAGACAAATCACTTTAGGTAATATTATTTCCCTTCATTTCTCTACATCTATAATTATTTTAATGATTATATTACATAGTTTTATTTACACAATTACGTTATTGAGTTTCTTAGTGCACAGTTCTCAGTCTATATTTTATTTGCTGACAAGTCGCTTTCTATAGTTTTATTTATATTAAATTGTTTTATTTAGAGAACAGTAACATACAAAATTACTTGATAAAGTTTGATTTGTAGACAAATCGCATTAATTAGTTGCTATACATAAAAGAGAATTTCAATTGTCTTTAAGACATGGAAAATATAAGAGTTAGATTTCCTTGACAAGACGAGGCAGCTATACACGTTCGTTAATATTTTAACTGTTGTGAATTTGGAAACTTACGATCAAAAGCTCTAAGATTTTTATTTTTAAGTCACCTTGAGTTACTCGAGTCATCGACATACATAAAACAAATTCGCTTCAAGGACATCTTTTATATTTCAGGATGGAAAATAAAACATTTTTAATTATGCTCATAGATTTGCACGCAACAATAAAGTAACAAAACAAAAATTAAAAATCCGAACTTCGAGCATTTGTAACATTTTTGTTTTTATCAATACATTGCAAGGCCGCATCACGAAACTAATATTAAATATTTAGATGACTGAGCTTCATTGCTAATGAGGACTTTCAAAGGACAATAGCTTCTCAGTCATCAATCTGATATTTGTATATTTTAGCAGTTAAACTAACTATCCAAATATCATATGGAGCGTCCCGTCTGCGTCATGTGACTGTCGTAGACAATGATGTTACGTCATTCATATAGAAACAGCGAACGATGAATGAAACTGTACAAAACCAATCATAAAATGCTGAATTCGTAATTGAAATTCAAGCTTTGTTATATAAATTATTTGAATTCTATAAGGTAAAATATGCACGGATGTGCATTTATCCGTCTGCGAGTGCGCATGTTTATGTGAATGCATGTATGAGTGTGCTTGCGTGTGTACACGTGTTTGTAATTGCAAACTCACAACTACTTATTATACAGACTTAGAGCATATGCACTAGTAATCAACACAGTGTTTGAAAATATATTCTTAAGTCTGACTTAGAAAAAACATGTTGACCCACATGACAGACACAAATATATATGACTGTGTGTGTGTGTGTGTGTGTGTGTGTGTGTGTGTGTGTGTGTGTGTGTGTGTGTGTGCATTGCGCGTGTTGTGCATTTAAGAATTAATATTAGTACAATAACAAAAATATGAAAGAAACTAGCTTATTTGAAATGACATTAAAAGCTTCAAATGAATATCGATCTAATAATTAATCAAAATAAAACTAGATGTTCCCTTACTTTCATTGTGTCAGATTTGAACTCGTGTTGCTCTCTCGGGTTCCAGATGGAGTACATGCATGAAACACTAAGAAGCGGGTTGATATTCGCGTACACCAAGCTCTGTTGCTTGTCAGGATTCAGGTAAGTCTTCCTCAAACACCAGGCAGAATGGCAGGCCATTTTGTAGTTGCTAATACTATTTCATTTTACTGTTGTAGTTTTTTTAACATGGCGCAATGCTCATGGCAACGTCATGGAACTAGGAGGCGAATTTTAAAGGTATTCACTCATCAAAACATTCGTCATACTACAGATACAGCGATCAGATGACGTCGCAATAAAGAGAAATGTTACCAAAGGGTTAATTGTTATCGATTAGCAGACGTATTAGTGGCCACCAGGGGAAATAACTATATGAGAGGTGCTGAAAGAGCGTTGATTTGGAAAATGTGTAATTAGATACATAGATGATAATTGAATATGAGCAAAATCACAGTACAACTGAATAAAAATCTTCATGTGGGCTACTTACTATTCAGACTTACAGCAAATGCACTGGTAGTCAACATTGTGTTTGAAAATATATTCCTAAGCCTGACTTAGAAAAACATGTTGACACACATGTTTGTACACAAACGAACACAAGCAGTCTATCTATCTATCTATCTATCTATCTATCTATCTATCTATCTATCTATCTATCTATCTATCTATCTATCTATCTATCTATCTATCTATCTATCTATCTATCTATCTATCTATCTATCTATCTATCTATCTATCTATCTATCTATACCCTACCTACCTATCTATCTATCTATCTATCTATCCATCTATCTATCTATCTATCTATCTTAGATACTTGTATCAAGAATATTTCTGAATTATTTGTACTTAAAGTTTGTTCTCTCAGCCACTTAGAGAATGGAGACACCAGAATATATCTTTATTCTTTTCACGTGCATCAAAATAGTCATTTGAATCCCACGGTGAAAATTTGCTCTGGCAGCGATAAGGATGTAGAAAATATTTTAAGAGCAACAGAGTTTAATTTGCCATCATTCATTTGTAACCTGTTATTCATCATCCAAGACAGCATCATAAACTCGTCGTTTTTCAACAGTTTGGATAGTGGGAGGAATTTCATTAAGGTTACCTGAATTCAGTGGATATCATCGTACAACGTGCGGGACACTAGATGGGGTGACTTAGTGAGGTGTGTGTATGGGGTGAGTTAAAAAAAATGTATTAAGAAAGACTAATCAACATTTAAACGCTAATGTGGCCATCCACACGTCCATCCACACTTCCATAGTTGCAGGTGCTACCAAGAATTTGAAGATTAAAGATATTATAAATATTAATAATCAGAAGAAAAATGGCTACAACCCCTCCCCCCTCAAATTCCTATCTAAGATAAAGATGATGACAACAGTTGAAAGGGAAACGCAAATACTGGTAAACTTAAGGATGGACGAAAGTTTTTATAGAAATGAATTAATGGTGACAGAAAGACTGCTACAAAATCAAAATGACGTGAGCGCGTTCTGACAGTTTGATATTTTCATAGTGCCCATTGTATAACTTTAGTCTGTATATTTCTTAACATTTGCCGGGACTGGCTGTTAAATTGACCTTGATGGCTTGGCTGGTCTTCGCCTGTGCCTCGTCGGCAGTCTGATGGTACAACTCATGCTTTGAATTTTGCAACAGTAGAGGGATTAATTCGGTTCTGGCCTATTCTGTTTGTCACCCACCGAGTGCAAGGAAGTGGCAGGTACTTGGCGTACACGGTATAAACTTTTTTACCAGTGAGTATAAGGGAGAGTTTTCTAAATGATGTTCTCTGACAATGGCAGGATTGACTCTGATTTTCTTAAGCTGATTTTGGCACGCAAAAAGAAAAAAAAACAAGCCTGTCACGGGTTCATCAGTCGAAATTTCTGACGAATTATTACAACCTGACCTCCTAGGTCGGCGAAGATTGTATAATTATCTCCAGCAATCACCATTCTCCATGCGAGCTTAGGATAGAGATATAAAGTCAGGCCGGCTCTGACGAGTCAAACATTTTTCTGAAAGTCAACATAGGAATAAAATGTTGGGCCGCTACCCTTCTCTTCCTCATTGCTAGAACAAAATTAAATATCGCATCAACGACAAGTGAACACTTGAATGATGCAGATAAGAGATATAAAGTCAGGCCGGCTCTGATGAGTCTAACAGTTTTCTGAAAGTCAACATATGAATAAAATGTTGGGCCGCTACCCTTCTCTTCCTCATTGCTATAACAAAATTAAACATCGCATCAACAACAACAACAACTACTACTAATGTTGATTTTATTAGTGATTTGTACGTCATAAGATATCTGAGTGCTTCACAATGAAACTGTAAAATATTGTTATTCATTCATTTATCACAAACGATTAAAGACAAATAATTTGCATGCGTTTCCAAACTTAAGAGAATTAATACTTTGAGGTAATCAGTCATTACTGACTGAATCAGTCATAAAGAGTTAAAATACTTCCTACTGCAAACATAGATTATTTTAATCTACACAGGTAAGTTAATTCCTCTCTGGTTGCTAAAGCACATCGTCGTAGTTTTCGAAGGCAAACGTGAAGAATTAAGAACTTTCTGAAATAAATTGACAAACTGAGAACGGAAGAGAATATTCCAATTACATAAACTGTAAGGAATGGATTACAAACTCTCAGTCTGCGATTTTGAGAGAAATAGAAGAGAATATTCCAATTACATAAACTGTAAGGAATGGATTACAAACTCTTAGTCTGTGATTTTGAGAGAAATAGAAGAGAATATTCCAATTACATAAACTGTAAGGAATGGATTACAAACTCTTAGTCTGTGATTTTGAGAGAAATAGAAGAGAATATTCCAATTACATAAACTGTAAGGAATGGATTACAAACTCTCAGTCTGTGATTTTGAGAGAAATAGAAACTACTAAGGACTACGTTCCTTCTAAACTGGAAAAAATCTCTTGCGTAAAGAATACTGAACGTGTCAGAATTGGATTGTGTTTTCTTGTAGAGCGTTTTGATGCATTGTGTGTTGTACAAGTCTGTTTTCTTAATATAATTACTCATCTTGAATTAAAAGGTGACACTATTTTCTGCCTTATAATGTTTTGTGTTCTTAATATGATTATCTGCCTTATAATGTTTTGTGTTCTTAATATAATTATCTGCCTTATAATGTTTTGTGTTCTTAATATAATTATCTGCCTTATAATGTTTTGTGTTCTTAATATAATTATCTGCCTTATAATGTTTTGTGTTCTTAATATAATTATCTGCCTTATAATGTTTTGTGTTCTTAATATAATTATCTGCCTTTAATTAAACGGCGCGTTTCGGAAGTATTTTATATTTCTTTCGCTCACCTTCTTACAGGTGTGCAAAGTGGCACTGAGAAGAACGAATTTATCTCAGAACATATCTCACTCTCAGAAGTAGAATCTTTCTCGCTATCACAAACAGAATTCATCTCACTCTCAGAAATAGAATACATCACACTCTCAGAAAAGGAATCCTTATCACTTTCAGAAGAGATTTAGAATATATCTTACTCTCAGAAATATAATCTGTTTCACTCTCAGATATAAAGTCTGTTATTCCGATTAATCTAACCACTAGTATTTTTAAACTTTTTTTTACTTTGCTTTTGTTTTTGCTAATTTCAAAGTAATAGTTAATTATTTACTTAAGTTATGAATTTATTTAATTGAGGCTTTTTATTTATTGTAGGTATTTATTGAATTTATGCATTAATTTGCTTTATTTGCTTTATGGCTTGCTCGTGCTACTGTTTATTTTTAAAATATTCGTTATGCCATTTACATTGTATTTATTTCATTCATTTATTCATTCCTTTTATACATAATATACCACAGTTTTGGTTTACCTAAGTGCTTTGAACTTGGTAATAGTGACCATTTCCATGTGTACAAAAAATAAAATATTTGTACAGTTTATTCTTACGACTAAAATTATAATTAGCAATTTTCTTTGTCCATAGAACTATTTGAATTTTCTCTCTTTGCAAATTTATGTCAATTTATGCTTTTATTTATTTTTTACTATTATTATTTTAATATTTTTTAACGTCAAATTATACTTTTGTGTGTGTAAGTACACACTCGACTGGCTAATCCCCTCCCCTCCTTGCAATCAAGATTTGGCTTTACGAATAAATTTTGAGTCATTAACGCTCACTAACATTAGAGTAGTCTTCCCATGTGGCAAAACGGGAATAGATCCACAGCGTATTCCTGAATTAAGAGAGAATATTCTAGCTGAAGACTTCATCAGGTGAATAAATTAAGCAATGGACAGGATAGCAATGGCGTGTTGAACCATGATCTGAACAGATTTGGTGTCTGAAAGCTGGGTGACTCAGCTAAGTGCCAGTCGGATTTTGCAGTGGACTACGCAAACAACCAATATTTGCAACATTCCAGACGTCATATCAGCGTGCATAATTCATTATACCGACCAGGGGAGGCTATCGAGCAAAGAAGCATTGTTCCAACAAGAACTCATATAACCATTCTATTTATGTGGTGTTGTGATTCCCAGTCTATTTATGTTCACCAAGTTTGAATATTTTTAAAAATCGATTTCACAATCCTATAATTATGTAGTTTATGAATTTTAAATGTAGTAATTTAAATTTACAAAATATTGAAGTTTAACCATTTTGACATTTTCTTAGCAGTATAATAACCATTGAAAAGTTTTGATGATCAGTTTTAAGAAGTTTGAAAACCATTTCCCAGCAGTATGATAACCATTTTGCAGACAGAATGATGACTATTATGAGCGGTTTGATAACGAATGTTTGCAGTTTAATATTCCTTTCACGTAGTATGAATTTTGTCCTCTGCAGATCTCAGCAGCGTGAGAATCACATAATCACATAAGCTCATAAGAATTTTTTAAAATGTTGAGTGATATTCAATTTCTCCCACATATTTTAAATATAAATTTTCATTTCTAATTTTTAATTTTAAGGGGAGATGTTATTTGTAATTTTTGTAATTCGGAAGTGTTATTATAATGTTTATTTGTACAATGATAGTCTAGGATGGACAGAAATGCAGGGGAGATAAGTGGGTGTGCATTGAGTGGCTAGTGGCCAAGATTAAATCTGTCTCATTTAGATCATGTCCTAATATGTGACTGCTCTAATCGTGAACTATTTATGGCTAGTGGCCAAGATTAAATCTGTCTCATTTAGATCATGTCCTAATATGTGACTGCTCTAATCGTGAACTATTTATGGCTAGTGGCCAAGATTAAATCTGTCTCATTTAGATCATGTCCTAATATGTGACTGCTCTAATCGTGAACTATTTATGGATAGGTGACGTGCGCTAACTGAACGTGGATGTAGAAGATGTGAAAAAGTCATACATGTTGATTAGTTCTATGTGTACCCTTGAATCCGATTGGTTAATAAAGTTGGTCAAAGTAGAGATAGGTGGAGTTTCTAGGCTGAGAAAACTCGGATACCTAGTCTCAAGACTTCACTCTTTTGCAAACGAACCATCTGTGTCAGACGCCTTGCATCGAGTCTCTTCCGTCAGGCATGGGTTGTAAATGAGAAATCGTTAAAGAAACCAAAGACAGACCTTGGCTAGAAAAGGTAAAATCGTTTCTGTACTTGTACGAATGGTGAAGGTATTATTAAGAAATATTATGCTATTAAACATGTCCAACTTTATTTTGTTGCAGAGACAAATCTAATTAAGTAGTTATTTATGTAGTAATACGCAGTGTACTTAGGATCTGCAGTTACTCGTGTTTCTTGATTTTTATTTTTGTCTTCAATTTCTTTGGGTGCTCATGTCGAAATTATTCATATGGAGTGTTGTGTTGAGAGTCTGCCAATCTTGCTAAGTTATCGCCAGTTTGCCAAGCTAAGGCTTTCCTGTGGATTGAAGGCGGTGCAAACTAAACTTGTAATATCACTAGTTAGCATGGAATGTATATGACGAATAACAGGATTAAAAATGAATTTTTGTTTTTGAATGCTGTTATCATTTTTTATATTTAAATTTTTGTTGTTTCCATCTCGTAAATCAGTGCAGTGTAAATTCTCTTTGTCGAAAATTTCACTTGTTGCGTATAGTTACGTGTGACTGCAGGGAGGTAGAAAGACGAAATAAAAGAAGTGTTGGTCATTTTACTCCCTTGCCTGTTTACCAGAGACTAGCCCCGTCTCTCAGCCACACGCGCACACAAATAATGAACAGATGCTAGGACGCATAACGAAGATGACACATCACAAACCGTCAAGTCTTAGGGTAAACGTCAATACCCTCGTGGTGAATGCAGTCCCTATAACTAATACACACGTCACATAACGAAGATGACACATCACAAACCGTCAAGTCTTAGGGTAAACCTCGATACGGTCGTGGTGAATGCAGTCCCTATAACTAATACACACGTGACATAACGAAACGATATACTGTCAATCAAGATTACAAATTTAAAAGAATGTAATAAATAGAAGAAAAGAAAACGGTGGATTAACGTCTAAGGAATCAAAATAAAATGAGTCTTTTAAGTCATTACAATAATGAGTTTCCTGCACAGGTATAGCAATGCTAATGTTTTTAGAACTTTCTCGTTTGACATATTTTTATATATATTGCTAACTCTGTATGAGTACTATTTTATTATTGGCGTTAGTGTGGCTTTAATAAACTTGGAACCCAATTTTATTCTAAATTGGGGGTGTCACATACCCACCCCTCCTCTAAAAATAGACTACATGTAAACCTACCTTCTAGAAAGGCTGACCCTTATCTTCAGACTTGAAACGTACATGAATGTTCCAGACACTCACTTTAAACTAACCAATCAAAGTGCAGCTCACCTGTGTGAATGAATGTATCAGAAACTCACATGTAAAATGTAAGTTGAATGAAGTTGACCATTGAGGTAACACATATTTTGGCTCCCAGCCTTAATAAGTTAGAATCATATTACTAACACCTATTGCCAGTTACCAACATAATTTAAAAAACGTCCTTTCTATATATTACTGCTGAAGATATGTGGTTTTTCTTGCCTAGCTACTATTATATTCATGTTTATCTCTTGACATTAACTAAATTTCATATTGTTATATTTTGCTTATGATATTAAAATGTAAGTAAGGGTGTTCTGTCTGAGAATACATGAAGTTGAATTCTTTGCCCATGCATATTTTACTGGCAGATCGACAATTTATGTGAGACCTTATCTGAACTGTTGATTGATGAGCATTGAGCTGTGAAACAATGGCAGAACAGAACCACTTTATCAATGATGTTGACTTTGATGAGTTTTGTACCATGAAGCAACACCAGAGCAGAATAACCTATGTGCCAAGGACTGGCTCAATGTACCTTGTGTGTGTCTGCTATGACATTCACTGGGACCCTAGACGGCATGTCAGGAGATCCTAAAATTATGCATTTACAAAGTCACAACCACAGAGCTTCATTCAAGATATAATCGATTTCACTCTAACTTTAATCAAAGTACTTTTAGACTTCGCTCAGAAACATTCAGTGTTCTCTTATAAACTCATTTATAATTTGCTCATAGGCCTGAACCAAATAACTAATAGAGTGTCATAGGACTCAAACGGACATTCTCTTATGACACCACATGATCGTGATTATGACTATTTATAAACACTAATTGTAACTGTTGAATTATTTGCTATATTGAAAAATGCTGTCTTATGTTATTTCTTGTTGAATACATTTATTGTTGGTACTTAGACTTCTCGTGTTATCGTGACTCAAATATTATATATGCTCTAATCTGTCACCTGTATTAACTTTACTATCCTGGCTGTATGTATCAAGTGACTCGATCTGTCTTCCAGAACTATCAGTATCACTCTTCTATTCTACATTATCCATCATTCATCTCTCTAACGCGTGTGGCCAGCCAGAAGGTGTGTTTGGGGGGGGGGGATTAGCCTAAGGTTAAGGGTGGCTCAGAGTGATGGAGAATTAACATCTTACCCATCTCTCAGCAAAACATCACAAGAAATTTTGAGTTTTCTTTTCAGAAATTAAATATGACATCTTGTGGCTCAATGTTTATAACTGTTTTATAATTTTTTTTTTCATTAATGCTTTAGAATCCGTCACCATAGACTAGCTGAATATTCGTAGTATTTATTCTCGAAAAGAGATAATGGTTGTCACGCAAAGCATCGAGTTTTAAGAAAGAAAGTCGAATTAACTAATAAAAGAGTACTTCAGACTACCTTTAGCTTAAACCATCACTCTCGTAATTTATGAAAGTCATTTACTGCGGCGAACGAACTTGCAAATGACATTGGTGATTAACATTAGTTAATATTTTCCGAACGCCAAACTTTTCCGTAAAGATTGGGTCAAAGGATACTTCCGCCATACGCAGCTCAGGAAGTCTACCACCCCACCCCCCTTCCTAGTAGAACGTAGACATAAAAATACTGGCATCTTTCTATGTCTGTGAGCAGAAGTAATTTTAAAGATTTTTAAAATAAAACATAGTAAACTGAGTTTGAAAATTGTCCTGTCCCTTCTTCCCACTCACGATAGACAGTATATTTCACTGAGATTTCGTGTTTATTATGTATTCTTTTGACTGTGCGCTTTGCTCATAAATTGTATAGCATGCTGTGTGCTTTATATACACTACGTCCCTCTTGAGAATACACACAGCGTTGAGTGTGTTTAAGGGCAACTGAATTATGTGTCATAATTTACGTCCTGCTCCCCATACACTGCTAGCTACTTACATATTTCTATTGTTAAGTATTTAAAGACTGCATTTGACATTTTCATAATGTTTATTTGTTTATAATTCAGGATGCATTTATAACTCAGTGTTCATGTATAGCTCGCTCCTTTAGGTATTTTCCTTGTGCGATGGCCGACTCTTGGAGATTCTTCCGATGATCACGTTTTCTTATTTTTGTTTATAAATTCTGTCCCTGTTGGCAGTGCGATAAATAATTTCAGTATCTTTCTAAATTTGTGATGTCATTTTTACGAAAACTAATGTTGTTCTCTATATGTTATTTACGGTCACAACCGTGCGAATTATTTTTGTTTTGTGTCACGTTCCAGAAAGTGATACTGTACGAGGTATTCACTCATGAAGGTATCACACACTGTTACCATTGTCAAATCATCGGTAAAAGTGCATTTTAGGTGTGTAAATTATTCTACTGATTAATTTGAATTATTTTCTTACTTTAAGTTTGTTAAAATTCTTTTATTGATGAATTTTGCATTTCCGATTAATTTAACATTTTATTATCGTGTGCCGTGTTCCTTTCCACTATACAAAAAATAATGGCGGCAATCATGAGTCAAAGTATTGCGTTTCGGCGGTTTTCAGCTTAGGGAATTAATTTTTCACCACAGATGAGTTCGGAAAGCGTCTTCATTAACAACAACAACAAAAATTGCATTTTATAGATAAAATGAACGGTGAAATAATTTACGCACCTAAAATGCATTTTTACCAAATCATCAATCTAATCCATGTTACAGTATAAAGAGCCTTTGTGCCTTTAAAGTTTTCTATTTGTTTATATAGGCGTTTCTTTTATTTCCACTGGGTTCGCGGCTCTGCGGCTTTTAGCACGGAGATTTCGTCGGACTGTATTTCACACTGCGATTGTTCACACATTTCTTTTCGCGCTTGGACATATTTGAAATAGTTTCATAAGCCCCACATTCCCCTTCCTTGCTCTCCCCGAATCCAACACTGTTAAGGACACGTTGGCTTTAACGTACCGGAGTGCCGTACTAGCTCGCTTTCAGTCCGGAGATCCGAAGTGTTATTTTCCCGGTTGATAAGCACTGTGCTGGCTACTGAGTTCTCTCTCGAACACTTCGCACTTCCGTTGACGTCACAGAAAAGGGGGTGGCACTAACACTCTCTGATCCTTAGCCTTTGCTTGGTTTAGGTCGTACCCCACTCGTTTCATTTTCTCCCCGTTAAAGTCCTCAAAGTCCTCCCCCCCCCTCCACTTCTCCCAAACTCTATACACTCAACATTAATGAGTGCTGTCGTAGGGGAACTCCGTAGGGGCCTGTCATAAACACACACACACACACACACACACACACACACACACACACACACACACACACACACACACAGCGTACTGGTGCGTAGGAATAATGCTTGTCACATAGCGGTCGTTCGAACAAAGTTTTCTGTGAGAATTAAGCGTTCAATGGAGGCGCGCGTTCAGTGGGGGTGGGTCTGTGGGGGTGGGTCTTTGATAAGTCATAAATCAGTTCCGTGTTTAGATTGCGGAGTGCTCTGGCAGTAAAAGGTAAGAGTCCGTATCGTGATTTCAGTTGTGAGCTTTTTAAATTAATTTTGTTTTATTAGTAATTAATTTTATTGATATTTTTCCTGGCTCCTTTACTAAAGTGAGTTTTTCCACTGACCTGTAATTCTATACTGGATTCACACGCTAAAAAAAATGTAATCGAAATACATGCTGTTACATGATCACAGTTTCACACACACCACACACAAACAAAAAAAAAAACAAAAAGCAAAATCACCAAACGACTCTGACGTATTCAGTATTTGTAAGTCACAAAACCATAATCAAAGTGGGTGATCAACTCAAGTTTTGTAAGTGGTTAAGTTATGGAGCAAACAAAATCGTTACACAACTAACTCCTCCTCCTCACCCTTAAAAAAATCCATAAGGGGAAATAATTTTATTCAGCGCATTCATATAGATAACATACGTTGATATTTATTGTTTAATCCTTACCTTCAATCATGAGATGTGAAAGTAAACAAATAAACTGCCCAACCGGCGTTTAGGCGCAAATCGCCGTTTAAATAAACATTTATAAATTACATAGGGAATTTTAAATGCAAGTACATTACAGTAGCAAACTATGATAAGTAATGCGGGGGGTGGGGATATGTGGTTGAAGCTGAAGTCATGATACATACTGATAATATTATATATTTAGAATTTCAACTAGAAATAAATCTGAAACTATTAGTCAGACTGATAAAATGCTATGCACAATATAATTTAGACTAACACTTCACAATATTTTTATCGAAAAAGATGTGTAACATTTGAAACAAATAGGTCGGAATGAAAGATAAGTTAGTTCAGCTTGTTGCTGCGTAAATAAAACGCGCAATACCTTTGCACGCAGAGGGCCGTGGATTCGAGCCCGGCTTTGGCTACTGGAACTTTTTATCGATCGCTTCTCCTGAATGCTAAGCTTTGAAACCGAGATCGATAGTGTTTAGTAGAGCTTAATGGCGTTGGAAGACATGCAGCTAACATTATTATTACCAAAAGATCAGTACTACGTGCTGATTCGCGTGTGCAAGAAGTACAGTTCAATGAATGCGTTACAATATCTACCGAGTCGTATACGGTCGCAGACTTTGATATCACAAGTTCATTCACTTCAACGAAACCATCGCGTGACCTACTCAGTATCAGTTACAGAATTATAATCGATAACCGAGTAATGATAGAGATAAATTCTTTCCATAAAGAGTTGTGATTCTTTGAGTGGGAGGATGTACTACAGCCTGCGTGTCTGGAGATTATGATAAAGAACGCGAGGTCTTGTCGCGTCCTTGCTTTCAAGAATGCGTCTGCTCAAAAGACGTCGATGAATGAACTATTGAACAAAATGTATAAGACATTCACACACCCATACTCTACCCAGGGAGTGCCCCAACGTAAGACAGGCGTTTGCCGAGTGACGGCAGATCACGTGGGTGAACCCATGGATAAAATATTACAATACAAATTGATTAAACGGAGACGACAATTTAAAGAATATAAATGGCAGTCACACTGCTTGGACCTTTTCTATGCATCATTGAGATATGTTGCAATAGTAGAATCCGTATTAATTTAAATGTAAGATTAAACTGGGCGAGCCTTTTCTTGACACTAATGAAATACGTTACAAAGCTGGAATCCAAATTAGTGTGATATTCCGTTATTGAAAGGGGAGTCACGTGACTACAGCTAGGCCTCAAGGCTATTCAGCTCTTTCAATTTCTTTGACACTGGCATTTGGAATAAACACACGCACACACAAACACAACATGCGCGCGCGCGTGTGTGTACAATGATTGCAAATATAATTATAATGTATACGTAATCAAATAGTGAAGGAATGAATGCACATCTGTCTTGACCTGTGTATCTTCATTAATACAATATTTTCCAAACTATTTTTTCACTATTGCAAAGTTTGAGACGATGAAATTTTCCCCCCGTACGTTTCCTGGTTTGCAAAAAGGAGAATCAGGTTCCAGAAGGCGATTTGTGCGTTTTCATGAGAGTAAAACGAAATTAGAACTTTAATTTGGCATTATGTGTTCTTTATATACTCGCGCCATGAAAGTTACTGCAATGCTTCATATATCGATCCAGATATTAAGCCAACTGTTCTTGAGAAATTTTCACACATAACGGTTTTAGTGAAATAGCACTACGCATTACGTTATTACCCCAAGACGCTCGATCATCTGCACCAGCCTACGGTGTATAGAGATATAGGCTAGCTTGCTCTTTATAAAACAAACTCTCTCTCTCTCTCTCTCTGATTTAACAATTTTCTACTACTGGCAGTAACTTATCAACCATTTCAAACTCTGACGGGCGGACTTGCAAATGCAATGACTTCTCAACTCACTAAGCAGCTTTCACTTTGCCGGTGACGATTTGCAATGATGATCCATAGATACGCCACCCTTACACGTAATAAGAGGTGTGTGACATTTGACAAGATTATTCTGGGGGAAAGAAATAAGAAAATGAGGTTGCTAATTATAACACTTTGCAGGGGGTTCTTCACATTGACAATTTGACCTGTTGCCCTCTTTTGCCTTTCTTTTAGTTGTTTTAATTCGTGGTGACGTCACAACAAGCGAGTTGTCGTGTGGAAGTTAAAAGCAAAAGTATTTAATTTAATGTTGCGCACCGGCCATTCAATAACATTTAACATCACTTATTTATTTATTTATTATTATTTATTCTCGGATTATTCTAACAACACGCAGCATACATACACATAATAGTACTCCCTCTTTCACACATACCCTACACGCACACTTTCTCAGACACAACACATATATGCGCGCTTCAATACACGCAAAATCTCACTCTCTCTCTAATACACACGTACACGTTCATATTCAGATCCACTCAGTTTTCGGTTCAGTGTTCTCCTCAGTACGCGTCAAAGGTCTGCAAAGTTTTATTTGGTTCTCTGCTGGTTCCGACCTTTGAACTATGACATATGAGAAAATTGAGACCAGTCAGGACCAACGTTTCCTCTAATATTTTTATTGTGTGCTCGGAACTGGCGGTTGTTTGAACTTGCTACCAAAACTTGTGCACTTAATTTTGAAACATCTGCCCGGCATAACGAGGTCAGAACTCTGAAATGTTGTACAGTTGTCCTTGAGAAATAACAAGATTGTTACAGCGGTTGGGTTTGGGAGGGGGGAGAGGCTTGACTGCTCTGAGCCAATTATAAAATCTTATTAGGCAACCTGTCAATTTCTACACCTTGCCATCTTTAGTGCAAACGAACTCTTCTCTCATTCCGCATGGTACCCCTGTGGCAGCTGTCTCCCATCATTCTTATGCCATTTTAAAGGTATATGTAGTTTTGTCGACTTGTTTTGCAGACTGAGTTCCTGCCCCCCCCCCCCCAGGATGTTTGGGATGTGTGTATGTGTGTGTGCGTGTGTGTATGTGTGTGTGAATGAGAGGGAGAGAGGTCTTTCATTCACTAATGTACAACGACGTGATTGGTGCCGATAGGGTTTGGATAGGGTGTGTGACGTCTGGTGGAGTGGGTGGTCACGGGGAATGGTAGTTTGTGTGAATACACCCTCCCCTCGCTGCATTAACTAAAATTACAGGCAGTCCATATTCCAGGATCGGATCGCAAAGTAACTATGGATGATGTAATAGATATAAGATAGACAATAGTCTAACATCTTCAGCCCCCCAGCCACCCAACAATCCTGATTATTTAGAAGATAGAAGATGCGAATAAAATAAGCTACTCTAGGGTTCTAGTGGCAAAACAGATCTGGTTTGCACAGATCAGTGCTATACGAAACATCGGACGCTAAGGTGTGGATGATCTTCGAAAATATAATGAAAGGTCAAGGATGCCCCTTCCTTGCTTTGCTGAAATAATTATTTTATCTTATTAATTAATAAGGCGATAGGAAGATAGGAAGTACAACACAAACAAAACTGAATTAAAACTTAATTGTTTAATAAAACCAAATCACGGAAAAGTAGACAATTAAATCACAGTGGTACAAGACTGTACCTTGCGAGCGTCTTCAGAAACTGACACGTCTTTGGAACATGGAACAGCCTTTTGATAAAAGCATGGACAGGACACAAAGAGAAAGAAAAATAACGAAGGTAAAGTTAATTTGTACATAACTAACCGTATGTTGACTGGAAGTAAAACAGCATCGTACACATTACTACTTGTTATTATTTATTAATTATTTGTTATTAATACATGTAAGAACATTGAAGTTTGTCGCCCTTTGCGTGCTCGTTTAACAACTAAGACACAAAAAAGTAAGAGAGGTATAATTGAATGTACATTGATAAAATTCAAGGATTTCTCTCCTCTCTTTTTCTTCATCTGAGTATCTGCCTCTTTGGCCTCTGTTTTTCTTTCAGAAGAAACCAAACAAAAATTGAACACACAGATAATGGTACGAACCGTAGTGGACTGATGGTAGCATGTATTTTCAGTCATTTCTTGAATCATCTGGAGGATGAAAATTACAAAGACAATGAGTGGGTTTTCAACAAAATAAATACTAAACAAACGTGTCTGCTTCTTGAAAAGCTAAGCTCTTTTTTGAATGAATTTCGAAGTTAATTGGTGTATTATTGTTCATGTGTTGAGTAGACTTAAGGTTCTGGACCATTGACTAAATACTTGAATGCTTTATGAACTGCAAATGATTACTTAATATTATAGCCACTCTTTATTATGACTAAACATTTGTCTGGCGAATGCTATACTTGAATGCTTTTCACCATCAGCTGAACTCAGTAACACTTTAACATAAACATCCCAGTCCCAAGTCAAGCACACAAGTGTCTACACTGCATGATAAAAATGTACAGCGATTGCGCTCTAGCTGTCTCGATTCTGATTGGACAGACCCGAAGAGCAGAGAGAGGGGAGGGCAGAGGGAAGGGAATGGGCGAATCCAAACCACGCTGTTTGAGGATATTACTTGCTGTGTGAACATGTGCGTCTCACAGTACCGTAAGCGGCCTTAACCAAGCACGCATGTTATGTATGCTGCTGCAAGTATCGTGATCAGTTAACTGTCACCAAACGTCAGGCTTCCTGTCCAGGGAGCTGTGTCAACAGACATACCAAGCAGTCAGAACAAGCAGGATTCAATCCAAGCAACGAGCAAACACTGTGACCGACACACATTTTCCAAAAAGATTTCTTCCCGTCGGCACTCGTGGGTCTTAGGAGTAGGAGCATGGGCGCCTTGAGACGTCCGCTCTTGAACAAGAGTTACAGTGTTGATCTGACAATGGACTTAGACCAGCGGCTTCACCATGATAGCCCCTTGTTGCCGCCGCCTGCCACTGCTTCCAGGTTGAGTGGTTGGGCCTCCTCAGCAGAAGTTGCTCACACCAACGTCCCAACATCTCGCACACTATCAGCAACCAAACAGCAGCGATCACCACCTCTCAGCGCCACACACGTTGTTATGCAGACCAGTGACATGGACACGAGAGACAGTCATTCAGGTGTGGAAACACACTCTCTAAAGTTAAAGACGCTGCGTCGATCCGAGAGCATGGGTTTTGACGTCAGCACATCCTTTTTCACCCAAGCGGAGGAACACTGTGATTTAGCAGAGCTTGACATGTCCCGCAAGTTCACCGGAAACCTCGCTGGACAGACCTCACAGAATGTGACCGAAGGATTGGCGCAAAAAGCGTCCTGCATGACATGCACTCCATTTCCAAATTCCGTAAGCACGTCCAGCAGTGAGAGTGCTGTTCAGTCGATAACGGAAGTCGATCGTTTGCACACTGCAGTAGACACCGTTAGTGTTCAGTCGTGTACCATGGCACCACCGGTCGGAGGTGCAGACATGTACATAAACAATGCAGACAAGACGAACCATTTGGTAAAGACTGAAAGCGACTCTTTTGTAAAGTCCCAGTTCTGTTACCCGCCAACAGTGTCAGCTCCTTCTTTTCGCAGGCAGCTGAGTCGCCGCCGCAGCTACCAGGAGACGTGTACGACGCCAACTACACCTCCACCATCAGCGACAACGACAGCAGCGGACAGCACCTTTATATACGATGGAAAGGATAGCGACAAAAGCGAAGAGAAGAGAGTGACGGAGGACGGAAGCGACGAGAGTTTGCATTCCACTCCACCCGGTTCTCCTTCGGCGAAATCACGTCGCGTCGATATGGGCAGGTAGGTTTGAACAAGAAGCTGAACACGAAGCTGTGTATTTTTGCTCTCAAATGCATATTTTATCAACGATTTTTGGATTGAATTAAAGCACCCGTAGTCTCAAGCATCTGACGATTTTGGTCAGAGATTACTTGCTGGTTGCCTCCCCTTGCAGACAGTCGTTCTGATGACATTTATATGTCAGTTATTATCACCATTATCATTCTCATTTGTTACTAATTCTATCGGTCACGCACAACTTTTATTTTTCTGGCTGGTTGTTATCATTTGTGTCAGTTACTTAAGCTCATTAGTCATTCTATCAGTATTTCTGTCTACAAGTTTAAGTCATCTAGTAGATATGTTGTCGATGGCTTTATGATATTTATCATTATTTACGGAATAGTATCTATCTTGAACCTGTGCCCGTACTGTTGCCATTTCTCTTTGTTGAATCACTCTCTCAAAGTTTTCTTAAGTACAAATATCTATCTATCTCTCTATCTATCTAGTCACGTAGTTATTTACTAGTAATCTGATCGTTAATGTTTGGTGACAGTTATTTCACTTTGCATTAGTTCTTGTTTTCCCTTGCTTAATCCACAATTATGAAAAGTAAGAAGCATTTCCTGTGTGAGTATGAACAGCTGTCAAGAGAACAGTTGTTCATATCTCTTGTTTGTGTCGATTTGAAAGACATGGTGAATTACAAAGTTATGACAGTGTGTAATTGAAAGGACATAGTGAAGAAGATTGTGGTTGTTGTAGTGGTGGATTTATACAAATCGTATGAAAAACTTCCTCACCTCTAAATTCTTTCGGTAAATTTGACGACAATGAAGAAGATGTGAAGAAACTTCATACTGACATTGAAATGGAATTTATGAATACGCCGCATGTATACAAACTCGTAACATTTACAAGTATACACCGTCTGATAAAGTACAATACGTCAAACTGCTAATATAAAGCACAAAGAATGCATTTGCAAATATACAACACACATGTAAAGTAAACGATAAATGGTTGAGAGTGGAACATAGGTTGAAAAATTTAATGTTATATTAAATCATTCATTTATTTCCAATATTAAAACCAAAACAAAAGTTATAAGTATAATCTATAGCAATAAGGGTAACTGCCATAGAGAAAGTGCACTGTGCCATGCTCAACTTAGTGCATGGGTAGACAGGGTCAGCAGATTGTTTAGATCTGATCCCAGGAACAAATGCAACCAATAACAACAGCGTTCCTGGAGTAATGTATATCGGCTAATTACAGTCAGCTTCAGTGTCATGGGGAAGTCATACACTCCTTTCCATTTGGGAAGTACAGAGCTTGTTTTTCTATCATTTTTTTCTTCTCTCTCTCTCTCTCCATTAAGATCAGCCCCTAAGGCTATAGTTCTACATATCCGTATATTTTTAACGCAGAAGTGCGCCACGTGTTAAAAAAGCCACTAACGGATGCTTTTGCTAATAGGACCCCCCCCCCCCCTCCCCGAACACACACACACCCTAATTTACGTTCGCAAGCATGAATGCGCAGACACGTGAGTTCATTAGCACCGTGGCGGTACAGTTGTACCTAATCTGTCCCCGTAAATTAAGTGGCTGAGACAAGGGTAAGTGTCATATTGTAGTCGACACCGAGAAAAGGACTTTAAATGACTGATGGCCTATAGGCTAAACGAGACGTTAAGCGACAAAACAATATTTTACTTGTTGTCGACTGTTCTGTCACTAATAATCTAGTAATGTGTAAATCGCTTAGATTTTAATAATATGTCGATTACTCTATTTCATTTGCAGTGAATAGTTCGTATGAATATATTTTGTGTGTGTGTGTGTGTGTGTGTCCGCTACACGATTTCAATTATAAATGTGCCTTTTGACATAGGGTAATCAATAACATAGTAAATGACATTAAAT
Organism: Sinotaia quadrata; assembly: GCA_028829895.1. Taxonomy (NCBI): domain Eukaryota; kingdom Metazoa; phylum Mollusca; class Gastropoda; order Architaenioglossa; family Viviparidae; genus Sinotaia; species Sinotaia quadrata. The sequence continues at coordinate 73,782,650 of CM054177.1, read as the reverse complement.
AAATGACTCGACAAATCAGGTCATTCGACAGAGAGTGAATGACATTAAATAAATGACTCTACAAATCAGGTCATTCGACAGAGTGAATGACATTAAATAAATGACTCTACAAATCAGGGCATTCTACAGAGAGTGAATGACGTCAAATGAATGACAGTGTAATTTAACCCAATCGACCAATTATAAAAATGATGTATATGTCTTCCTGACAGCTAAGTAACATGAATACAAATGCAGTAATATAACAGTTACACAGTGGCAGAGAGGTGATAGTAATCCCAATGATTTACAAGATTCACATTCACAACGTTACTGTTTTAGTCCCCACACGCAGAATGGTGTCAGCAATAACAACAGTCAGAATAACCACTTGGTTTCTATATCAACTTAGTGAAACAGACTATGAATCGTTTTTGAGCGCGTGGTGTGTGTGTGTGTGTGTGTGTGTGTGTGTGTGTGTGTGTGTGTGTGTGTGTGTGTGTGTGTGTGTGTGTGTGTGTGTGTGTGTGTGTGTGTGTGATGCAGTTATATTATTCATACGTCCCCGAATGACAAGCTGGTTGCTCAGGCCACTTCACACACACTGATTCAGAGTGCAAGAACGTGCAAATAACCTTTTTTTCAAATGCCGATTCTTCAAGCCGTTAATGCCTGTACTGCCCTAGTCTTTGACCTTTCTTCCTACCTTCCCCTTACATGCGTCATAGGTCAACAGTGAGCATCTGTAAAAAATATTCCAGGATCTTCTCGATTTGAAAATGATTCGTTGCCTGCGGCAATTTCAAAGCTATAATAATGGATAAATTGACCAGCCAATATGTGCAGTGTTAAACATTTAAAACCATCCATCCACACAAGTGACAGATGATGTATGGCGTATTTTCATGAAAAGGGAAAAAGAAAAAGAGAAACATATGAGCCATTTATATCATTATAAGGATGCTTTAAGGTTTCTTCCAACCTTGGAAGATGTGTTGGTTTTATTTCCTGTCCTGACTGCATTTAAATTGAAGGATTGATCTGTTTTGCCATTGGCTGACTTTCGTACATGGGCTGGATTCTCTTAGTGCTGGGTTACATTCTTTCTTGGGCTATATTCTTTCTTTGACCATTAAAAATTGTATTGTAGTATTACTCTGATTGCATTCTTATTTGGACTGTAATCTTATTTTGATTGTATTCTTATATTGATCGGTGTCTTAATTTGATTACATTTTTGTCTGTGTTGAGAATCTGATTTAATACACTCTAGTGTGAATGATTTATCATCGTGAGCTAACATTATGTTCTTCTATTTTCAGCTTCGACCCATACCAGGTGTTTCAGGTATGTAATATTTTTGAGAGACTGATTTGCTTACTGTATGGGTGTTTTAAGTGTGTTACTAGCTGACAGTCTGATATATGTATTCACAGAATGCTGACATTTGTAACATTTCGACGGACTGAGTTGATTGCTATCTGAGTTGTTTTAAGGTGTGAGTGTTTGACATAAGTAAAGCTTATGAGCATTAGACGTACCGAAAGTTTTGCTTACTTGAGGTAATAAACTAAAGTGAGCGGTCGAGATACCCAAAGGTTTGGAGTTGTTGAGTTAACTGACAGCGTGAATTGTTGACATACATAAAGTATTGAATTTATTACGTGAGTAATTATATAACTTGAGTTAAGTTGAAGAAGGTAACTGAGTGTTTTGAGGTATATAAATTTTATAGTAAAAATATCTAACTATTTGTGGGATGTATAACTTTTAGAGTAAATGTATTTGTTGGGTATATAACTTTAGAGTAAAAGTATGTTACTATTTGTGGGGTTATATTTGAATGTGAGGGGGGGGGGAACTTTCCGTTATCTGTGTTCATTGTAGATTATTATTTTATTAATTCTACCCTGCCTCTAGTAGCTGAATTATATATTTTTTTGAATGAGATTATTCTTTAAATGAAGAAAATCCTTTAAAAATATATTGTGGTGAGTGTATGTATGTGTATATAAGTGTGTGTTTGTGTGTGTTTGAATGTGTGCAACTAGAGAGATGGAAGGAGGGAGAGAGCGGATAATAAAGCGAAGGAAAGGAGAGAGACAGCTGTTCAATGGTTGAGAATTATTTTATTTTCAAGGATTAATTTTAAGAAAAAAGAAACACGGCGCAATAACTCCTGCTTGACTAAAAAGCAATGTGAGATTCATTTGAGTATATATGACCATTGACTCCATTAGACGGCTGTACACCTGTTTACATGTGCAATCTGAAAATGTTTTATCCTTTTTATTATCCCGAAACAACTGTTTAAATTCTCATCGTCAGTTAACGTCCATTCACTGTTCCAAAACTATTTATTAAATGAAGCTCGTCCGCTTCCGAATAATTACAAAAGAATTCCACTGGCTTGCGTAATACTTAATGCTGCTTTAAAAAATGATTTAAAAAAACAAACAAAATGCGTACACATGTATACACTTACTAAATATTCATCACAAGTAGCCTCTGCCGAGGGTGATAGTCGGATTTGAAGAGAGAAACAATCTCTTCTCACTCGAATTGCCTTTGATTTCGTTAACAATTAACCGGAAGTGTGTAGGTCAGATTATTGTTCTGATGGCGCCATTTTCATACACTCACTATAAAGATTTAATAGATAGAACTCTCGACTCATAACGACATCCCGCATGCCGTTTTTCGTATTGTAAAACCCTCTTGCAAGAGTTGTACGAGCGGGTCATTTGTTAAAATTCCCGTAAACTAATATCCTTGCAAGAGTTGTACGAGCGGGTCATGTGTTAAAATTCCCGTAAACTAATATCCTTAGTAAAGCGATACGTATATATCGCACACAATGGATGACCTATTTTGAAAAAGAGGGATTGTCTCGGAGAACTACAAGTGGAGGAAAAGACAAGTGCATGTTACTGCAAAGATAGAAAGCCAGTAAATAAACGAGTGTATACTGATTACTGATTACTGATTGGTACTATAATCTGTACGCTCTTCAAGCAAAAGAAGACATTTATCGCTTCACCGAAGAGTCACAGTTCAAGATGCTGTTTGAAGGGTCTATGGAGAACCTGTAATAAACAAAAAGGAAACAACTCTGTAAGTCTTTGTAGAACTTTTATAACAGGAAGAAACCACTCTGCAATTCTCATACAGGGCTATACGTGGGATCCGAGAAAGCACTGTTCTTAAATTTGACCAACTAAACGACCTTGAAAATACACCCTTTGAAGTATTACATTTATATGTATATTTGTGTGTGAGTGTCTGTATGCGCATTCGCTTGCGTTATCTGTGCTCCCTTGAGCCGGGTCCATCCTACACAAGGGAAGTGCCTCCTTTAACACACACACACACACACACACACACACACACACACACACACACACACACACACTACGTATTGCACGTATCTATTCGGAAACAGTTTGGGTGGAACTTTAACTCGTTTGCACTTTTTGCAAACCTCCTTTTAAACAAACCCACGAACCATTTATACTTGTGTAGCTGCCACTTTAAAATGCGAAACATGTAAGTTGATTAAAATAATAGACTGTCTGCAGAGACTGGGTTGGGTGGGGAGTGTAGGAAGAAACTGTACAGTTTAGCAAAGAAATATTTATTTTAATTGGCCCACCTCTATGTTTAGAATTTGGTACACTGATTATGAATGAAAAACTTTCCGCTTTTAGCCCGAGCCCCAAGGGCGTCGTACTGAAATAAAATAAAGGGACCGCTAAAGTCGGAGGTGAAGAGGGCCAGTGAGTGGGTGAACACAGTCGGTTGCTATGCCTATGTAGGCGTCGCCCCGAAAGGTAAACGGCTTTAATCGACGTTGGTGTGTCTTCTACTGACTTGATGTCTGCGCAAATCACTTGCGATTGATGTGATATGTGAATGAGGGGCAGCAATGATGTGATTTTTCCCCGCACGACGCGACAGGTCAGACCAGAAGCACGCGCAACGCTCTCTGACGCACACACGTGTACATACTTGTGGAGGCTAGAGTTACATAGGCATATCTGTTGGATCTCTTTGTGATTGAGACGATGATTTATTTCTTTTACATGTTAGTGACCTGGCTAGTTCACTGGAAATTTCGCTGTGAACTGGTTTTCACTGAATTATTCTTAGAGGGTGAGCTTTCTAATTATGGGTTCTGTTTGTTTTCACAAATAAGGAAAGACATATTTAGTGGTTTTGAGAGAGAGAGAGAGAGTGAGAGAGAGAGAGAGAGACAGAGAGAGAGAGAGAGAGAGTCAAAACGAGGAAGAGAAACATGCAGTGCAGTGATGTGGTGGGTGTGGTTCGGAGAGATTCAGGGAGAGAGCGGAGAAAATGAGTCACACAAAAAGAAGAGGTCACAAACTTAACTCTTTCTGTACTGACTTTCAGTCTAATGCTAAATAAAATCATGCCCATTTATAAAACAATTCATTATTCATGGAACCACTCAGTTTCAAAAGTATGCTGTGTGAGTGTGTGGTTGAGAGAAAAAGAATTAGAAAATACACGAGTTCAGTTGCCTTTTGGCCTATGTGTATGTTAATGTATGTTTGTAAAGGCCTACATAGACCTTTTGTGTATAGATCTATAAATGTGAGTATGTGTATGTATCATAAACATGCGCTTCGGTAGTGTTTCAGTGTGCGCTTGTGTAAATGCATATGTAGGTGTGCTTGTGTGTTGTAATTGAAGGCTTGAGTTGTGTTAGTCGTGGAGTGGAGAGGAAGAAAAAAATGAGTGACGTCAATATCACAACCATACAGAGAAGGGACTAAGGGTGTTCAGCAAAAACAGTATTTAAAAATAGTCCCAATAGTGCTCTTACAGTCAGGTACAATTCTAGTAGCATTTCAGTCATCTGCTTTATTTTTATGCCGACCTGAAGACGTAGAACATACAGAACACAGTCAGACGGGGAACAACAGTATGCGACAAACGGGCCTGCGGAAAAATATCATTCCCACATCACAAAAAGCGTGACCCATTTCCTTCGTGGTCGGCAACCGAGTGCAAGCAAAATCCTCCCTGGTTGGATAACGCTGACTTTAGGAAACTTTTGAGCTGTTCGCGCAGTTGAACGACAGCCGCAGCATGGCGTATATTTCGCAGGGTTTCAGTTTGCAGAAAACACAGAACTAATCCTTGTGTTTGTAAGCAGCAGCAAAAGTGTCGCGTGACACTGTACGGAGCTGTGATTCCAAGCAAAGAATGCAGGAACCATCAGTGACATCCGGAATTAGAACCGGATACACGATCTCTTTAACCACACACCGAGCGGTATCACTAGCGCCACGAGGAACAGGCCTAGAGAGATGGTGACAGACAAGGAGACGGACCTGTAGAAGTTTAATTCGTCATTATAATGATGGAGGGCATTTTTGTGCTCCATTAAGATAGTAAATGCAGAGTCAATCTTTGAAGGTAGATATACAATAAATCTTCATACATGTAATGTAGGTCAATAGTGGACCATCAACAGCATTTGGTGTAGGTCAAAAGTGGAACATTGTGAGCGGGTAATAGTGGACTCTAATAAATCGGAAATCTGTTAAAGAGAGGTGTGACAAAGATATACTTTGAGTTTAACCAGCATTATAATGGATTCTATAGAATATTGTTGTGGAATAAATTGATGAAAGTTAATCACACCTATCTATCTATCTATCTATCTATCTATCTATCTATCTATCTATCTATCTATCTATCTATCTATCTATCTATCTATCTATCTATCTATCTATCTTTCATTCATTCAAGTAACTGGCCAGTCAAATATTCTGTTATTTAGTTAGGGAATGAATCTTTGTGAAAGTCTTCACATTATCTTTCTGTTTCTTAGCAATTTCTTTGAATAAAAAGGTGGGTTGAATATGTAGATGACATTTGAAATGTCTCTTTACCCCTTTGTTGATTTAATATGCATATACATGTATACATTGCGAACTCGCATATTCAGTGCTAATTTGAATAACCGTACAGCTTACATAGGCAAGCTTCATATATTTCCTTTACTGAGTCATTGTGGTTCATTGCGGTTGATTGATAGGTGAGCAGCAGCCAGGAATCCACGAGAACCATGCACCATTACATTTCTGAGAAGTCCGTCAGGGCTTATACAAATATGATGAATTACAACTTTATAGAGAATTAATCCCTAGCCAACTTCTGTTAACAGAGTAAGAAGAATTACAACGTGTGACGCTAACGCCGCCACCTAGCTAATGGTTATTTTTAATTAATTAATCATCCATAACTAATTACAAATGATGAGAATCTTAATTTATGTTATTTATAATTCTCCAGCAGGCACCAATCTACTTTCTCGCTTGGCAGATGTGGTGCGCTGTAAATGATTTCCCTCTTCACAACATTAAAGGCAAACATTAACCATCACACACTATTTCCGTAGTTGGAAAACTTGTTACTAAAGAGAAGATAAATTCGTCTTTTAATCTATATTTAGTGAGCCCCCCCCCCTTCTTTTCCGACATAAGGTTATCATTATGTGTAGGAAGGTCAATAAATGCATTAAATCAACAATCAAATATACATATAATAAATGCAATGAAAATGATTACTTGTCATCAATATTTCCATGAAAACACGTTCAAATAATTTTAATACCTATAAAGTCTTATATCCTAAAACACAATTTGACAGATTAGTGTCTTGACAAATCACAAAGATAGTTCTTATCAGAAAACAGAAATGGACTTATTAGAGATAAGTGATAATAGTTTCTACATAACAATGTCAGGACGAAGCCGCAGTAGTCTTTCTTGCACTTTTCATTGTTCACATTATTACTGTCAATTCCACGAGTTTTCCTTCTCAAATTGTAGAACACTGACTAACCGATATTCTCTCGAGGCCATCTGGTTCTCTGCCATATTAGCTCACCCAGGCAGAACAACAAGTGTAGCAATTTCCAGTAACTTTTGTACCCGAAATTGCTAGATGTAGTCAGCATACTTTGCCACCATACTTCAACAGAGTGCAGTGTATTCCTTACAGTTACACACTGCAGCAGATACTTCTCAGGTCTACCATGGTTGTAGCAGTTTATAATCAGTAATTCAGGAGATTCAGGTAAAGCAAGAAAAGGCTGCTTATTCCCTATAAAATATAAATAGGGACAAACATTAAGATTCCAGTTTATTCATCTTTAATTCCATTCTCTCTTACGTTCAAGTCTCATCTTACAGTTTCCTGCAGCAGTACTTATTAGGTCAATACAGTATAATAAATACAGCATAATAGTTTTATGAGTGGGTTCACTAGAAAAAAATATCAAGTGTTTAGCATACAATATATATAAGTACCATAGTTAATTTGTAGAAATAATAGTCCACATAATACATCTCTACATAAACATAAGTATAATATATCAATAGCAAAATGCACGAAATATTTCTAAGTCCATTCTCTCTCAATCAGTTAGTTAACTCACCATTAAGCTAATGGATGCCTCTCATGACCCGACGTCTTGCCAAATTCAAGTGATTAGATAATAAAATTCTCTACAGCAGATGAACTTTTGATTGCCACTGGCTGGGCTCTTTCTCGTAAATCAGCAATGTCTAGCATATTTTCAGCTCGGTGTTTAATCTAACTCTGACACTTACAAAAATACCATCATAAGGAGTGCCCAAGGTCGGGTCACTTCGACAATTTAACAGTTTATATAACAGTTAAGTCTAGAAATGGGGATAGGCAAATTTACTCCACTACGCAATGTTTTAGAGAAGTACTCCACAGCCAACTTCTAGTAACAAAGAAATATTGCAAGCACGTGTCACTCGACGTGGTGCGAACGTACGCACACGCGAACGCACACACACTCACACATAGGCACTCACATGCGTTTACACACACGTACCTTCATGTGATTGACATCTCTACCACATTCAAGCAGTCATTATCAAAATTACGTATGTATAATAAAGATTTCAGAAATTCCCCCCCCCTCCCCACGTACATACTTTAAAATAGAAATAGTAAACAAATAACGTTGACACTTGCCCCACGAATACTTGAAATGTCACAACATATTAGGCCACGGTAGGGATTGATTAGTTAGATATTTCAGGAATGCCGTTTTGTAAGAGACGCGATTATAGTCAAGTGCATAGTCAACTACTTACCAATGTGAGGATTTGCGCGCTGTGAGGCATTTCTTTTTGAGTTATGTGTATTTATTGCAATTTGAGGAAGTAAAGTAGTAGAGTGTATATCAGTGTTGTTATAACGGTATATTGTTTGTAAGAAGTATGTTTCAGTGTGAATTTGACAAAGTGCTTTTAACTTGTACTGATATCCCCACATAATTCTTATTGTACAATATATTCGAATTTCGGTTGGATTTTGATGTAGTATATTTTCTACAAAAGTGCGGTTTGACAGCAAACTTTCAGTAATAATATATATTTCCTTACGCAGTCCGCGGACTTTCAATGGGACGAATTGTAAAATTTCAGTAAACTTTAGTGTGACTTCACAGTCATTTTAAAGCTTCATTGCGAAATGTAGTTTCTTTATGCAGGATATATTCCTGTTTCTTTATGCAGGATATACTCCTGTTTCTTTATGCAGGATATACTCCTGTTTCTTTATGCAGGATATACTCCTGTTTCTTTATGCAGGATATACTCCTGTTAGGCGCTAAAGTCGCTTCAGCTTGAGAAAATTGTAATGGTGATAGACTTGACATTTTTAAGCATTGTTAGAAAGTTCGTGAAGCATTTATACGGTGACAGACGTTTTCGCTAGTTACGGACCTGGTCTTTACTCGTACTCTTCATATCCATCCATCCATTCATCCATCCATCCATCCATCCATCCATCCATCCAATAGATATAAACACGCATGCACAAATGCTTACACGCAGTTTAACTGTGGTACGATTTATCTCTGTCTCCTTCATTTCCTCTCACATGTACGCACGCATCACGCACAGGATTATAGAAACAAAGCGCTCATAGAGTTTATCATTTTCTTCTTTCCTTATTCTGGCATCGTTTCTCAAGTACACATAGACGAACAGACGCACACTCCTGAATATACCATAAGCACAGACATGTATACACTTGCATGCATAGGAGCCACGTACATTCAACACGTGCGCATGCGTAGACACAAATTTCACACAACTGTGAACACACTCATACACTTGTAAACCGTACGCACTTACTCAAACTTAGAAACACATACACAAACACACGCATACACACACACACTTATACACTCATATTTATATACACCACACACACATACACGCGCGCGCACACACACAAACACACTAGCTCCAGCGCACACATGCAGGACAGGTGTCATATACCAGTATCTATATTTAGCCACTAATTTAACGCTTCTGTTTGCACCCCCCCCCCAAAAAAAAAAAAAAAATGATGACTCACAGACGCAGTACAGCCTGTGCTTATGTGGTCACACTAGACAAAAAACACCTCAAACTCATTGAAAACAAATTGCACTCACGCACGCATAGACAGAAAACTTGTGTGACTTTCCATTGGGTTGTTCGTGGCCATTCAATGGACATAGTATTTGTTTTAATTTTCACAGGTAGCGTAACTTATTTGTACTTAAACTCCCCCCAGTATAAAACCGGCACGAGGAAATTGGGTCGTTATTTAATTCCCGACCTGCACTATCTCGCGCGTGACGGAGGACTTGTGACATTTGTTGATTGATGCGTGACGGGTAGAGCGGATGAATCGCTGGTACGAAATAAATGAGTACAAGTGCACTTGACCCTTTCAAACTAATTCGAAGTGTTGTCATGTATGCACAGCAATTACAGCAAACAGGAACTTTATCTTTTTACGCCAATCAACTGGAACATCACAAATCTCGTCAACAAGCACTTCTCTTCAGCTACCACACCCGAAACCTCAACAACAAACCGGTTATGTTAACTACAACTCAGAGTTTCAGAAAAGAAATACAACAAAATGGGTTTAGTGTTTAGAAGCATGGGCTTTTTGAACGTTATGCTGAGTTGGCAAGGCTATGCTATGTTTACTGGTCCATGAAACGAAAAGATGAAACATTTTAAAAAGAAACATTGTGAAGCGATCCGAAGTACTGTAATCGCTTTTGTGTGTGTGTGTGTGTGTGTGTGTGTGTGTGTTCTGCAACTGCGTAATAGGTAGAAGATACATTTGTGCATGACCACAATAGGCATTACTTCCGCCCCCAGTCATTTGACAAGCACTGTAGATATTATTTCAGTCACGAATACATATTGTAACTGCTTGAAATGTTGCTTTAGACTCCAACGGATGTATAATGCTTAATGTCACGCGCCGTTTCATTTTACAGCATAACTTTGACAGCATTTATTACTGAATTTTTATTTTGGAAGGTTAAAAGGTTTGGGTCAAAATCAAAATAGATCTTCTTTAACTGCTTCAAGGACAAACCTTTATCTGTTAGACTAGTTAGAGCGTTTTGTCAGATTTCATTTGACGTACAAAGCTGATGTCTTATGCCATTCTTGACATAATTGCTTAGTCGTGAATACTTGCATTATTTTATTGGGGGTGAGGATCAGAAAGGTGGGGGCAAGCGAGCTTCAGAAGACGATTTCGAAACTTTTTAACGTGAACTAAATTTGAATTTAATGTCCAAGCGGAGATCATAAAAAATCCCCACAAAAAATCTCGTAAATTTTTATGTAGAATGAATTTGAACTGAACTGTCTGGAATGTGACAGCCAGCCAAAGCAGTTCGATATTTCACGAATATGTGACAATAAATTGCTTTCATGCATATTTCTCTTTCATCCTGGACACAACATTTTGCAAGTCAGAAAATTCCAAACTGTTAGGTAATGAAAAATAATCCCAAAATTATCTCCCGCTGATGCTCTTCTTAATGCCCCTTTTGTTTCCTCTGTCCGACTTCGACCATCTGTTGACTGCTACTACAATTAGATAACCTGTCAGGATTGTGACGTCAATTTAAAAAATTCATAAGTTTTGATCTTTCTTAACGCGTTTTTGTTTCTCTTGTCCGACTTCAGCCGTCTATTGAATACTTCTATAATTAGCGTTTAAACATTGTCCAGGTCAATGACGTCGTTTTAGGTCATATTTGAGATGCAGAACCATTTATGTCTGCAGGTCATTGGTCAGCAAAATAGATTTGTGCATTGAATTTATGTGTCGGCATGAAGACATCTTAATTTTAATTTAATTGTGAAACGGTTTGATTACCAGGGAATATAGTTTGCATAGTATCGTAACTTTAGTTTCGCGAAAAGTTCATCATAATTTGTGTAACCTGAAAAGTTCATTATAATTTGTGTAACCTGAAAAGTTCATAATAATTTGTGCAACCTGAAAAGTTCATAATAATTTGTGTAACCTGAAAAGTTCGTAGTGATTTGTGTAACCTGAAAAGTTCGTAATGATTTGTGTAACCTCAAAAGTTAAGAAAGATTTGTGTAATCTTAAATGTTATTAATGATTTGTGTCGCCCAAAAAGTTTACAATAATTGGAATAATGTGAGCACTAAAACATATACCTGCAATATATCGTGACCTTTTCTTTACCACCCCCATTCACCCACCACTAATTACATAAGAGGTTTTAGAATTTGATATTAAATGTAGAATTCATGAATTAACATTAAAATAAATGTGGTTTCCCCTTTTCAATAAATAGATATTTTTTTAATTATTAAAATTTTACAATGTAGAATTTTTGTAAAATTGCACTTAGTTTTTCACCAGTATATACATTCTCGTATGGCCAGTGTGTGATTTTAAAAGTGAATTTATTTTGTAAAATAAGTTTAAATGTCAGAGTTGTGCTTTGTAAGGAAAGCAAAGAAATAGCAGCATGAAAAACGTCTATTTTGCAGGTCCAACACTTGCCCTGTTTGATCCTCACTGTCAAGGTATTGCGTGGACGCAACATTACTAATGGCTGGGCGCAAGATCTCAGTAAGTGTTTTTTTTTCTTTCTAGATCATCGCCACTCCTCAACTTTTCTATCAGCAACACTCCACTCTGTCTTTCACCATCTTCAACTTTCACAACAGCAGCATACCTCGTGCCAGGCAGCAAAATTAACTGACAGCCGAAAGCTGTCATCATCCTGACTCTGTGTTTCGAGTGAATTTGTTTGTCACTGAAAGGGAAAGAATCTATCTTGCCTCGAGCTTCTTGTTGTTGTTTGTATGTTTGTGAAACTAGGAGTTCATTTTTGGTATAGTTTAGGACTATAAAATACAGTTTATGCATCCTATAGACTTTAGTTTGTCAGTGAGTAAATTTATGTTATTTCATCCCCCGTTCTAACTTATTTGCAGTCTCTCTCTCAAGACTCAGATCACTTGATGCGGTATCTACTTTGTAATGTCTGGTGTCAGGTTTTACTTGTATTTATCACTCACTCACTCACTCACTCACTCACTCACTCACTCACTCACTCACTCACTCACTCACTCACTCACTCACTCACTCACTCACTCACTCACTCTTTATATGGTTATGTCTATTTCTGCTTAAAATCCATTTTAAAATCAAGCACCGTTGATTTCGCGAATATATATTTCGTATCTCATATGCTTGCACTCAGCAAGCAGTCGTTACATTTTCTCAATTGGTGTCAAAACAAGTGAGGCATTTTTTTTTCACTCATCCCGTTCTTTGCTCTCCACCCATTCCTTTCTTCCCTTTCTCATGTCGCTTTGCCTTTTAACGTTGCATTCACCTGCATGTACACGGGGTATTGTTATTTTGCTGCATGAAAGGTATAACTGTACCCCTCCTTCTCTTTCTCGTCCTTCTCTTCTCAATATGTCACATTTTTGTGGAGCAGTTCCGAGAAATGGACGAAAACGGAAACCCGAAAAAGTGCATGCATGACCAGCTCTATATGATCAGTTATAATGAAATAAATATATTACTACGCTTTGTTTCGTACATTAAAACAAATTAATGCTTTAACAGTTTTTGAAGCTTCAATTACTACTATTACTTCCTTTTACTAGCACTGTGACTACTAATATTACTATTGTTTTTCGTTTTAAGAATGACTATTTAACATACTTTTGTTTTCTTGCTACGTGAATTATAATTATATACGCCTAGCAAAAAGTACGAAATATTAATGTAGATGTCGAAGTAAATTATGTGACGTTAGTACCCATCATGATGACGTCAGTACTGACCGTGATGACGTCAGTACTGGTTACGATGATAGTACTGATCACGATGACGTCACTACTTGTTACGATGTATCAGTACTGATCATGACGACTCCAGAAATGGTCATGATGACCTCATTACTGTATTGATGGCGGCCACATTAATAACACTTGTGCTTTGATGTCGTAAGTGACTATTATGTCCGGTGTTGTGGATAAAGACGGCGATCTCTTTAAATAGGCATGCTAATTATGACGACTGGTGACTGGTGATAGATGGTGACGCTAACAAGGTTGTGAAATACGACGATCCTGCTGTTGTTGATAGATGATAATGAATGAAAGAGCCATGATTATTATGGTAACGATGTTTGAATGATTATGACGACGGTGTTGATAATTAACTGGCAGTTTGATATTTGTTTTCTCTATCCCACGCAGTTGATACTCCAGATCCTTACGTGATACTCCGAATAAAGACAGCTCCGGAAGGGAGGAAGAGAACCCGGACGATTGACAACGACTGCAACCCAGTGTGGAACGAAACTTTCACCTTTTTCGTCAACTTCTCGCAGAGCAACATCCTCGGTTAGTATGCGTTTTTGACAGAGCAACATCCTCGGTTAGTATGCGTTTTTGACAGAGCAACATCCTTGGTTAGTACGCGTTTTTGACAGAGCAACATCCTTGGTTAGTATGCGTTTTTGACAGAGCAACATCCTCGATTAGTACGCGTTTTTGACAGAGCAACATCCTCGATTAGTACGCGTTTTTGACAGAGCAACATCCTCGGTTAGTACGCGTTTTTCACAAGAGCAACATCCTCGGTTAGTACGCGTTTTTGACAGAACAACATCCTCGGTTAGTACGCGTTTTTGACAGAGCAACATCCTCGGTTAGTACGCATTTTTGACAGAGCAACATCCTTGGTTAGTACGCGTTTCTCGAGAAGGTAAAATAATTCGATTACTAAGTCTTTCTCGAGATTGTAATATGCGAAATGTACGCCTTTCTCATGATTGTAAATTACAACACCTCTTAGTTTGTGTTCATTTGCTCATTTGGATTTAACCTATAATTTAATTTATTCTATGTTTGACGGTTCGTTAATTTGCACTCATATACACGCCAAGTGATTCTACAATCCACTGAGTGGTCAAAACTTTTCGATAATTACTCGTCGATTCTCATCCCTTAACACAAACCATGACTCTAAACGTGAATGTTTGGTATATTTATTGAGCACTTTAAATTTCTTGTTATTTTACGTGCTTGGACATAGGCAAACTGTCTTCATGTGACTTTGTGTTCCCGACGTACTTTGACTTAATACACTCCAAATGAATGCACCAAAATATTTTGTTTGTACTCACAGGGATATCATTAATTAATTATGTGACGGTAATTCAGTGATTTTTTTCCCCACTAGGTTTGCTTTACGTGGATAGTCCACAGTTTACATTTACCTTTTATATATTCATGATTTATTTATGAATACTTCCGACACCAGTCATAATTATTTTAATTTAGTACACCATTTGTTGTGTATGATTCGATCATTATTTGGTTTTAACTTGCTAGATTCCATCTACAACAATTCAACAATTAATTTATTTGTCAATGAAAAAGAATAAATTGTAAATATGTATGTAATACTTTATAACCTATTCCTCAGTTTTTATGATGGCTGATTAATACTACAGCTATACATATAGCAAAGTACACAAACCCCCCACTCTACCCGACGATAAAATTATTTCAGTAACTCTGCCCACAACAAATAGCTGCATTAAGCAGTCTCTTTGTAAAATAATGACAGGCGTACACATTATTTTAAAAATTAAACAAGAACAAATCGAAAACAACATCAACAACAGTCTCTTCTCCTGTAAACTGACTGCATTTCTTCTACGGATTCCAGAAATAACTCTCATGGAAGCAAATCCACTCAACCTCGACCAGAACATGGGAACGGTTTACTACAACATCGAGAAGATTGGAGAGATGGGGAAATGGCAGACTGAGGTGTTTATTTTCAATGGGGTGAGACAACTTGCCTTGACTCATTCGTAAATAAACCGGATTTGTTTTTTTTGTTTTTCTGCTTTTGCCCAATGAAGCACTTGAATTTTGTTGGTGGGTCACGGTCTTCCTACGAATGGTTGGGGTGAATCCTGTTTCGATGTGAAAGTTACTGCATGGCTGTTAATGAATTTGCAGTCACTGAGATGTGTGTCATGAGTGATTATGAGTGCAATACGTAACGTAATGGTTTCTAAGCTACTTTCTTCTTTCACTCTTTTGGAACTGATGGGCGGATGTAACTGAATTTTCCCTTCTGTGATATATATAAATAAATTCAAACATTTTGCAGTCTAATGTTGTTTCTCAGTCATTCCTTCCTTTTTGAACCACTCTAATGTACTCACTACTTTTGTTGTTGTTGTTGCTCTTTAATGTATTATGTTGCTGGAGCCTATGTGAAAATTAATGTAATATGTTGTTCACTTATTTCACTGCTGCTGTGATGCTCACTTATCTTCTTTGTCTTCTGTTTTCTTTCTTTAAAAAAAAAATCAATTTCTTATCTTGTAATCTAACCCGCAGTTCAGGAGTGCTTTTCCAGTTATTGAATGTGACAATCTAGTTCTTCAAGCTTGCACACACTCACTCACTCACTCACTCACTCACTCACTCACTCACTCACTCACTCACTCACTCACTCACTCACTCACTCACTCACTCACTCACTCACTCACTCACTCACTCACTCACTCACTCACTCACTCACTCACTCACTCACTCCTTGTGATTAGTTATCAGGCGGTCTGGCAGCCCACACGGCAACCATCAGTAAGTACTTCAATGTCTTACATGTGTTACCGGTTAGAACCGTTAGATGGTTATACATATACTTTCCACTGTGTAATATTTTTTATTTATCCAGTTTGCTTCTTTGTTTGTGCACAGATTTCAGAGGTCCATGCTGAGCTCCATCTTCAATGGGAGTAAGTATTTGATGTGTGTGTGTGTGTGTGTGTGTGTGTGTGTGTGTGTGTGTGTGTGTGTGTGTGTGTTTAGTGGCAGTATTTAAATTCTTAGCGCTCTGAAAATATCTGACAAGACTCTCTAGGCTTCTAGCACTTCAGGCAGCAAATGCAAAAGAGAAAATGCATAAATAGACATTAGATAGATAATCTAGATAAATATAGTCAAACCTAGGTAGAAAGACGTTTACACATACAGACTAGATACATTGATAGATAGACAAACTAGAGACACAGACCAAACAGACAGACACATACATATATTATAAATATAAGGATATTCAAACTAGATAAATAGATTCATTCACAAGCTAAATTATATAGACAAATAGATAAATAGATACACATACTGCATTGTATAGACACACCAGATAAATTGATTGAAACACATATTAAATTATAATACACAGACTAGACAATAAACATGTGGACAGATTAGCTAGCTAGACAAATAAGCATACATAATAGATGACTAGAAAAACAGACAGATTAATCATTTCACATACAGGCATACTAGATAAACACACATACATACAGACTGTACCAGTTCACCGTTTGGCAGATAGATTAGAAAAAAATTGATCTCTAAATAGACAGACTGAATAATAGAGATGTAGACTAAATAGATTGACAGCTAAAAATACAAATAGGTACATATAAAGAACCATATACTGCCTAAATAGCAAGATAAACAGACCAAATAAAAGAACTGAATATTATAGAAACAGACGAAATGAATATATAAAGTGACACATGGAAAAACTGACACTTCGATATATAGTCAAACTAGATAAATAGGCAGACAGATAGACAGACTATAATATAGAATAGAAGCCTCGACAGGCAGACATATACACTAGAAAAATGTACAGATAACTAGGCAGACTAATAAACATATACACAAGATAAATGTACAGATAACCAGGCAGACAGATAAACAGACAGACATATACACTAGAAAAATGTACAGATAACCAGGCATACAGATAGACATAAACACTAGATAAATGTACAGACAACCAGGCAGACATATACACTAGAAAAATGTACAGATAACCAGGCAGACAGATAGACAGACAGACATATACACTAGATAAATGTACAGACAACCAGGCAGACAGATAGACAGACAGACATATACACTAGATAAATGTACAGACAACCAGGCAGACAGATAGGCAGACAGACATATACACCAGATAAATGTACAGACAACCAGGCACTAGAAAAATGTAGGGATAGTCAGGCAGAGAGATAGTACATAAGCATTATATGGACTTTGTAGACACCCCATTCTATTTTAGTCCTTAAAAAAAAGAGACTACACTACAAAACGTTATGAGGACCAGGATCCAGTGATGTAAAATCCGCAAGGAAATTTTTATGACATTAGAAATATTAGCGGATAAATATACTATTGACATTCGCATCCTAACTAATTAAGTATGATGTTCGATTTCAGTCAAAATCCCACTCTTCGCTACAGTCTCTGCTTGAGCGACAAAGAAAAGGAATTCATGAGAAAACGTAAAGAGAAAGTCTTTCAGGGACTGAACAGACTACTCGGAGAAAAGGGTCCCCAGACTCTTGATGAGGTAAGGTTTAAAAATTGATATCCCTTAACGAAGGAGTCAATGTGTAAATTATTGCGGCAAGGTTTAAAAATCGATATCCCTTAATGAAGGAGTCATTATGTGAAACTATTAAGCTAAGGTGTCAAAATTCATTATGTAGAAATAATTATTGCGGCAAGTTTTAAAAATATGTATCTCTTAAATTCATTGTGTAAAAATAACGATTGCGGCAAGTTTTAAAAGTATGTATCTCTTAAATTCAGTATGTAAAACGATCGCGGCAATGCCTAAAAACAAAAATCTCTTCACACATAACTTGGAATCTAAAACTATTGTGGCGAGGTTTAAAAACAGGCATCTCTTCATGAAGAACTCAATATTTAAAACCACTGTTGAAATATTATACATTTTGCGGTCAGCAAAGAAAACTCACATACTACTACGAATACAACATAAACACCACAAGGCACGAATACAACATAAACACCACAAAGTACGGATACAATATGAACACCACAAAGTACGGATACAACATAAACACCACAAAGTACGGATACAACATGAACACCACAAACATCCGTTACAAATAAAGCGCAACGCTTTTCATGTGATGATGTTTCCAAAAAGCAGGTTTCAGGATATCTAATGGGGCGTGTGACTGCAGGGCAAATATTGACACTAATCTGATATTTTACCACCCTCCGCAGCCCCCACGCACACTCACCCGTAAACAAGCGAGCATGATGTTCTGTTTCGTCATAAGAAATCTGACCCGAAAATAGAAACTCCATATGTTCTTGCAGTGATTAATAGAAATGCTTAAATTCTCATGACATTTGCAATGTATTACCATTTTCAGCAGAAGACGTGTTTCTTAACTTGCAGGCTCCGACTATCGCTGTGATTGGATCGGGTGGCGGTTTCCGGGCTATGACGGGTTATAGCGGCGCGTTCAAGGCATTGGCGGAATCAGGCTTGCTTGACTGTACAACGTACGCGTGTGGGCTCTCCGGGTCATCATGGTGCGTTCCAATCTTAGGGAAAGATTCCGGGAAAATAAAGTGAATGCAGAAAATAAATCTGCCTTAACATTTCTGTATATATGTATCAACAACCAATATCCTTACTTCTTTCCTTCCATCCAAACTTCCTTCCTTCCATCCAAACTTCCTTCCATCCAAACTTCCTTCCTTCTTTTCAAACTTCCTTCCTTTCAAACTTCCTTCCAAACTTCCTTCCAAACTTCCTTCCAAACTTCCAAACTTCTTTCAAAACTTCTAAACTTCTTTCCAAACTTCCAAACTTCCAAACTTTCTTCCAAACTTCCAAACTTCCAAACTTCCTTCTAAACGTACTTCCAAATTTACTTCCAAACTTAAAAAAAACAACGAAGAAACCAACAACACGAAAACATTATTTTAAATTAATTTTTTAAGTATCATTGTGTGAAAATTCTCACTATAGATATTTATAGTGAAATTATTATAATTGTGTGAAAATTCTCACTACAGATTGTGATAGTGAAATTATTATAATTGTGTGAAGCGATGAGAAAGAAAGTGACGTAATAAATATGTAAAACATCGAGTATATCGAAACTAATCGATAATAATAAATTGTTTCCATTTCTGATCCAGGTATCTGTCCACTCTTTACTCTCACCCTCGATGGCCGGACTTGAACTTGGGCGAAATTCAGCAAGAACTGAAGCACAACGTGGACAAGAGCCTCATTAGACTCCTCGGCCCTAGCAGCGTCTTCCGTTACCTTGATAACATCCTCAAGAAGCGTCGTCAGGGCCAGCCTGTCAGTTTTACAGACTTTTTTGGTCACATGGTCGGAGAGACTTTACTGAAAGGGGTACGTTCAGTATTGTTCTTGTTCGCTTCGTCACGAATAGGGTGTTTTCAGTTTTGTTTTGTTTTGCTCTTCGCGAAGATTTCTTATTGGGTTACTATTAAAAACAGAAGCGTTTGGAGCAGACTAAGTTACTGTACGCTAGTTAAGCATTTTTGAACAAAGTCTTTATAGTGTGGAGGAAGCATAAGTACATTTATTTCTAGGTCACCGCTTTACTATTCATAGTAACATTTGTACTATTTTAATCGGTTACAGATTAAATACATTGACTTCTCACTAGAATATGTTGTAGTTTACGCAAATCATTATTAATTGTAAAGTGCTTTAGTAGATGGGTAATCGCCTGAGTGTAAATGTGTATTTCTTCAGCTCATATTGTATGTTCGTTTTCATATTTGAATTATCTAGTGCTTTGGAAATAGGCTACTATCTAATCAGAGTTCGTACCAATTTATCATTTTATTTGCACCTTACTTTTGTAGCGCCTGGACAGTCGCCTTACGGATCAGCGAGGTAAAATTCAGGATGCCAGTGTACCCATGCCATTGTATACCTGTGTGCACGTGAAGAAAGATGTGCCGGCACGTTCATTTCAAGGTAGGCAAAGTGTTTCAATATAGTAAATTGATTCAATATTATAAAGTGTTTCAAGGCAGGTAGTGTTCCAACACAGTAAAATGTTTCAAGGTAGCAGTGATTCAATATACTAAAGGGTTTCAATATAGGCAGTGTTTCAGTATAGGAAAGCATTTCAAGGTAGACATTTTCAATATAGTAAAGTGTTTCATAGTGCATACAGTGTTTAATAATGGCGCATTGTTTCAAGGAACACAATATTTCATATGCATACAGTGTTTAATAATGGCGCATTGTTTCAAGGTAGACACTATATAGAGGAGGGTAAAGTGACTCAAAGTAGGCCGTGTTTCAAGATAGATCAAGTGCTGCAAGGTAAGCAGTGTTTTAAGTGTTGTTGAATTAGAGAAAAAACAAGAACAGACAATCGTCATTATATTATGAAATAGTTTGTTTGGGATTTTCTTAACTAGGTTGTCTTTCTTCACCTGAACAAATGGTCGTTCTATAATGATAAGACATTTTTCATTATTAAAAAAGAGATTATTCTGAATAAAAATCGCACCTTTAGATAAATCACCTCTTAATACAAAACAAGATAACACAATTTAGACAGTTCTCGAAAAAAAAAGACTAAATTGATTGTACAAATTAAGCATGACCTTTTATTAATTGATGACTTTTAGTATATTCTTTCGTATTATTAAACAATTAAACGGCGGATTTTAACATCGTTATTAGCATTACTGAAATTGAACATTGTATTTTCCGTGCTTGCTGTTACTCTCTGTTTCTTCGTCACTCTCTGTAGAGTGGGTCGAGTTTTCGCCCTACGAGATCGGGTTACCGAAATACGGGACATTCATGGACGCAGAACTGTTTGGCAGCAAGTTTTTCATGGGGAAACTCGTACGAAAGTACGAAGAGGCACCCCTTCATTTTCTGCAAGGTACAGCACTTCCGATGGTGTTATGTCACATTCCGATTGAGAGATTGGATGAGAGAAAGCGTGACGTCTTTCATTCGTTTTTGTTTTCTTTCTTAACAGCCACTCGTCTTGAGAGTATATATATATTTTATTTCTAGTTGTTTATTTCAGCTCTTTTTTGCTTCAGATTAAGATTTGTTTTATCTTAATTTGAAATAAATACAGATAATTTAAAATAAAAATATACATAATTTTAAATAAAATTACAGATAATTTTAAATTCATTCTTATGTCTGGTGTCGCGTAGTTGAATTACTATGAAGCAAATACCGTGCTGATAAAAATAGCATGACAAGTTGTAAAACACTTTTCAAGTCTAGGGAAGATTACTCTGTATGTTAAGAACTACTCGTTTTCGTGACATGGAAATTTACAACACATTATGAATTGCAAACCCTGGAGAGACGAATAATGATCAAACGATTCCATCTTTGTTTTGTACAGGAATCTGGGGCAGCGCATTTTGCATTCTCTTCAAACGGTTACTGGAAGACAACCGACGCGTGGATCCGGTGGAGATGATTCGCCTGGAGATGGGCAAAGAGTTGGAGAAAGCCCAGATCAACGACGAAGATAGCGACCTCAGTGATGACAGCGACGACGATGGCAGTAGCACTGATGATGAAAATGGCGACACCGTCCCGGAAGACCAGTTTGACTTCGACAGCAAACTTCCCTTAGCAGGCAATTTGGCTCCAGACGTCGCTTGTCAAACGATCTGTGAGTCCAGTGAACTGGAAGGGGAGAGAATGATGGTCGATTCTGAGGCATCCGTGCCGTTGGTGAAGTCTGACAGCAAGAGTCGATGTGATGATACACACCCTTTGAAGTTTTACATGGAAAGAGTTAACAGATCTTCGCAAATTTCAACTAATGCACCGCCCAAAGGATCCAGTCGGCAACCGGGGAGTCCAAAGAAAGGGGTTCGCTTCTCGGAAGGGGTGGAGAAGCGAGAGGAAAAGAAGGCAAGATTCCAAGAGAAAGTCAAGCCCGTCAGGAAGCCCCTTATTCGCAGAACGTCTACCCTGCGACGTGGGAAGAGCAGGAGTTACTGGACTTCATTCCTTAAGGGAATATTCGAGAAGTATGTTGTTGTCCCCACCCCATTACATGTTTAGTTAATAAACGGAAAAAGAAGTTTATAATACAAGGATATGCTTTTAATGTCGTTTCAAACAAAAATATACACTCAGGTGTGTTTGTGTTTACACACAGTTTTACGCATGCTAAATTTAATAGTTAAGTAAATTATACTTAACATACACGCACACCCCACTTACTGTCAAACAAATTAGTTCTCATTGATAGAGTTTTATAAACGAAATAACATATATATATATATTGTGTGTGTGTGTGTGTGTGTGTGTGTGTGTGTGTGTGTGTGTGTGTGTGTGTGTGTATGTGTTTGCGCACTTGAACTGAAGTGTTGTGCAAACGTACACCCACGCTCTTTTTAGTTGCCACGTCACACTTTCTCTCTTTTCATTCACTCTCTAGTACTCTTATTTGCGCCTGTCCTGCTTTTCTCTTCCTCGCTCTTTTCTTCTCTCCCTCTCTTAGTCTGTCTGTCTCTCTCCCAGAGGACTACAGCTCGATTTGGTTTGTGTTCCAGTAAGAACTTCGAACTGCTCAGCACTCGGGCCGGCCGAGCAGCTGTGATTCACAATTTCATGCGAGGCTTGTCGCTACAGCAGACTTACCCACTCTCGCCTTTCACCCCAGTCAGCGAGCGCGTGCATGAAGGGGACGAGTTCGACGGCATCTTCGACATGCACCCGACCCACATCAAGCACATCTACATGGTCGACGCCGGGCTAACCTTCAACTCTCCTTATCCACTCGTCCTCAGGCCGCAACGTGGTGTCGACATCATCCTGTCGTTTGACTTCAGCGCGCGTCACAGCGACAGCACGCCTCCTTTCAAAGTACGGATATTATTTTTGTTTACTGCGTTTCTATTTTTTTTAATAATGATCAGAAATGATCAATGATTGGATAAACGACGTACAGGACGGACGAATGGGAACATATTTTATAAATAGGTCAGTGCGCACCTTTCAAAGTACGAATAATTTGTGCTTTGTAGTTCACCTAATGGATTCAAAACTTAATCCGCTTATTTATGATATGGGTTTTGTTTACAATAAACATTCCCTTTCTTGACACTCTCGGTTGCCCTAATTGCACTGAGCGCTAGTGAAATACTGCGGCTGCATCTAATCATGGTCATCATCATCATTAATATTATAATTAGTATTACTTGTTGTAGCAGTATTGAAGTGGTAGCGGGTAAGGGTAAGAACGGAATTGCTGTTAAAGGCGTGGCTATTACAGGTTGTTGTGATGGTATTATTTTAATTTTTGCTACGATGTTGGTTTGATGTTCTTGTTAGTTCCGCCTAAGTTGCTGTTGTTATCGTTGCTGCCGGTGATTAAATGATTGTGTGGATTTTTGTTTTTCATCGTTTTATTTATTTGCTTTTGTTAGTGGTATTAGTGCTCTGGCTTGGTTGTACTTATTCTTACTGTCATTATTTTGTTACTGTTGTTGTCGCTGTAGTCTTTAGCCGTTATCCAAAGCGCATTCCGTTCTGTTTTTCTACTGTCGTTGTCTTCACTTAATCCACGGCGCATTCTGGTGTTTCTTTTCTAAGGAACTTTTACTGGCAGAGAAATGGGCACATTTGAATCGACTTCCGTTCCCGCCCATTGACCCAACAATTGTGGATCGCGAAGGCCTGAAGGAGCTGTACGTTTTCAAACACCCCACTGACCCACTGTGTCCGATTGTACTACACTTTGCTCTCATCAATATCGACTTCAGGAAGTACAAAGCGCCTGGTGAGTTGCATTATTCAAGTGCTTGATGTGTTTGTCCTCGTGCTTGCGCTGAAATAAAGCACCAAGTTCGCCAAACAAATGAAACACTGTACTGCTGTTCGCGTGTCTAGTTTGTCAGTATTACTGTTTTCTATGTCCGGTTTACAAGTACTACTGCTTTTTTGTGTGTGTCTGGTTTACCAGTACTGCTGCTTTTCCTGTGTGTCTGGTTTACCAGTACTTCTGCTTTCCCTGTGTGTCTGGTTTACCAGTACTGCTGCTTTTCATGTGTGTCTGGTTTACCAGTACTACTGCTTTCCCTGTGTGTCTGGTTTACCAGTACTACTGCTTTACCTGTGTGTCTGGTTTACCAGTACTGCTGCTTTTTATGTGTCTGGTTTACCAGTACTGCTTCTTTTCATGTGTGTCTGGTTTACCAGTACTACTGCTTTTCATGTGTGTCTGGTTTACCAGTACTTCTGCTTTCCCTGTGTGTCTGGTTTACCAGTACTGCTGCTTTTCATGTGTGTCTGGTTTACCAGTACTACTGCTTTCCCTGTGTGTCTGGTTTACCAGTACTGCTGCTTTTCCTGTGTGTCTGGTTTACCAGTACTGCTTCTTTTCATGTGTGTCTGGTTTACCAGTACTGCTGCTTTTCCTGTGTGTCTTGTTTACCAGTACTGCTGCTTTTCAAGTGTGTCTGGTTTACCATACTGCTGCTTTTTCTGTGTCTGATTTCAGTATTACGTTTTGTATTGTATATTAGTATTACTGTTTTTTATATCTGGTTTGTCAGTATTTCTGTTTATCGAATGTCTGTTTTACCAGTATTATTGTATTTTTTATATCTGGTTTGTCAGTATTTCTGTTTATCGAATGTCTGTTTTACAAGTATTACTGTTTTCGTGACTGCTTTATCAGTATAACTTTTGTGTGTGTCTGTTTTACCAGTATTACTGCTTTTTTGGTCTGGTTTATCAGTATTGCTGCTTTCATGTCCCGTATGTCAATATTACTTTTGTGTTTGGGTTGTCAGTATTATTATTTATATGTCTGGTTTGTCAGTATTACTGTTCTAGTGTTTGGTTTGCCAAATTATTATTTCTTATATATCTGGTTCACCAGTATTACTATTTTTATATCTGATATGCCAGTATTACTGCTTTAGTATTTGATTTGTCAGCATTAATATTGTATGTCTAGTTTGTCAGTACTGCTCCTTTACTGTATGGTTTATCAATATTAATGTTTTATGTCTAGTTCGTAAGTAGTATTATTTTATGTCTAGTCTATCAGTATAACTGTTTTCTTCCTGTCTGTTTTACCAGTACAAATTGTTTGGTGGTAGATGTACTGTTGCTGTTTGGTCCCTGCCTTTATGTCGCTGTTGTATTTATTTATTTGTCTGCGAGTGCCGTTCTCTTTTTTAAAAATAACATGCTAGTCAAATTTTATTTTATTATTCATTTCTCTGTTTTTAATTTCTAAAGTACTGATGATGTGGAAACAATATATGTATATAATAAAATTAATAGTTAAAATTCTGATTAAACATGTTCGGCAGAATGAACAACTCATTACAGTAATTACTTTAGGAAGCATGGTAAAATTATACGAACAATTCAATTTCTTCAAAATAAATAACAGTAAACAACAATTATTTATGTATACGCATTAAAATGAAATAAAACCTTTCGAGTATTCATTACTAAAATCTTACAGTACGTAGCTGCAGAGAGAAACAGAAGCATCTCATTCTCCCTCTCTTATTCGAATAGCAAAGTTTTCCTGACAAATAGGTCATGTACTTGAAGTGACTCACATTTATTTCTCTTATCAAAGTGAAGTAAGTGTCTTTACTTCTGAGCAGTTAGGAGAATTGAACTTCTTCCAGAAAAACGCGTCATCTTACCCGTTAGTGATGTCGATTATTTATAGCGCTGCAGAGGAAAGCAAGGGAACTAACCATTATTAGAAACAAATATCGCCATGTACTACTTGAGTTGTGTTTCTTTGGACGGCGACGTTTTACAAATCAACGCACGTCTTGTCTGCAGAATCTTTATTCAGTGCATTCACCTGAGACTTAATATTGAAAGGACACAAACACACACACACACACACACACACACACACACACACACACACACACACACACACACATACACACACACACACACACACACACAAAATAAATAATGCACACATTCTTTAATTAAAAGAAATTAACTCCATTGATTAAGTGCACATATATTCTTCCGCTCTAAACCTGGAACAATTGGGACTGAGGGAAGAAATAAATGGAGTCAGTTTAGTTTCTGTTTTATAAATATTTTCTGTGGGGTAATTCTATCTCATTGAAGTAACTGACTTTTGTATTAGATGGTACTATATTCATGGAGTAACAGTTTCTCAAGCTTTGTGCTGAACGAACGTCTTCAGGTCGTGTTCAAATGTTAGATTTTACAGAAAAAAAAAATGGTTATGCTGCTATCGAACATATTTAGTTACATAAACAACCCTAAGACACAAAAACACAAAATCATTCTCCAGCAACACAACTCCAACCTTAAACAAACAAACAAACAACAATAAACATCATTATCAAACAAATGAACAGCAAAAATTCAGTCTCGTACAACACTAAATAAACAACTTCAAAGAGCAGCAGCAAAATACCTCAAACAAAACTAACAAGAAAACAACCTCAAGAAACAAACAAACAACGACAACAGAAATCACCATCACTGTAAAGCAACACTTGTCATCGAATTGCAAATTTTACATTAGTGGTTCTTTTCCTACACAGTAAGGCAAAATGTATTTTGAAACTTAAATATCAGGATTTTTAGATTGATTCAACATTGGCGTTTCGCAATGGTGAAAAACAGGTGCATAGCTTGTTTTTTGCATCCAGGCTTTTGCTAATCAGCCATGTTCTGACACACGTGTGCCGCTACATGTTTTGATTGAGGGTAGGGGGCGCTTCCGGCTTCCGCCGCTTTCGCGCTAAACCGCTACATGTCTGTTATTCGAATATAAATATTAGCCCGTTGGGTTGTTTTGACACAGGTGTGCCGCTACATGTCTGTTATTCGATTATAAATATTAGCCCTTTGGGTTGTTTTGACACAGGTGTGCCGCGAGAGACGAAAGAAGACTTCGCTTTCGCCGACTTTGACATCTTCGATGACCCAACCACACCGTACTCGACCTTCAACTTCACTTACACGCATTTGCAGTTCGAGCGCCTCTCCAAGCTAATCGAGTTCAACACTCTAAACAACATGGAAGAGGTGAAGCGCGTCATAGCTGACGTCATCACGCGGAAAAGGCTTGGGCACACCCAGCGACCTATCTACCCCCGCGACATTAAACTCCTGCGCATGAAAAGCGTGCAGGAACGCCAACAGATGAAGAAGTTTATGAGGAGGATGGAGAGCCGGGCGCAGAATCGAACCCCGACGCCCACAAGCACCGAGCCACCAACCCCGTTCTTCACTCCAGTAGTCAACAGCATCTGTGATAAGGATGTGAATCCGTTCCTGTTTTCCGGCCAGGATTCACAGGATTCATATTTTTCGAAGACTCTCTCGGAAAGTTCCTCCGAAGACGGTGAGAACCCATTCTTTAAAACGTTTCAGCGAAAGTCAGTGTCGTCAGTAAACGACCACGGAGTCACTGACCCTAAAAACGGCGTCATGATCCCTGCAGACGAAGACCAAGTCGATGGACTGACTGGCGCTGACACAGACAAAAGCAAGAAAGCTCTCCAGAAGCAATCCTCTGATGACTCCAAGGTCTTCTCGTCCACTTCCTCATCATCCTCGTCCCCGTCATCTGCCTGTATATCTAGAGGCAATTCGGACGAAGTCTTCAACGCGCTTCCGGGAACGTGTCTTGCTCTGCCATTTTTTGATTGTTCAGAATTTCCGTACGTCCACTCTCCGTCTCTGCAGCATCCCAGCAACATTGCTCTTTCCACAGAGGCACCTGTATTGCAGCGCGACCAAAGTCGGCAATTGTCTCTCGTGTCAAGGTCGAGTTCATTGGAATCGTTCTACGACGCTGCTGAGGCGATGACGAGTTGCGGAAAACCAGTGAGTGACCCAACTGAAGCCAAGATGCACTATGAAGGTGCCAAGGCGAGAAGAAAGATCTTCCGGAGACAAAGTACCATTTCTAGTCTGAACAGCAGTACAAAGTCCATCTCGCTGGACTCGACTTCGGTGAGTTTATCATTGTGTCAACGTTACCCATGAATGTTTTGTTATTTAGCTTTTGCCCTAATTACCAAATCATCTGTGCCAATAACAATCATTTGTTATTTAGCTTTTGCCCTAATTACCAAATCATCTGTGCCAATAACAATCATTTGTTATTTAGCTTTTGCCCTAATTACCAAATCATCTGTGCCAATAACAATCATTTGATACTTTTTTAAATTGGTGTTGGTGGTGATAGTTGTTTTTTGTTGTTAAATTCAGGGAATTTATATTTCTTCTTTTTATATCTCATAGTCTCTCTCATTGTTGTCTTCTCGATGTTTCTTGCTAAGTTTCTTTTTAAAAAATTCCCTCTCTGCGTCCATGTTTCTTCTTCCCTCTCTTTCTTCCCTCTCTACTTCTTCCACACACTCTTCTCTCTCTCTCTTTGCTCCTTACCGCATCCCTCTCAATTTTCTCTCTCTCTTTCCTTATCTCCAACCTTTTCTCTTTTCTGGATCTGTTTTCAGTCTCTTAAATACACTTTCAGTCATGTAAATCGTCTTAAATTCTACTTTCATGGTTTTGTCATAACAGTAAGATAAAATGTTTAAAATTTAAATTACATTACTGTCGGTGGACTCGCCTATTTATCTTTCACGCATTTATTAATCTTGTCCTAACTTTCGTGTTGAATCTCTCATTGTACGATATCATATTCTGAAATCTGGAAATGTGAATATGTGCGCGCGTGTGTGTGTGTGAGAGAGAGAGAGAGAGAGAGAGAGAGAGAGAGAGAGAGAGAGAGAGAGAGAGAGAGAGAGAGAGAGAGAGAGAGAGAGAGAGAGCAATACATAACACATATGGAGTAACTGAATTTTAAATACTTAATCTCGTTCAATGATTAGGATGACTCACCAGACCCAAGATACCATAAACACGTGATCGCTTTCTCGACACAGTCTCACGAGATCGACGTGTTCGACCTGAACCAGTTTGAGGGAACTGCTGACCTGGCAGAAGAGGACAGCCAAATGGTGGAAGTGTTTGGCAGCCTGTACGACGAAGCAGACACGTTGACTCGGCATGCTGATGGAAGCAGATGATAGATGGAGAAATAAGTTGGACCTGTGGTTGGTGTTTTTCTTTCTTCTTTCGATGATGCACTGAATGACAGTGACGTCAATACCCGTGACCTCAGCGCATTCCGTTCGAGCGTTTGACCTGTTCGAACAGAGGGCGCTAATATCGGGATGGGGGAAGTCATCTCTGGATTGCCAAACGACCCGTAGCGACCCTTTAATGTAGCGGAAGATAGGGGCGAAAAAGAAATCATTAACTGTGAGATAAATCTAAATGGATGGAGTGAGCAGTAAATGAAACATTTGATGACTTACGCGTAATGCCTGTTTACTGCTGAACTGTTTTGTCTCGAAGAGAACTCGAGTGTCGCTGTGTAAGGGAAATAACTTCACCCAAAAGTCGACTTCCTTTCGAAACTGCAATATCAGTCCAGCAGATATGCAGCCCCTGCATTCATGTAATCTTCTGCTGGGTGGGTGGAGGGTCTAAATCAGTATTGTGTGTGGAGAGAAAGGAGTAAGGGGTGGATGTGGAGAGTCATGTCACTCGAAGACCAGTTTGGATACTGTTGATTCTGAAGGACTCTCATTTGCAGTCTGCTTTGCAAAAGTAGGCTTTTCCTTGTCATCAAGACCAAATTATGAGGCATTTCGCTTCTTACCTGTAGGCAGAATTGTGACACAGAGCTGTTACGATGACTGCTTTCCGAGTCACCTTTCGTCAGGAATGTTAGAATGTTGTGACCAAGATTAATAACTTCGTGAGTAAATGTGACATTCAAATCACTTGCTCTATAGCAAACATCCGCTGGCAACTTACTAGACAAGCTCAAGGGGACGTCACTAGAGTTTACAATTTATAAGCATTTTTGGATACTCCTTGAAATCATTATTCATATATATATATTTGACATGGTCCACTAGTCCCCGATGATATAAGACTCGAACATTATTCGCAAAAGCTTGAGTTAAATGCGACTCGTTCGCTAACAAAGATACTAATATCATATTTTAGTGGAGCTAACAAGATATCACATTTTAGTGGAGCTAAATGATAACCTCTTTGAGACCGGTCAGTATTTTAGTCGAGAAAGAAAGTTATTTTATTTTATTTGAGAAAAGGAGTTATTTTAGACGATTTCAAGTACTAACATTAATGAGGACTTACGTTAACACTTCCTGTTCTAAGATCTTCAAAATTCATGCTCATTGCGAGAAGCTGGATAACCCCGAGTGAGAAAAAAATGGTGTGTGCGACTGTTCAGCAGCAACCCACCCCCACTAGCTTGGTTGAGCCCCCTGGCACCGTGATCTGCAAAATATTTTAGCGCGTCATCATCTCGAGCATCCAGTCTATATGAAATTATTGAAGACGGAAAGCTCTGCTGACCAGGACATAGCTAGCACGGAGTGACACCTCACTACTTTTGAAGGAAGAAATTAAAACACTTCCGGTCGTCGGATGGACTTTTAGTTATCGTGGCTTGTAGTTATCTCTGTACTGAGTGAGTTGTCGTTATTTGTGATTTAACAGTAGTCATTGCATCATATGTCTACGCGAGCACAAATTGCAGTATTTCTTAATATCCATTTTCTTTTAATTTGAATGGACTGTTTGTTTATACTGAGTATGTTCTTGTTTTCTGATAAATCGATTTGAATATTTATTTAATTCGCTCTGAATATTTATTTTCATTCATTTGAAAAATGTAGGTTTTAAGTTGTTAGCCTTTATTTTGTGTTAAGGTCGCGTTCAACGAGGTCTACTTGTACACGCATTGTTATCACAGTCAGTCGTTACACACATTCCAAATTACTTACATACACACAGACACACACGCACGCACGCACGCACGCGCGCACACACACACACACACACACACACACGCGCGCGCAGATGCTTGCCGTTTTTTTTCATTTTCCATTACTAACTGATATAAACTGCAATTTCTGTTTCTTTCCTTTCACTGGACACAGGCACGAACACACAAACACACGCACACTAAGGATAAATGAACGTCTAGTGCCTTTTGCTAGTATTTATATTTTAAAGGCATATTCAAAGTATGTTTGTGAGAGTTGTAAATATTTTCTTTTAAAATTTAATTGCTTCTGTAATTTTATTCAGTTATAATTTTCTTAATAATTCAGTGCTTGTTTAAATTCTGCAAGTTAATTCGACATTATCATTATCTTGGACCCAGAAATCTTGTCTTTTTACTACTTGTTGGAATATTAACCTCACCACGGTTACCAGCTTGTCGTCCTCTTTACAGGCAATGACGTCACTTTATTGACATTGATGCAATCATTGTTTTTATTTTAAATGTAGACTTTTTCTTCGTGAGTTTTTACCCTCTTGACAATAAATTGCTAGCTCGTTCAATGCACGATGTTTTGTCTGCATAGAAACTTGTGTGTTTGTATGTTTTCTATTGTTAAACTTCACTAACCAATTTTGTCTACAAATCTGCTCTTTCTAAAGCTGGTAGGTGATCATCAAATCCAATGAACTTCATACACACGCACCCATCCCACAATTCTGTTATTATTTATTAATTAATTTATTTATGAAATTGTGACGAATATATATTCTTGATATTGGGAGTAAATATTTATTATGAATTTTTAAAAAAATGGGATTGTGCAATCTTGTGTAACATGTTTTTTATTATGTTATTTCTTTTTAAAATAAAATCAACATTGCTTTGGAGGTGTTAACATTTCGGTTATGATTTTATTTCTTGTGTAATGTTTTAAAAATGAGAAGGTTTTATAAACAATAAAGAAATAAAGAAGTTTCTCCCCGCTGTTTTGTTACTTTTATGACAACTATGAAAGAATGTAAACCGAAGATAATTTTATAGACCTTATCTTCTGACATCACTTGCTGTACAAGTCATATTAGCAGTCAAGTAATGTTTCATCATGCCACCTCATTCTCTATTCCAGAACATAACACATTTACATACTATCGTTTACATAGTCAGAGAGTACTGAAGCAAACAAAAACAACGTACGCACGTAAAGAGAATTTTAGTGTGTGTTTGTGCATGTGCGTGCATACTTTCGAGTGACGTTGCAAGACGCAACACAAATTTTTAAAAAGAAAACTCTCATTAACGAAAAAAAGTCATTTAAGATTTAAGAGTAAATAAATTATTAAACCAGCCAGTACAAGGCATGCGTCTTGTCTAAGATGTAATTATCGCTAACGGCCCAAGGGAAATAATCAGATGCCATTATTGAGAGTTCACACAAATTGCAAGGCGTTTGTGCGAAATATCTTGTGCCTTCTGCACCACGGACTGCGCTTGTCGATAAAGGAATCTATAACGTCTGAAAGTCTGCAGACAAAAATCTTCTGTCTTAAAAGAGAAAAGAAAGCCAAGAAAAAATTAAATAAATGAAAATATGCATTGGTGACATCCCTTGTTTATGGACACAACTCTGCTACGCTTGTGCTCCTTTCAATTTACAGCACTACTGACCTTTGGGGGGCCGGGGGGGGGGGGGGCTTAGGTACTGGCTGGTCCGCTTGGTGTGATCGTGATCCCAGGATGCAATGAGGGGAGCCAATTTCGTTCAGAGCCGAAAAACTCCACGCAACTTCAGGGTGGGGTGGGGCAGTGATCACCGTTAAAGTGATCAAACCAAACCAATCAACCACCCCCACCCTATAGTATTACTAATTTTATGGTGTAGTGAAAATCTGTTATTGTTTCTTGTTTAAATATTATATAAAAATCTTTTGGGCGTTAGAGAAATGTAGGGGTACAAGCCCACATTGTAGGAAATAATCCTTTGCTATCCACTGAAACATTCTCCACATAGAAATACATATTTCCAGAAGTCTCTGCTTGAATCTGCATGATAATGCTGTCTTGTGATTAAATACAGCATTTTAAAGTTTTTATTGGACAGCTTTGTTCTACTTCTGAATTTGAGTGCAGGCGCACTAGGATTGACTCTACCATGAGTGAGTGAGCCAGTGAAATGCTTAAACTCTGATGTCACTCGGTGCAGGTGAAAAATAAAGGAGGGAAAGGCCAGTTAATGGTTTTTGTTTTGGAGAAAAGCTATATAACTCTCTCTATTCTCTGTGATGTCGAAATATTGTTTTATACTTTTATACATGTCATTTGATAGTGAACATTTCAGTAGTGCTCTACGAGGATTGAACGGAACTGATTGAAATTTGTAATTAATGCTAAGTTGTGGTAAACATCCAGTTCTAGACACTTGATTAGGTAGTGCTGGACTTGGAACTGTAATAATTTGCACTTATATATTTATATTGTGTGTGTATGTCATGTACATCTTTATTTGTATTTGAATAAATGCTAGATTATGTTGTGTAGCTTGCAGATAATTTTTCATTGTTAATACATTTTATTTCTTTTGTAAAACATCCATAATTTCCAAGTAACTTCCTTGGGGAGAAAAGTACCATTAGTAGAGGTCGGGATGGAACATGATAAATATTAAGTCAGACCATGGATCTTAGAATATGGGTGTCCACTACTTGTTTGGATATATGCCAGCCCATTGTATTTATCTACAATACTCAGGTTATCACTGGAAGGACTGGGGGTACAGAGGTACTACTCTTTTGACCTGTGATGCTAACGCCATCTAGTTAATGGTTAAATATTATTATTATTTAATGAATCATCCATAACTAGTTACAAGTGTAAAGAATCTTAATCTGTGTTCTTACTAATTCTCAAGCACACACCACACGTCTCTCTCACTTGGCAGATACGCGGGTGCTGTAAATGTTTTCTTTCTTCCACAACATTAAAGACATATACTATACTGTCACACGATATTTCTTTAGGTGGAAAACCTCTTACAAAAGGAGAAGATAAATCCGTCCTTTAATCTATATCTAGTGATTTCCCATCCACCTGCTTTCTTCTCCTACATAAGTTTATCAATTTGTGTAAGAAGGTAAATACATTTATTAAATCAACATCAAATATACATTTAACAAATACAATCAAAAAGATTACTTGACACCAATATTTCCACGAAACCACACTCAAAAATCGAAAATTGCCATCATAATGAGTGCTCGAGGTCGGGTCGCTCCGACAGTTTAACAATTTATATACAATTAAATTTAGAAGTTTAGAAATAGGCAATTATACTCCACCACACAAAGGAAACAAGAGACAAACATAAAGAACTTTTATTAAAGTGATAATCTGCAGACGTACAAATCCAGACACACACGAGTGCATATATATAAAGTTCTGGTTCTAAAATACAGTCTTCCCAAAACACGAGGATTCTGAGCGAAGGAAATAATTTGGAATCAAATTCATTTCGAGAAGAAATTTGAAACATTTAACGTAAAATTCAAGAATTCTTCTTGCAGGAAAGCAGCAGTTATGTCCTATAACTTACACTACAAAAAAGACTGTAATAACTTAAAGCTGACTTACCAGTACCGTGATGACAGCCAGTTTACCGTTCATTTTAGTTCTACATAGTTCAAATAAAGTTCACCGTCTAACAGAATTATACGGTCAAAGAAAAGTTCTGCGTCCAACGAAGTCTTTACCCGGTTGCATAAATGTCTGTGTTAAAGCTTTCTTCACATGACGAAATATAAAATGTCTGTGTTAAGGCTCTCCTCACACCACGGCAACATAAATGTCTGGGTTAAGGCTCCCTTCACACCATGGAAATATAAAATGTCTGTGTCAAGGCTCTCCTCACACCACGGCAACATAAAATGTCTGGGTTAAGGCTCCCTTCACACCACGGCAACATAAAATGTCTGGGTTAAGCCCCCATCGCAGGACAACAGCATGCAATGTGTAGATCAAGGCTCTATTAACAATACAATATTAACTATGGGAATTCTATACCCAGTCTAAGTTTAAAATTCATTCATATAGTTAGTTTATTTCATCCAAGCGATAAGAATGTAAGCACTACTGTTTCTGTAGATAGATACTTTATTAATATATGCTGGTGTGCTCTATAAATGCTTTAGAGTATGTCAGAATATATAGAACTATATTTTCAAAATGAAATCTGTATTGATTCAGACTGGAAATTAAAATATCTGGAAGAATACATTTGCAAACATACAAAAGTGAGCAAGGATCTTGACAGAAGTGCATATGAGGCCAGTCTGAGCCACTACAACCTTTATATGAATAGCGAATTCCCTTTCCATTTCAAAAATACAAGCGAAATGTATTCTGTTATTGTGTTTACTTTCGAGAAAAGCTCGCAGAAAGTTCATATCTTCAGTAGTTAAAGCGGTCGCAAAATTCGCAACAAAAAAAAAAAGAAAGAAAGAAAACTTCTAAATCACAAAGAAATATAGAAATGTAATTTATAACTTTTAATAAGGCTGATGCAGTAAAGAGCAATTGCCATATCCTAACCGTGGTAAAGGGAAAAAAAGGATGGAAGAGTGATCTGTTTAATAAAACGTATACATTTTATGGAGAGACTAGCCTGAAATAAACACCTCAAGAGGAAAGAAAGGGGAGACAACTCTATGACAGCAAATCGATGACGATCATCTTGGGACTTCTTTGCGATCATCAACAGACTTAATGCGTATTAGCTAAATGAAATTGGCTTTCCACCGATTAAAAAAAATACCCCAAACAAATGTGTTATAAAATAAAGTTGACGTGTTTTCCTTGCAGAAAAATAAAACCTGACACGTGTCGCTAAAGCAGACATGGGCACTCATACACAAATCACCCGCATACATAAATACATTTACTCTTTCACACGCACATACAGCCACACACACTGACGCACGCATATATTCTCTCTTCTAATAGTGCATTGAAACTATTTTTATACTCATTCTGAAATCCATTTACCCGACAGACACTTACATACAACATTTCATACGCTCAGATATTCCAAATATTCATTCTCAACACAATTGCTAAACACATGCACACACACACACACACACACACACACACACACACACACACACACACACACACACACACACACATATATATACCCATATACATATAGAGGCATGCATATAGACCATACGCGAACTCATTAGAGTAACACACACACACACACAAACACGCACACATTACACATACTCATACACATTACACAAACTCTCATTCATACATTTTGATTCAAACAAGATACACAGACGACTAAACAAAAATACGGAATTTCCTATAATTAATGTTAAAATCTGATTATACACATCAACGGCTAGGACCGTCACAGTCTTGAGTAAAGGACTTATCGACCTGACTGCACCTTTCTTCCTTCTGATCGTCCATTGTCTCAGTGAAAAACTTCAAAAGCCTTCAACACACAGCAGCAATGGAATATTCTGAGAGCTTCGAGAATCGACAACGTCACTCCACAATCTTTTCTGTCTTCACTGGAGTTGTCTCCCCTTTCTTTCCTCTCGGGGTGTTTATTTAAGGCAACTCTAGCTCCAAACAACAGCAGAATATAAGATTTCGTCTCTTTGTTACGCTTCCAGCCCTAAATACTTTCTGACCTGGCACATACTTATGCGCACCTGCTAGAAGCTTGCGCTCACCTTCAAACACACGCATTTGATTCGCAACTTTCACTCCATGTCAATGTTCTTTTGTCAATCAGGTTTAATGTTCCTGGAATTCGCTACCTTTTGGACCTGAGTTTCAAAGAGATCACGTGGCTGTCAAGAAGATACTCAAGAGTGTCTTTGTCATCAGTCTTGTCTTGTCTGTTTTATGTCATTCTTTCTTCTAGCCGTGTAATGTAAATTCATTAAAAAAATATATCTGTCGCTTTTATAAATACAGTTTTCGTTAGGCTTTATGTAAATTAATTTAATTTATTCTCCATTTTGTAAATACCAGAATTTGTTATAACTGACTCGCGGATGTATTTTGTTGTGCTTTATTACTTTAAAAAATGTGTTTAAGTAGTTTGTATAAAGACCACATGCATTTTATGCACAATTATTGTACAGCGTTTAAAGCCTTCATAAGATTAAACGCTTTAGGAAATATTCTTAATGAGTATTATTATTACATCTTGTGATCACTGGTCAGAAGCTGCGTGACGTAACAAGTCTCTTAGTCGCTTCATTGATCACGAAACACACGTAATGGGTTCGTTCGACTGTGAAAGATTAGCGGACGTGTTTAGCACACGGACAGAGAACCGGGGTGGTTCTAACGGTTGTGAAAATTGTTCAATTATAAAATTTATTTTTTCGTCGTTTTTTCCCCGAAATGCAAGAAAGATAATTGTCGAAGGGATTTGTGTACGCAAGAGCGTGTTATTATTTGGAAATAATAGATTGAGGGATGGAGGGATGGACTGACGAAATACAATTAAAGAAATACGATGCAATATACACGCTTGTAATCATTGGGAATATATAGATGAAAAGATGGATCGACGGACGAATGAATAGATGGATGAAGAATGGTAGGAGAGAACGTTGGGTAGACAAACAGACATACAGATCACGCAGACACAGACAAATACATAGACGTTTTTTCTTTATAGTACTATTGGTAAGAATAATAATTAAAGAAATAATAATGAATTGTATGATTTATTTTAAGTGCATACTCAGCTATATTTTATATCGTCTCTAATCGATGATATTCGAAAACATAACGAGTGTAAGAAAATGCGAAATATTCTGCAGAAAGCTCTAACTTAACTAGTGTGAGAAAATATGTAAAATACTGCAGACAACACTAACTTAGTTAGTGTAACAAAAAGTGTAAAATACGGCAGATTGCTTTAAACTTAACTAGTATAAGTAAAGTACGGCAACAACTCCAAATTAAGTTACAAATAGAAACTGTGTAACAGATTTAGGTTACAGGCTGCAGCATTGAATGATATTTGCACTAATAAAGAAAAAGACAACACTATCCACTATTAACAATAAAGAAAGGAATACAGATATAAAGATAGCATTAATGAATGAATATTAATAAAGGAATTTCGCTATAAAGATAACATTACAGAAAGATAACACTGCCAAATGTTATAAAATAATGAAGTACGAAATACAGCTATAAATATAAAATTACAAAGCGCTACACAATAAGGAAGTAAAGATGATAGCTATAAGATAACATTTCTGAATACTGTAGCAATAATAATATAAGGAAATCATCTATAAAGATAACTTTACTGAATACTGTAGCAATAATAATATAAGGAAATCATCTATAAAGATAACTTTACTGAATGCTGTAGCAATAATAATATAAGGAAATCATCTATAAAGATGCTCTAACAATTCTGTAAACCTCTGATATATCAAAAGTATTAGTCTAAGTACCTATAATAATAATGTTAATAATATCAAAGACAGCTATCAATGCACTATGAATTAGTAACTGGACTGCATAAGAGACCATCGCTTATAGTGTACTACACTTCTACAATTAAAGAAAACTATGGAAAACGCAAATCGGCTATTATCTCGTACCTATATTTTTAACGTATGATTGTTTATCCAATATAAGTCCTAAGAATTCTCATTTTAAGCCCAACATATTGTGACAAATATTTCCACACACCCCACTTTTATCTGTCACTTGCTTTTCATAGTTTCAATCCATATTTATATTTTATTTATGAAATATTAATTTTTGGTAAGTGTGGAGCAGTTGCTTGCATTGCCGACATTCATATGTTATAGTTTAAGTAGATGTTGCGCACTGCACATTGAGTACACACGCAATGTGGAAAATAACTGAATCCTTCTAAAACAGATTATTAGACATAGCCCGGAGTATCATCAAAATTGAATGACCCCGGCCGTCACTCCTAGTACAATTATATAGCTGGAGCGACCAATGAGTGCTAAGAGAATACAGTTGGGAAACCCATGTTGTAGGAAATTATCTTTTTCACAGTCACTGATAAGGGAGACCCACACACAATAAGACATCTGGTTCTCAGCAGAATAACGTTATCATTCAGAGCCATAACCTTGATGTGTAAAATGTTGGTTATGACTTCGGGAATTTTCTATTTTCATCGTTTGGTCTGTAACTCTACTTTGTTGATAAGGCATAACTGTTCCTGGAAGAATATAAATGCAACTTTGCAATTTTGTTGCTGCAATACTGTATCTGGAAATTGTAAATGTAACGTTAATTCATTAATACTGTATAACTATATCTGGAAAAGCATGTAATTTGTGAAAGGACAAGCAGTCAAATTCATTGTTCACTTATGTTTTTTCCCTTTAGTACCTCTTTTTCCTTGATATGCTTTGGTTATATTTAACCTATCTTTGGTACTTGGTACCTCTCTTTACTTGCTATATTTAATCTATCTTTGGTACTTGGTACCTCTCTTTACTTGCTATATTTAATCTATCTTTGGTACTTGGTACCTCTCTTTACTTGCTATATTTAATCTATCTTTGGTACTTGGTACCTCTCTTTACTTGCTATATTTAATCTATCTTTGGTACTTGGTACCTCTCTTTACTTGCTATATTTAATCTATCTTTGGTACTTGGTACCTCTGCTTTCTTTGGTAATCCTTGGACGCGTCAGTGTCACTGCTCTTAAGTCCAGAAATAAAACTGCCTCAGTCGAAAAACATCGTCCGATAGAGTAAAAAGAACGTCCAGTCATCTATTTTGACGAAATTTAGTTTACCGTCTGAAATCTTTTTGTAGACTACATGTTGAGTAAATATTTCAATTTTTAGTCTGAAGCGCACATGGCAGACGATGGTAGTTTTACTGTGTTGACATAAATATATGTCGTCAAAATAGATGAGTGAA
The DNA here is from genome assembly GCA_028829895.1 of Sinotaia quadrata. Classification (NCBI taxonomy): domain Eukaryota; kingdom Metazoa; phylum Mollusca; class Gastropoda; order Architaenioglossa; family Viviparidae; genus Sinotaia; species Sinotaia quadrata. The sequence continues at coordinate 73,742,537 of CM054177.1, read as the reverse complement.
CGTTATTTTACGTTTAGGTTTTATAGTGGATAAACAATCATACGTTAAAGAGAACACAAAAGCAATATATTTACTCAGCATGTAGTCTACGAAATGACTTCATAGACAGTAAAATAAAGAGAAAAAAAAGCAATATATTTACTCAAAATGCCATCCACGTGTAGGTCAGGTAAGTGGGGAGTATTGTAAGTTGTATTTAAAGCGAAGATACTACATATCAATAGACTAGCCTCGTTGATGGATTTTTCAATGGACTTAGACACATTTTTACTAATTAAACAAGTAATACTTTTTCAATGACAAAAGCCATTAAAAGTTCAGATACCTTTTATTTTACTCTTGACAACGCTGGGTATACTCTGCTAGTTACTCTATAAAATCAGATTTCAAACATTGAAGTACAATCTTAAATTGCACAGCACAACTTGAACAAGGAGCTACAGAAGGAAATATAACTATCAGAATGAACAAGACCTACAGCTTTGTAGCCGTCATCAAAGCGGGTACATTGAAGACTGAAACGCATCACAGCGATGTGATTGTGAAACATAACTATCGAATTGAACTGCCAGTAATGAAATATCTTCAGTTACTTTGAAATAAATCTATTTGACGAAAAACGATATGTAGCGATACTAAACTGAACTCAGCCGAGACCGCTCTCAAGTGAAATGCAAGTACCATCTATTTTATGAACAATGGCGCCACGAACGCTGCAAAGCACCGAGATACAAAAGCATCCAGCTTTAATGTTAAAATCACCCCAACTCTTTTGCTTTTTCCCCGAACGCTGCAAATCACCGAGATACAAAAGCACCCAGCTTTAATGTTAAAATCACCCTACTCTTTTGGTTTTTCCCCGAACGCTGCAAAAAACTATAAAACTCGGCCGAGGAGCGCCCAGCTTGAAAAGTGATCGCGCATGAATACATATAATTAGAAAATTCAGCACTCTACCGTAAAACTGACCATCGAAAACAGCCAACGTCTACAGTGAACAAAAGATTAGTTCTAGGTCTATCTATCTATCTATCCATCCATCCATCCATCCATCCATCCATCTATCTATCTATCTATCTATCTAACTCGTTCCAAAGTATAAGTGGGAGCCGTAAACTGTGCAGTCAAGGACTTCACGCATGATTGATACTGGGCAGAATTAAAATATCGCGAGCACTACTAATTGATGCTGAGATTAAATGAAATCTAACGAACACTACTAATTTATGCTAAGATTGAAATGAAATCTTGTGAGTGCTACCAACTGAGACTGAAATGAAATCCAACGAACACTACTAATTTATGCTAAGATTGAAATGAAATCTTGTGAGTGCTACCAACTGAGACTGAAGTGAAATCTGTGAGCGCTACTAACTGATAGTGTGCCTGAAACGAAATCTCGTGAATGCTACCAACTGAGACTGAAATGAAATATTGTGAGTGCTACCAACTGAGACTGAAATGAAATCTCGTGAGCGCTACTAACTGATAGTGTGCCTGAAACGAAATCTTCCTTTCTAGCACTACATGATCATTATGTCGAAGAACTGATTTAGTTAATATGTTGGTTCCCCCCCCCCCCAAAGAAAATTTAAATGTACTTTCAAAGCAGGACACACACACACACACACACATACACACACACACACACACACACACACACACACACACACACACACACACACACACACACAAACAGAGGCTGTGGAATGTAAAAGCAGAACTAATACCTGTAGTGATAGGATCTTTGGGGAACATATCACCTGAATTGAAATGATATCTGAATAAAATGCCTGGACAACACACAATTGCCCCACTGCTAAAAGCAGCACTCTTCGGAAGTGCTCACATCCTTGGTAAAACCTTGGATCTCCCATAATTTTGGTAAGATTCCGAGACCTTAGTTCATAACTGACAGCCAAATGAAGCCGTGAAAAAGGGATAATAATAATAATAAATATAAAATAAATAAATAAACTATATAAATGGATAAATAAACGAATAAATAAACAACCATTAGAAAAAAATAACATGTATAAGGAAAAGAATAGAAAAACACAAGCAGCCAGGTTATTATACTAGAAGCTAAAGTATTCAATCTAGGACAATAATAATAAAAATTAAAAGAAAACAAAACAGAGCTACCACTTCCAGCCAAGAAAACAATACAACAACCACAGCAGCTCTTAAACAACTAGCACAGCAATGATGCTTCGGCAAAGATGCCTATTATAACATTGAAGTAGCCGTCATGCCCAACCACCCTATCCCCTCCCAGCGCGAAATAGCCTGGCAAGAAGCGCTTCTCCAAATTCAGTCAGTCAGTCATTTAGCTGTGATTTACGACAAACATTCTCATCATTAATCAGTCACTTGGCTGTGAGTTACAACCAATATTGAAATAATTTCTCACTCATTTGGCCATGAAGTGCAATAATTATCCAAATTATTTATCCATTCTCGACTTAGGTCTGCCTGGGCATCTGGGTACATTGGACATCAAGTTTTCCCCAACGTGTTCTACTGGCCGCAACGTTTTCAGTCTCCTCCCGTTTGATGTCAAATACTTACAGGCCCTCTTGGATTTTTGGCGCCAAGTGTTTGCGTGGTCTGTCCATCTTACTTAATTTATGGGGAGCGCTCCCGGCCTAGGCCGATTCCACAATGAGGATTGTGGGTGGGGACGGGTTATGAGGGGTGTCTGGGAGCTTGGAGAGGATTATGTCTATTCTTTGATTGTTCTGACTCATGTAGTTGTGTATAATGTTATTTGTTTGGTATTCTTATCTTATTTTCTATGTACATATTGCTTTTAACTGTTGAAATTTGATCAGGTTCATAAGATTGTGGGATGGGTGATTTTATTTATACATTTATTTGTGTAATTTTATTTCATTGGTTAAAGTTTGATATTTAGATGGTCCTCCAAATCATTATTTTATATGGCTAGTCCTTTGACCTTGTCAAGTCTACTTCTGTGGTCCAATCAGTTATCTTCCCACCACTAGTAATCTATTTTATAAAGGTGTACTTGTGTGTGTGTGTGTGTGTGTGTGTGTGTGTGTGTGTGTGTGTGTGTGTGTAAAGAGGGATTCGGATTACCTAGCTATTTGACAGTGGATATATTAATTTTAAAAAAATATTTACAATAGTTGATGTAGTGGATGGCTCACTACCATCCTAATCAACCTGCCCTTACACTCGTTACATTGTCGTCTTTGGGAATTTAGTACTCTGACTGTGTTGTCGGTATTTTATTTTCTATTAACTATTCTCTCAGTGATCTTCATTCTGATCCTATTAGTCTGCAGTCTTTTATAAAGTGTTCTATATTTAGTTGCTCACCACACGTGCACTTAATTATCTTATAGCTTGTTATTTCACTTTCAAGTCTGAATTTAGAAATTTTCGATTGTTCTCTTCTAGTGCCATTATAGAATGTTGGTATCTTATTTAATTTATAAATCTGGGGTCGTCGTCCTTTTGCTAGTTTTAAAAATAGGATTTCGCAGATTTTGTCATTTTACTTTTTCAAGATGTTGAAGTTTTTCTTGTGGTATGGTAATAACGTTTTATTTCTTTATCTTCTGTTAGTCCCTTTTCAGGCAGTTTATCTGCTTGTCCTTTGCCTTTGTTAATGTGGGTAAGGATCCATATGAGCTTAACTTCATTTCCTGCCAGTTTTCGCACTTGGTCTAATATTGGGTAACTAATGTCTGGTCTGCCCTCTCCCTCCCGTATGTTTTTTTCTAGAGCATTCACAGCCTGGAGGGATCTGTAGCTACAAGATATTTAGCTTTATCTGGTTTGTTTTTTGTAGTTTGAAAGAGGCACGTTATTATGACCATCATCTCATGCAAGTATTTCACAGTGGGCGATAGTAATTTGTTCAGTGTCTTGATGGGTCGGGTCAAAGATTACTTGATGGCTTTCTTTCAAAACAGTGCTGTACAGGTTTGCTTGCTCATATATTTCAAATAAAACACATCATGTAGACGTTTAATAATATTTTGTTAAATAAGTAAAATATGAATCATGGCAAAGGACAGAAGCGCCCGTTTTAGCGACCAGTTCCTGACTTACATTGCAGGACTTACTTTGCCGCTCGTATTTCTATACTATTTTGGTGTGTAAGGGGGAATAGATAGACCAGAAGCACACATACACACACACACACACACACACACACACACACACGCACACACACACACATATATATATATAATGTACAGAAGAAAAAGTACAGTACTCTCAATACTGATTGGACAGATATGAAATAAAGAGTCGAAAATGACATTTCTCGTGGTGGCTGTCGTCATCAAGTTATTCTGTCCCATCCGCTGAACAGATTCCAGAAAAGAAGGCACTTTATTCAGAAGTCACCCATTGTCAATTTCTTTCTCAGAGAAATATTATTCTTCTGGCGTAGACAGAAAGACTGATACGATTTACTAAATCTATGTCCGAACACTGATATATCCTATATAAGCACCAACTTCAATTCACTGAAACTCTATTCAACTACCGTAACATCGTATTATCAAGAAGAAAGGAAAGAATATTAAAAAAATGAATTTTCTGAGGTCTTACAAAGGAGTCAAAAGCAGTCACCTAAGCAAAAATCAATATTTATGAATATATGACATAAAATCAACAATAATTCATCTGGTTAATTAAATAGGAAATGTTTGAAAGCCATTCAGTTTTAAAATTCAGTGCATGCTGGAACATAACATATCATCAGAAAAAAATAATTGTCTTCCACAGTTCATTATGTGGTACAAAATTACTAAAGATCCTGCTGTCTTTTGAATTCAAAATGACATGACACAGGTGGAAGCAATTAGTACAAATCAGTAAGTAAAAGGAAATTCTTCACAGAAACAGTTACGAGAGATTAAAATTGGAGGGTTTTACCTGATGAATTCTGGAACATAACATTTACCTGATGAATTCTGGAACATAACATTTACCTGATGAATTCTGGATTAAACTCGAGAAACTGAGTTCTCTTGTTATGTCGTACACCATACTCACAATTCCCCAAACTGTGTAGACGTCTTCAGTCTGGCCCTTGACACTATAGCCTTATTGAGCTATAAGTGTTGTAGTAATAATTCCTATTAATGAAGGATTCTAGAGAACATCTGCAATCTTGCAGACGTAGAGGATGTCTTCCCAGGGAGAGTCACTGGCTGAGCATGGGTAAGAGGTCGTTAGATCTAGGACGAGTAGGCCAACAGGCACTGTAATGGCACAGGTGCAGAAATGGTCGATACAACGACCAACCTCCCCAAATCATTTAGAGTCAATCAAACATACATATTACGTTGGCTAAGACACAAAGAACACACAATAGTGTTAGCATTAAATTGTTTCTTATTTACTATCAATAAAATAAAGACATAAGCAGTATTAAACAAATGTGGAAGGCTAGGATTTGTGTAGAGGGATGAAATTTTAAATTTGCTGCCCGCCATTTTACAGTGCTTTGTTTCCACAAGCACAGCTGTAGCGGCAAATTAGGCCAGCACTTGCTGACGTCAGCTATCGTTGTTTGCTTGTTTAAAAAGTACGCGGGAAATTTGTATTATGCTGTGTTAGTGTATACACCTTAATCATTCTTTATTGTTTTATGCATTCATTAATTCTAGTATACGTTTATATAGTCAGAGAGAACATAGTTTGTAGTTATTGATTTTTTTTAAATGATAGTTTACATTATTTCCTTGTGCAATTTATGATTTATGATATACAGTCAAATAATCACACATCTATATTTCAAACATATAATTAAATAATAACTGCTTTACTTTATTACTAGGTAATAATAAATGAAATAAATAAAGTAATAAATAGATGAAATAATATAGGGGAATATCTAGAAATTTTATTATACTTTAATCAAACAACATTATAGAAATTCTAAAACACTATTTGACAAACGCAGCTGCTATCTTTCATGTACAGAACATGACAAGGTATTATATAAGAAAGAAACATTTACATCATTATTACAGTTAATAATAACATTTTCATCACACATTTCACTTAACTAAATTTTGCATACAATATTCCCACATATTAACACAACATCCTTAGCAATGAAACATCACAAAGATATTTTTTCTTCTCACTTGGTAGAAGTACAATGATAGCAGATGAACAAATGACTAAGGACATATAAGTCATGGTGGAAATAGTTTGGTATGATCTCTATATCCCTTGACTATTAAATTAGAATTTCAAGAGCACTCTCCAGTATTCAGAGTTAAGAAAAGTCAAATCTCAAACGCTACGGTATAGGACTAAATGGCGGACCAAAGGACTACAAAGAAGAGCTGTCAGTACACAGTCACATAAACATACCGTTAATTGTCCCCGCCTGCGGTCACATTAAAATATTATGTTGTGTCTGAAAGACTGTATTATATCGCAGTGTGCATGTGTGTATTAATATTGCATGTATTAATATATGCATGTTGCAACGAATGAACTTATGTCTATTTAGGTATGTGTATGCATAACACATGTATCCTCAAGACATAAAGGTGACTACCTGCTCATGCTTATTTATTCTCTTTCGCTGGAATATATAACCAGTGGCATCACAATCTGCGCGTCTCACCTTACAAATATAGAGATGATGACAATTTATATATTAGTTTTCATGGTTCTTTGTTTGGAGCACGTTTGCTTTTAACATAACCAGCCTAATTTCCTCTGAAGCAAATTTTGTATTCTGTAGGGGGGAGCCACGATTATTTGAACAAAAATAGCCTATTTCCATCTGAAGCAAATTTTGTACTCTGTAGGCCAAGCCACGTTTAATGCAAATTTCCAGAGAGAGTGGAGCCACCACGCTTAAGTCCAAAATCTTCAGTGTAGTGGTTGCATTTTGAAGAAATATTGCAATGTGGAGCATGGGAGCAGATTGTATCTTTGTTGCCATAGTGTATGATTAACTATCGGTTGCCAATGTACAAAGCAAACTTACTCTGAGCAGGTTGTGTATTTGTGTCATAGTGTACGAATAACTATCTGTTGTCAACGCACAATAAACAAACTTTAGTCGAGAAGGTTGTGTACTTGTGTCATAGTGTATGAATAACTATCTGTTATCAACGCACAATAAACAACCTTAAGTCGAGAAGGTTGTGTACTTGTGTCATAGTGTACGAATAACTACCTGTTGTCAACGCACAATAAACAAACTTAAGTCGAGAAGGTTATGTACTTGTGTCAAAGTGTAACAATTGCTTTCACTCGTTCAAGCACAAACAGAACTAAACCGAATAGTCGCTCAAGGAAAAATGCAGAGCGAAAACATTTACTTTTTTTTTTTGTTCTGGTTTGTATTTTAATTTGTTTAAACGTGTCGCCACCCGCTTTCTCTCTGATGAGGGGAGGGTGGTGGCTTGTCGACGCCACGTAGGACTTGCATAAAGATTACAAATCCGCACACAAAATACCAAGATGATTGTTTGGCTCGAATTTTATTCTGCGTGTAGGTTACGTATTGCCGACATGTTTGCATGTGTGCTTGCATACGGGTAAGGGTGAAGTGTAGATGGCACAGACGACACAACGTATAACAACGACAGCAACCACTCTTTCAAAACAATAGACAGGAGAAAGCCTGAAAGTCAGAATATAAATTCAAATTTATTGGTCTATGGGTTTCCTCTCACACTTTGGTTAGTCAGCCATCCACACTTACACCCATGGGTAGGGGGGAATAAAGAATGAAAGAAAAAAATTATGAATAAAATAAATGCAAAATTCAAGATTCTTCATGCAGTACTACTTCTAAAATTGCCTAAGCATTTTACAACATAATATAACAGTCATTATTTCAAAGTTCTGGAGCCACTGCTCTTATATCAAAATTCAATAATTCAACAATAAACAAATGTCATTTGACTTGCAAGTCCTCTTCAATCAGTGACATCAATATTTTCTTATATTAATCTTAAAGCCATCCTTTACTTATACGTAGATTTAAACTTAAGGTTTAGTTTTAGTTTTAGGTTTAATGCTTAATTAAGATTCCTAAGCTTTAGTTTTAAGTTTTAGTTTATGTTTAGGTTTACGTTTACGTGCTCTGAGATTCTTACCCTAATTAGAATTTTCTTTTACTCATATAGTTATCATCACTTTCTTCTTGTTCTCTGCTCACATAGTTATCGTTACTTTCTCTTGTGCTGGGCTCACATAGTTATCATCTCTTTCTTCTTGTGCTGGGGGGTTTTGATGATACACAAAAACACTGTCGATGTCTCGACACTGGTTCGCTCCCTGGAACTCAAATACGACCATCTTCACTGCTACAACGGCTGCTACAACTTCATGCTCTCGTTGCGCTCTTCGTTAGGCCTAATTTCTCAACTCTTGTTACGTTCTCTCTTCTCCCTTCTTTTCTTCTATTTCTCCTCATTTCATCGCATCTCTTCTCTTAACTTCGTTTCTCCTCTTCTCTCACATTTCTCGTCTCTTCTCTTCTCATTACGTAACGGCCAACCTTGCCATTCTTCCGCGGCATGCCACATGCATGACCATTGACTGTTTCCAGCGATAATAATACCTCTTATGTAATATTTCACTCTACAACATATCCCATGCGCTGTGACATTATACTGCCAATTCATCACTTCTATTGGGAAATAATCGATCTCCCATGGTCTTTGCACAGTCTTTGAAAAACCCAGAGATTACTGTCCTGTTTGACTAGTTCATCTTGATCTGTGGACGGCCTTGAATGGCGTGCCTTCAAATACAGCTGGGTAGGCATCTGGCACTCTGTTGCAGTGTCCAAGAACTCTCCAGCTGTTTGCCTCCCAGCTTCGTAGACAGTTCCTAGTACAAAAAAGCAGGGAGAAACTCTGAGGGTATTTCCCACCCTCTCTACAACATGCTACATTCTCAAGTATCAAGTTCCCAGTTGGCACCTGTGATTTATATATCCATTTGCCCTACCTAGCTAACTCTCAGAGCACACTGACTAAAATCTCAGAGCAACGATCCTACTCTTATTTTATTTTAAAACTACAGTTACTATGGCAACTCAGGGCCACCCGGCAAGCCGTACATTAATCACAGCAAGAAATGGTTGTACACACAAACCAATACATTTAATTGTGGTAATATAAATCTTAACTTTCCAAATACTCAAAATCTATTTCAATAAGTAGTTTCACAATACAGTATCAACTTAAACTACCAAACATTTTATTGTGGTGATTCTTAAAAAGATGTTACATTTCAAAACTCAGAGCCTGCCTTTTCACGGACAAAATTGTCTCTAGCCTATCTGCCTGTACACTGACATGATAGATTTATGGGCATGGTGTCCTGACTACAGAGGGTCAGCCAGCGCTCTCCCTCAATTATACTTTTTCCATTCTCTGGCATGAACTTAAGGCTAGGGTTTCCGACTTAGTTTTCGCATTGTTGACAAAATGGTCATTTTCACCCCTGTCTTTGTGTAAACTAATTTGGCTGTTTCGTTAATGGTTTAGGGTTAGAAAATACTTAGAGGGAGAGAAAATTTTTAAAAATTAATATTCCCTCATTATCGTGACAAAACAGAAGCCCTTTAAAATGATTATAGGTCTCAATGATATATTTTCTCATTTTGCGCAACAGGAACCGAATAAAGCATGAGTAAACTTGTTTTTAAATTAAATCTAATTTCAAAATTCAGAGACATCACTAAAGATGTGCTATTTTTTTTTGTTGGTTTTATGTTGGTTTTTTTTCCCCAACCTTGTGTAAACAGTCTGTATGCAAATATATGACAGTAACATAAATTAAATTAAAATGCCACAGGCTATATTGCATCCAGTAACATAAATTCACTTAAAATGCCACAGGCTATATTTCATCCAGTAAAATAACATCACTTAAAGTGCCACTGATTATATTTCATCCAGTAACATAACATCACTTAAAATGCCAAAGGAGATATTTCATCCAGTAACATAAAGTGACAAAGACAAAATTTCAAATTTCATCCAGTTCCTATGGGAGACATATGTTCTTTATTTTCTTTTTGCTGTAAAAGTCAAAGGTCAAAGGACAAGACAAAAATGGTAGCGGCCTTAAGGTAATTATCGGAGATGTTAGTTAATTATAATCAGCAATTTTGTTCTATACAATTACTTTATCATAAAGAACTGTTCAACAGAGAAATGTAAAATATGATATGTTGAAAAATAGTCACTGGAAAATATGCATATATTTAATTTATACAATTGCGTAACATTGTCGCTGCCATGCATCTGATCATTATAGTCGTGGTGAAGAGTGCCATGAGCTATGAAAGTGTAATTCAATAGTGATTTTCTGTATCTCAATTTTAGTGGAAAACGACCTGAGCTATGACAGTATACATTTAATAGTGCTTTTCTAATATATCAGTGTTTTGTGAAAACTACAGCTACAACACTATATTTCCTGTGTGTATTTATACGTTACGAATTTGGCTGTCTGTCTATCCGTCCATCTGTCTATCTTTCTATCTATCTGCACACATTCATAGCCTATATACATGCGAATATGTGCATCCATATTTACAGAACTTATTCATACCGTAACATTTTCAGGGTCCATGTCCGCCGTGTCACAGCTCTCTCACTAATAGCTCTTGTAGTCGACACGATGTTTCCTCACATCGATATCTAATTTCGTACGACAACAGAAACCATACCATATCAACCACAATGCAGCCATAAGTCAGGACAAACAGCGCGTGACAACACTGCTGACGAACGCCCTGATCACCAATGTTAAAGAAAACAATCCAAACAAACCTGTCGTTTCCTGTCCAGAACAAACAAAACGCGGTTATATAGGTCACGTAGAAGGTCACGAAGAAGACGAACAAAGGACAAAACAAAGCACCGTTTCGTAAATTCAATTCGATCAGAAACCTTGGACTTAAAATTTGAATGCCAGTTTTTACAAGAGCTTTTTTCCAAATTTAATTCTGTGATCTTTCATTTCCTTTTTCGCAGTTAGGTGTTTACATTGCGTCTCGCATCTCGGCAGCTTCGAATGAGCACGTTTGCACAGTGTACGTAAGGGCCTGTTGACCTACAACTTGACCGTCATTGATTTCCCATGTTGCTTTGCACACTCTTCTGCAAGCCGGCTGATTTCTCGCTAAGACTGTAACGCGTTTGCTGACAGTGTGGACAGAAAGATCGGCAGGCTAACGATTAGGCACCCACCCCTCTCGCTCTCTCCACACACAGCTTGGTTACATCTAATTTCAGATATATCAAGCAAGTGAATTTAAATAATATCTAAGAGTAAGTATTACTGACGTTTAGTTTAATATGTCATCTAACAAAGAAATGTTGTTACATTAATCTTAATATTTAAGATAATGGTAATAGTGATGATGAGTATAATGATGATAAACATGATGACGGTGATGTTGGTAACAAATTCAACTGGAGCTGCAGAAGCAATTACAATAATAATTCTATTCCTGTTAGGGCTACTAATATCACTACTATAGTTTAAATGAGCGCTTATTGTTAAAGAGCGACTTCAAACACATGACAATACTTACATATAAAATACACGAACATCTTAACACACTCTTTTCAACAAAACTAAACTCAGTAAACGCGCGCACACAAGAAGAGATGATCCACACGAAAGGTATCAATAAATAATAAACAGAAAAAAAATAGGAAAAAAAGAAACACATTAAAAATTATTTACCAAAGTACAGATTGAAAACATTACATAACGACAGACAAGATATTGCTATTCACGTATATAAAATACATCTGAACAAAATAAATATATGTATATGAGCGCCTTTTTCTGAAAAACGAACATTATTTAATTTTGTGTCTCCCAATCCATGTCAAATAGATAGATCATGCTAGGCCACTGAACTCTGATCGCGTGGCTTACACTTTACTTTGGGAACGTTAAAAACACATTTGCTTGAAGATGAGCGCAAGTTCCTAGCAACAGTGTGCAGAGGAGTTCCGGTTGGATTTTAGAAGATGAATCAAACTGTAAAGCACAAACAAAGAGAAGAGATATTTTACAAATTCAAAAGAGAGTCAGTGGATCAGGAGGCTATGTAAAGCACAAACAAAGAGAAGAGATATTTTACAAATTCAAAAGAGAGTCAGTGGATCAGGAGGCTATGTGGAGACGAGGAGAGAGAGGATCGAGTTTGGAGCATGAAGACTAATCCTGCCGCAGGCTTTTGAATATGTAGCAAAAAACACAGAGATATAGATACGAGATAAGATAATATCAAACTATACAGTCGAGAAAGTACCATTAAAGAAAAATGATTAAAACACGAATTAGAACCAACTATAATAAAATTGCTCTTTGTAAGAAGTTTTCCACCTACGGAAATATTGTGTGGCAATAAATGTTTGTCTTTAATGTTGTGGAAGAGAGAAAGGGTTTTAGAGCCCGCATATCCACCAAGGGAGAGAAACGAGTGGTCTGGAGAATATTAATAACGTAAATTAAGAGTCTCATCACTTGTAATTAGTTACGGTTGATTAATTAATTAATAATAATAATAATCATAACCGTTAACTACGTGGCGCTAGTGTCACACACAGAACGAAAAGCTCAGCTTACAATGAAAACATTCCTCGAACATTAAATCCAAATTTCACGTGCTATAAAAGCAAATTATTCACAATAACAACTCTGTACGCGCATTGAAACTACTTTAAGCCAAAAAGAGACCTACACTAAAAATAGAACATCTAAAGCTGTTTCCTTTCAAGTGCTGTTGCAAATTCGTTTCGGTAAAAATGAAACAAGTCTGCATCAAGAAGATTAAGTAAGAGTAAAATGTAAAGAAACCCACAGTATCTTAATTGATATTCTACAGTAAAAGCCTAAAATCTCTATTCACTTCCTTTTATTACTCACTCATTCACTCACTCACTCACTCACTCTAAGATACATTGAAATCACACACACGTACACACACAAACAAATGTACATGTATACCGACAATTTTTTTTTCTATTGTATTAATATTTGCTCCCGGTCAATCATATCGTTCATTTTTTTATGCAAAGAACAGTTACACTAAATTCATGAGTTTGCATAGTCAGTAACTTTTTTCCCGGAGTTTTGACGATCGTCACTGGCTTTTCTTTCTGGAGCATTGGCGTTAGTCAATGTGTGGGAGTGTTGGCATCACTCTTTGACTGTTATTTCTGGAACATTTACAATAGTCAGTGACTTTCATCTCTGGAACATTGATCGGTAGTGAATTTCTTTTCATTTACGTTAGTTAATGGCTTGTCCATCTGAAGTATTTACGTCAGATAGTAATTTTTCTCTCTGGGTCAAATACGTCAATTAGTAACTTTTCTATCTGAAGTATTTACGTCAATTAGTAACTTTTCTATCTGAAGTATTTACGTCAATTAGTAACTTTTCTATCTGAAGTATTTACGTCAATTAGTAACTTTTCTTTCTGAATTATTGGCGACAGTTAGTATGAGTTTCTCCAAACTTTTCAACTAACGTACCCATAAGTTTACAAGGGTACCTATAGCTTTACATGTGTACCCTTAACTTTAAAACTGTTTCCCTAATCTGAACCTAACACCAAGGGAGCCACAATTGTACAAAATTACCATACAATTTTCATTCCAGTAAACACGAAATAAATGTGAAGGAAGACAGCAATAATTCCTTGAATAGGTTTGAACAAATACATTTCTTAAATATGTTTATTGCGCTGTAGCGAGAGGCACATTCCGAACAATCGTTATTTTTAAGTCCGCAGTCTACCGCCTAGAGATGGACCCAAGAGATGTAACTCCAAGAAACGCAATATTTAGTGATTTATTTAGTCTCCATTTCGGCCAAAGCTGCATTACTTTGACATTGATTATGAGTGAGTGAGTGAATGAAATCGATTTAATTCAGCTGCTTTGGTTATAGAACACATCGAAACAATTGCAACTAGGACTTCAGTAATGCGATCCCTGATTGAATTTCTAAAATAATCAATTTTCTTTTCAAATTGTTACGCTTAGCAACTTTATTTAAAAATTTATAATCCTGGTGTCTCCAAGTGTAACCGCAACGCAATAACAGAATGTTGATGTATGTTTCGCGCCTCCTCCAGGAAACGATATGCAGGCGACTTGCTTATTGGCTGCTTTGGTCCATTTCCATTTAACATTTATTCTTTCGGTTATCACACACACACACACACACACACACACACACACACACACACACACACACACACACACACACACACACACACACACACACACACACACACACACAAATAAACATATTCGCACATTTGTAGAATCACTCAGATACATATGCTTCTAAGAATTAAAAATGTAATATTCGAATTCCGTATATTCTGCTTTAGGAAATAGTATGTACTAAATTGTTTGTTGACGTAATTTAAATAAATCGAATAATATTTTTAAATGTACACAAATCACAATACAACAAAACGAAAAACCAAACAATAAACAAATTAACAAACCCAAGAACAAGAAGTAATTCAACAAATATAATAATCGAATAAACAATAAACGAATTAACAAACATGCCAAACAAGCAAGTAATTAAAGAAATATAAAAATGAATGAACAAACAAATCAACAAAAAAAAACAAATTATACAAACACAAAAAACAATCAATTAATTCAACAAATAAAAAAAACCGAATAAACAAGCAACATGTAAAACTGTGCAATTTATTGCTACAGCGTACTTTATAAGTTTGAACAAATATGCGTTGGTGAATTTTATAAACAACATAATAAGCTAATTAATCATATTTAACAAAGAAAATTAATTTGTTTGTTTTTATTAATCTTAGAGACAATATGGTTACATTTAGATATCTATTTATTTCCATTTTTTTGTGTGTATATTAATATATATATATATATATATATATATATATATATATAATCAAAGATGATTTGAGGGAGCCAGCGGGTTAAATAAGGTATCAGCAATTTATAATCTTGTTTATCTGATTGCCTCCATGTTTCTAAGATAGAGTTGGGTACCTACCATCTCAGCAAAGCATTTTTCACCCATCTGTCCTTGAACATCTTTTTCACCTTAACCAAACCATCCTAAACAGACAAAATTCACATAAAGTCGTAATTATTAAAATCAAATTCAAGCAACTGTGTGCAGCTTTCCTGCATACAGACAAGACCTGAGATATGATACACTACACCCCCCGGCTTGTTAAACAAACTAAAAGCTGTGTTATCATGTGATCACACCATGTAATTAAATATTTCCTGAAAGAGAAAAATCGCACTAAGAACGGACAACGACACCGCGTAATTTTAACCCCTAGGAAATGGCGTCCATCAAGGAAATGTAATTAGTCTCCTTTTGTATGTAATAATAGTTTCCAATTTAAAAATAAAGCTCCAGAGAATACACGTATCTCGGACAGTTTGCAAATAACATGTCTCTTTGGAGAAACATTACCCACTGCGACGCCAAGGCCCTTTTAGTTAACGGCCGGCTTTCATGACTGGACTTGTTGCCACTCCAAATTCAAAGTGATTAGACTAAAGAATTCTCTACAACAGGTAAATATTTAATCCAAATTCAAAGTGATTAGACTAAAGAATTCTCTACAACAGGTAAATATTTAATCCAAATTCAAAGTGATTAGACTAAAGAATTCTCTACAACAGGTAAATATTTGATCTCAGTCCAAATTCAAAGTGATTAGACTAAAGAATTCTCTACAACAGGTAAATATTTGATCTCAGTCCAAATTCAAAGTGATTGGACTAAAGAATTCTCTACAACAGGTAAATATTTGATCTCAGTCCAAATTCAAAGTGATTAGACTAAAGAATTCTCTACAACAGGTAAATATTTAATCCAAATTCAAAGTGATTAGACTAAAGAATTCTCTACAACAGGTAAATATTTACTCCAAATTCAAAGTGATTAGACTAAAGAATTCTCTACAACAGGTAAATATTTAATCTCAGTCCAAATTCAAAGTGATTAGACTAAAGAATTCTCTACAACAGGTAAATATTTAATCTCAGTCCAAATTCAAAGTGATTAGACTAAAGAATTCTCTACAACAGGTAAATATTTGATCTCAGTCCAAATTCAAAGTGATTAGACTAAAGAATTCTCTACAACAGGTAAATATTTGATCTCAGTCCAAATTCAAAGTGATTAGACTAAAGAATTCTCTACAACAGGTAAATATTTAATCTCAGTCCAAATTCAAAGTGATTAGACTAAAGAATTCTCTACAACAGGTAAATATTTAATCTCAGTCCATTCGATGGTCTCATTCTCGTATATCTTAACTATTGGATAATAAAAAAACTACTCGTCCAGTTGGAACTGGTTTGGATTGCATCAGCAATTTGAGGCATATTCTCAACTCGAGTTTACTCCAACTCTGACAACTTATTAAAATATCATCCTAAGGAGTTCACGAGGTCGGTTCACTTCAACAATTTAACAATTTATATAACAATTAAGTCTAGAAATAGGTATAGGCAAATTTACTCCGCCATACCCACTAACAAAATTGCAAAGAAAAACCGTTTCTAAAGGTTACCTAGATCAAATGAAAATTTAACAACATGATTTACTAAAATTAGACTTCGAGTTGCAATCATTAAGACCCAGGCCATATGTTTAATATTCGACTATGAACACAATTAAAAAAACAAACACATGAGAATGTAATAAGCTATTAACCTAATATTAAATTCATAGGCGTTACGTTTCCAGATAATCGCTAAAATATTCCAGTGACTGTTTTACAGCAATAGAAAGAGGTATCAACTTATTGAAGGTAGTCAGTAAACATACCTGGAAAGCCAAATTAAAAACGTTGACTTTATATCTAGACCGTATATAAGCCACGAGCAATATTTTAGCGAAGAAACTATTTAATACGCAGGCCAAATCAATAAAAGAGGCCTTTGGCTTCCACTTAATTCATTTAGTACCAAGGCACGTAATCCAGGGACGCCCAGGGACGCCCGGGACCTAAATAATTAATCTATCGAACGAACGACCACTTGCTTAAATTAATCACAACCTAAACAGTTAACACAAGAAATAGAAATGAGATTATGCAAATAAATAAATATAAAGCCATTCTCGAAACCTTTACAGCTGCAACCTTGTGCTCCCCTCCCCAAGAGATGGTGGCAACGATGAGAGTGGTTTAAAAAACAAGCTCCCAGGACTAATTAACGTTGTTTTCCAAGAACTCATGTGAGGCATATATACATACTGAACAAAGGTGTGCAGAAACGGTTCGAATAACCACTGAGTGTCAGGACTTAATGTATTGTGATGGTAGGCGGCCCATTTGATTAACTCTCATTCATCTTTTAGACAATAGCTGCATTACTAATAAACTCTAACATCCTCTTGTTCGGAAATGTGCTATAGATGCATCCAGTGAGTTGGAAGAAAACGCCTAGACCAACAGATAATTGCACTCAGATGCAGGTTTGTGATTTTGATTTGTAAATGTTCTTCATTTCACCACATAAGAGAAAAATTTACAAATTGTAATTTCTCATTACAATACCAATTAAAAGACAGCTTTTAGGCTAGTGTATTCAATTTCATTTACAATCTATTAATTATATCTTCAGTAAGCTTTCAAACTGCTTTTTCAGATGTAAAGAAAATATTTCCAGTTTGTATTTTAAAATATATTATCTTGAACAATAATATACATATAAAATAGCCTTTATCTGTCATAAATTCCTTTTCAAAATAAGCTGTCTTGCATCAACACATCGTGAATAAACGAAACGTTAAACAGATAAAACTGCATAAAATGTTTTGAGGGAAGAAAAATCAGAGCTGATATAATAATTTTTTACGGTGTTTCTTCAGCTGCAAAATACTAACATAACCTTTATGAAGTAGGTACAATTTTTACCACTCCATTATTATTTTTTTTAAAAGTTTTTTATTGAAAGGTAACTATGATGCGTTCGTCAGGAAAAAATAATTGTTATAGAAATAAATATTTTATAACAAATCACTCTTAATCCTCCACCGCTGGAAT
The DNA here is from genome assembly GCA_028829895.1 of Sinotaia quadrata. Classification (NCBI taxonomy): domain Eukaryota; kingdom Metazoa; phylum Mollusca; class Gastropoda; order Architaenioglossa; family Viviparidae; genus Sinotaia; species Sinotaia quadrata. Next base: position 73,724,452 of record CM054177.1, on the reverse strand, counting down.
TATCGGCATGTTTTAGATGTCTTCAACCAGGTGGGTTGTCGTAATTGAAATAACAACTTGTAGTGCATTCCATATTCTGATTCTTACCCTAAATCTAGGCCGCGTCACCGACAAGCTACACGAATAACTTTAGGCAAAAATAAACGAAGATATCTAAAGAAAATGAAAAAAAAGATTTGAAGGCAGACTATTCGAATTAATGCAATGCAAAATGCAGAAACCATGAAATCAAATTGTACCATCATATCCGATTCAAATTACACGAACTAAGAACAACAAGAAACATTTGTACATTCTCTGCAAGTCGAGTATATCAATAGCTGGGGGACGGACGCTTGATCTCTATTAACTGTGAAAATTCGGCCGTGCAGTGCTCACTCTAATATCTTAGAACTATTCCCACCCACGTTAATGAGTACCGTCTTGCTAAAGCTCCAAGGTAAAGCACCGCCTTCTGGCACTAAATATCGGTTCTGATTATTGCCAGACTTGGCAGATCTCTACAAAGCCGTTGAACTCTTGCACGTTGACTATCGGTTCTTAATGACGCAGCTAAAGTCTTTCCCCTTCCCGCCCCCCACCCTACCCCCCGAATAGGTTGCATTGTGCCCTCTCGTCCTTCTGGCGGCGTCAAGGACAAGTCATTGGGTAGTTATACAACGCCTTCGGTTCTTTCTCTAATTGTCCCTGGCTGCTTGGCTGGTAATATTCGATATGAAGCTGATTTATGTGCCAAGAACGCATTGCGAGCACGTTCAACTCATGAGCACACACACACACACACACACACACACACACACACACACACACACACACACACACACACTCGCAATCACAGATGCACCCAATATCACTGCATATACACATTACATTAATACACATCCAAGTATATGCATTTATACGTGTGCAAACACGCACTCATTCACATACATTTTACTGAAACAAGCAATAAGTACACGCATTTCATTTACACTCAAGTTCATATTTTCGTATACAACAGTTGATCGAGCATGCATTCATACAAAGAAATCTCACATACGCACACACTATACTATACACTCATATGTAAATGCATACTAAATCACTCAAACACGTCAGTATGCACTCACACATGAATTCACACTAAATCACAAACAATAACCCAATAAAAACAAACTAACACAATGCAACACAAACAAACAAGATCTCAATACAAACAACCAGACAAAAGCCTTATACAAACATTTAAAGCAAAACCCTATTACAAGCAAACACTCACTACAAACACCCAATACAAACAAACAAACGGAAAAACACAAATCTAATACAAACAAACTAAAATACACATACAAACAAAGGAACGAAAGCTAAAACAAAGAAATCCCACTAGAATCAAATAAGTAAAAACCCAAGACAAGGAAACAAAAATATATGCAAAGAAACAAAAATCCAGGATAACAGACAAATACCTAACACCCGAATAAACCAAACAAAACCCCAAAATTAACACCACAAGCAAATTAATCTGAAAGAACAAAGCCAAGGTCAGAGGTCCCAGGAAATGATTTGTGGTGCCAAACTTGTCAATACGTAGATTTTACGTGTTTCGAGGCTGGCATTGGCTACTTTTCTTAAAGGCGCAGTTCGTTGTACAGCTGTACTGGTACCAAAAAGCAAGATATTTTCTTTCCTAGAAAATGAAATTTGAAGGTAACACTACTATCATTCTTTTTTTCTTAAAATAATAAATTCAACATTCACCAAACTATTACAAATCTCACCAAAAAATTAAACTACATAATCAATAAATAATAAATAAAAAATCAATACCAGACGTAACGTACCATTAGCCACTATTACTGCTTTAACCAATCTCATTGAACACTACCCAATTCCATTGCACACTACCCAATCTCATTGCACACTACCCAATCTCATTGCACACTACCCAATCTCACAGCATACTACCCAATCTCACTGCATACTACCCAACCCCATTTTAGTCTGGCGCAAAATTGGCTGAAGCCGGAAGCGTCCCACCATTAAAATTGACTGACTGAGATATTTCGATCAACTATATGCAGAAATGTTAGACTTTAGAGAAAAGCAGATGTGTCTTCTTTTAAAATAACGTCTAGTTTTAAAGACGCTCGGATTTAAATATTTACATATTGTGTTAAATCGATGTGTTGACTTCGACACTATCATTCACTCATTCAATGAGGAAATGGTTAACGCCATTAAAATATACTCTAGTGTGGAAGTGAAGACAAGAACGACAATTATATGCGCATGCCCATCTACATAGACAGTGACTATAAATAGAAACATGAATGCTCTGTCAAGTGCGTCTGTTTTAAGCAGATACTAAATACTGTTTAGTAATGTATGCAATATGCAGCATTTAAATCAATATGCCAATGAAGTACTTTTTTCTTAGTTCTGGCGTATAAGAAACATAAGGAAAGCCCCCACCCCCACCCCCACCCCCACTTCGATCTATTTATAGACGTATCTGTGTGTTTGACCGAAATCTTACATTCTCTTTGTTGTACTACTGCGTGTCCGTACGTTCCTGGCTTCCCCAGGGTTAATTTAGTCCACATATCTAGGTGGCTAGGTGGTTAATTACAAGATGTTTGAAGTGCGACCAAGACTTCTTTGGTCTATTTTATTGCTGCTGTGGGATTTTGAGCTAAACGTCTTTCCTGTTCAATTAACGGTTCTTGTGATTTCAGTTTGCAAAAACAGTGTTTATTTACGTCTGTAGTCGACATGCATTTAATAACACATTTCTTTCTTTTTTATTGCTTTTGAAGAGTTGTTCCACCAGAGAATGCATTAATGTATGTATCACTATTTTATTTTTTGCTTTTGTAGATTTGTTTCATCAGAGAATGCATTCATGTATGTATTTTATTTTATTTATTGCTTTTGTAGAGTTGTTTCATCAGAGAATGCATTAATGTACGTATTTTATTTTATTTATTGCTTTTGTAGAGTTGATCCACCAGAGAATGCATTAATGTATGTATGTATCGTTATTTTGGGACTGCATTATTACGTATATGTTTGTGTTTACATTTCATTCTTTCAGATCCTTTATTGTTCAGTACTTTATTGTTGCTCAAAGTATGTTTATTGTAGGTCTTTGTTTTAAATTGAAGTGACATTTTAAATTATGATTCAGAAGTGGGTTTGGCAAAATCTTGCAACCGTCATTTAATGTCGTGGATGGCATGTTGTCGTGTGTTTGGTCCGACAAATACTCTCATCGACTGGGGACAAAACAAAAAAAAAAAGCAAACATCTAATTATATCGGACAGATCTGCACAGCACTAAAAGAAGAAAAAAATCTGTACGGATCAATGCTATAATAGTCTCCCTTTGGAAACAGATCTCCTCCTTAAGTGGCTTCGCTCCTACTTCCGAGAAGCATTTCATAAAAATACTGCAGGCTGTTTCCGGCACAGAACACTTTCAGAGTTTCTCAGTAAACCCGTTGCATTCTGGGAAGCCGGTCTCATCACAAAGCGCTAGAAGTGAAATGCTTGTTTCACTGACTGCCCTCGACGTCATGACGGTGACCGGTGGTCGGAAATCTAGGAATTTCCACTCGTTAACGTCATTGCAGTTAAGGCGCAATTGTGTGAATGAGGTGCTTTGGAAAACCAGCCACTGTCAACGATTTCTTTATTCCAATTTGTTTTCTATCCTAAAACGGAGTTAGCTACAGGAAAGCAAATAATGCTGCAGAGCATAATCACACAAATTATACAAACTTGTAGAGGCAAAAATGTGTGAAGTTCGGAATGTTTTTTATTTCTTGTTACATGCTATTTTATTGGCCATGCTTACACACTCACGGACCTATACATACACCTACACACACTCGCATGCAAGCTCACACTCGTACTACTTACACAGACACACACCACTCACAAACACACTCATACACACTCACCCTCGCACCACTTATATGCACACACCACTCAAACATACACGTACACGAGCACATGGTCACTCACACTCACAAACAAAAACACACATACACACAAATATGCAAGCACACATGTACGCATGCGCGCGCACACGCACCGCTCGCTTAGACGCACGTATACACACATCTGGTATTTATCTCTGCTTCATACATGCACATATCAACAAAAATATCAAGGAATTGAACGGTCTTCAATACGCTACATAAATCAGTATTTTAATTATTAGATACTGATGCAATTTAGGTGCTTACAAGTTCAGACCAAATCTGGTCTTCCAAGAGGAGTCCTAAATACCTTTTTTCAAGCGCTGTTATCACCCCTTACACGAAAACCTGTCTTATTCTAATGAATAGTAATCTTGGCCTAGGCTGCCATCAGCTTTGTGTGGGAATTCTCGTATTTCTTGACCCTAATAATGTGGCTGGGTTAACTTTGCTTGAACCGTCACGGAGACGCTATAAATCGAAAGTATGGATAATGAACAAATTTGCCTAACGTGTGGGAGATTAATATATTATAATTTATGGGACGGGTGTAGAAATAATACAGTTTAGCAGTATTGACAATGGTGGAGATTAACTTTCTTTCTCCTACTTTAGAGGATGAGTAAATGTCCGAAGGAGTTAGCTGTAAAAAATGGATGAGACAGTTATTCTACGAGCAAGAGAATACATTTTACAGTGCAAGTTTGGGCAAATAAAATAACACAGTCATAAATTACAGTTCGCTAATACAAGATACAGTTGACATAATCAAAAATGTCCGAGTAGTTGCAATAATAGAAACTAGTAACTAATATATATTTAATATAATATATAATTAACATAATATGTAATTAACATAATATGTATAATTAACATGATCCGAAGCAGGGGTTTAGTAGAGTGTGTTAATGATGAAGAAACTAATCTGTTAAAAACGATTTGTTCTTCGTTCAAAGAGTTCCACATTGGTATACTAAAAGTTCAGACACTTCCTTATTTGTATTCTCACAGTTAAGGCAGTTTTCATTCGTACCCTGACAGTTCAGAAGTTCTGTATACCTACCCTGACAGTTAAAATAGTTTCGTATACGTACCCTGACAGTTCAGATAGTTTAGAATACGTACCCTGACATTTCAGATAGCATCGTATATATACCCTGACAAATCAGAAGTTTCGTATACGTACCCTGACAGTTCTGATTGTTCCTCATGTAAATTTGACAGTTAAGAAGTGTTGTATTTCACTTTTAGAACTTCATACTATTACTTAGACATAAGTCATCGTGACAATATTGCATTCACGTAAACTGAAATATTTAATATTTATTACGATGTCGTGGCCGGTACTTGGCGGAGTAGACTAATAGTGTTGCACTGAGCACGCTTGTAAGATGTTTGAGCGATTTGAGAATTATCCATTTTAAATGCAGTCCATTATGTGCAGATAGTATTTATGACCCGTGAAGTGTTTTGTTTTTGTTTTTTTGTTTTGTTTTACTTCTCCACTTTGTAAGTACGAATATGTGTTTGTTGCGATGATTTGCATTTCTTTAACAGTCAGAACTTGTTCCTGTTGATCTTTGTTTACCTGAAAGAAATAAAGTGGCTTTGGGCAGGTGGCACTGCTGATTACTGTACATCTTCTGTTTCAAGGCAACATTAAGCATTGTCAAAACAAGGGTTTTCTTCTCCTGACATTCGTCATTCTCGAGTTTTCTAAGCAAAAGTTCCTTCGCGAGATTTGGATGGGATTCAAATTATTAGTCCTTATTTGCTTACACCGTCATCCACTTGTAAAGGAATTTCAGCCGTTACTTTTCCTTCTACATCATTACAACTTATCTCTATTACAGACCTTCCTTTCTTCGTCACTACAACTTACCAAATTATCTTTATCACAGACTTTCCCTTTTACGTCACACGAAACACGACTTTATTACAGACTTTCCCTTCTACGCCACTGAAACTTATCTTCAGCACATATTTTTCTTTTTACGTCACTACAGATTATCTTAAGTACAGATTTCCCTTCTACGTCACTATAACATATCTTTTCACACACTTTCGTTTCTAAGCCACAACAATTCATCTTCATCACAAACGTTTCCTTCTACCTCACTAACATTATCTTTATTACAGAGTTTCCTTTCTGTGTCAAAATAACTGAACTTTATCAATGAATTTCCCTTCTACGTCACTATAACTTATCTTCATCACATATATTTTTTCTACCTCATTAAAAAGATTTTTATTACAGACTTTCCATTCCATGTCACTATAATTTATCCTTATCACAGACATTCCATCCCATATTTCTATAACTTATCTTTATTACAGATTTTTCCTTCTACGACAAAAAATAATTATCTGTATCACAAGCTTTCCCTTCCACGCTACTGAAACCTGTATGTATCACAGACTTTTCCTTCTAACATCACTTAATGAATAATTTTATTATTTGTTTTTCCTTTAGGGACAAACGTGATGAATTGAGGTCTGAAGATAGTCATAGTCAACAGAGGAAATGTCGATTTAAAACAGTTAAGTCTTCAGCATAATATGTAATTCACTTTGACCTTACCCATTCAGAAATGAGAAGATATTTTGAAAATATTGCATACCAAACATTTCCAAACAGAATGGAGGTACAGTGACTTTAGTCTTTTGTCACGAACTTGAGGAATAAGGAACGCAAGCTGCCCTGAGACTATATTTATTTCGAACAGGACAATGGCACAGTGCATTGAGAGTGTGCCACAAGCAGGAGGGAGACACAGTATCTTTAGACAATTTTTTTATCAGGAAATGGGCAGAACCCCATGTCCCCCCCCCCAGTCTGATGCGTTGAAGCCAGAGTGACGGCTAGGAGATCAAAGCTTTTTTCTTCCGAGATATCATTTTTCTGGTAGTCGTGCTAATTCTATTATTTGGCAAGACCCACAGGGGGTGAGAGAAACTGTCACAATATATTCTGAATGAACAGCGATGAGAAACTTGATAACATTCTGGTTCGAGTGATCGACATCACACATTAATGGGTTGAAGACTTTCAGACAGCAAGTAGACTGATGACCCCACCGCAGTGGCGATCTCTTACGGCAATTGGAGCTATGTCCATTTCATTTTTATGTGGCATCTGGCACAATGCTTTCCAGTGTGGTTTTAATTTCTTGCTAAAGCGTTCACTATGGTGAGCTCTATTGTTATTATCACAGCGTCTGGGGGCGTGAAGCTAATCCAGACATTTTCCAGACACCCGAACTAAAGTAGGCTGGATTAACGAACAAATTATTGTAATAGTAAATCAACATAAGACAGCGCGTTCAAATTTATATTGTCTGCAACCCACCCCAAGGGAGGATTCCAGACATTCATTCCCCAACTTTTAGTGAACAAGAAAACCACAGACATCATGAAAACACCCAATGGTTACTGAGTCCTTCCGTCTATCAATTTCTGTGGAAGAATTTCTTGAGGCAAACAGCACGCGTGATGCAGTTAGGTATTGTTTTATTTTTTAGGCAATAATATTTTTTGAGCATCAAGTGATAAAACTTTGCTTCAATCTTGAGTTGAAGGGTCAGTGTTGAGAAAGTAACCAGCCGACTGCCAGGCAAAGTATGTACCTCTGTCGTCCCACTCTGTATCCCGCACCCCGCAGAACATGTCTCAGTTCGTGTCCTACCAACATTCCAATTAACGAAAACAACCCCAAAGGGCTGGATATTTTGCACACGTTTAAAACATAACGTAATTTTAATTTACTGCGCACAACCAATGTTTCCTCTAAGGTGCGCGGCTGCGCAGCACATTAGAAAATTCCGCGCACAAGTTTTTGTAGCAAGCGCAAGCAGCCGCCAGTTCTGCGCACACAGACAAAAGTTCCGCGCGCACTGGAAAAAGTTCCGCGCACAAAGGAAAAAGTTCCGCGCACACAGGAAAAATATTAGACACAACAAGCATCTTTTTAAAACGGCAGCAAAACAACAGAACAAAATCCTTCAAACCTGTCACGTAGCTTATGTCAGAGTGCATTCAATTATCATTATCATATTCTCCCTTGGTCATCTTTAAATGTCACACAGCTCTGATTAGAGGTTTCAAGATGTCAGTTCAAAATTGGAATTTATTAATGATGTCACCTATAAAATTTAAAGAGAGAGGGAATGAGAGAAAGAAGAGAGAGAGAAAGAAGAAAGAGAGAGAGACGTACCAATTTGTTTTCTTTTCAATTGATTGAAAAACAATAAAAATAATGGATGAAAAAAATTCCCTTTACAGTTATAGCCATATGTGAAAGCGGTTACACTTTGTTTTATGTTCTTCCGTTCATATAAATTTTCTTTCTCAAACACCTCATCGTGAATAAATTATTGTAATCAATATAGAATTAGTCAGTCTTTTCATTTAAACCAGTGTCCTCATACATACTATTTACAGTATAGAGTTAATAATATGTTTGATTCCTTTAACGTCTCATCGTAATCATTATCATCACTACTGAGTTAATCACCCTTCCCATTCCCAAAAGCCTAATTCTACACGTTGTCCCGACTAGAGAGTTAATCACCCTTCCTAATCACCCTTCCTATTCCTGAAAGCCTCATTCTACACGTTGTGTTCACTGTCGGGTTAATTTTAATAGCTGGAGGGAAGAACTAGCTGTTGCACTGTTAAAATAACTTTTCTGGCTTGAAACGTGTTAAGAACGCACGAGCTGAACACATTCTGCGCTAATAAATAGTCTGAACTCTCTATTAGTTAAAGGGGGGGGGGAATCCTCTTCAATCCTACATTTTTTAATTAGCATTACGCATCCAATTGCACATACTGTTGCAACAGCTGCAATAATAAGTAAAAATTATACCCCTCCTCCGCCAATATTGCTCCTATTATAACGTTTTATTTTTCTGTCAACAGCATATGTTTTTTTTGTTTTTTTTTACTTGAAAACCTCCAACTATTTCAGGACAACATTATTTTTGTAAAAGCTGAGCCATGTGTTCTGTAGCCAAGAGCAAAATAAGATAGAATTAGAACGTACACACAATTCAGGCGTTAGTTCAAGAGTTCACAAAATAATTTGTCTTGCTATTCCTGTATTTCTCAAAATCAAACAAACAAACAAAAAAAAACCAAACAAAAAAAACCCTTTCTTTTATGTACTCTGCAACTTTGTTTTATATCAGTTTTTATATCAGTCAGCAGATATCATTGCAGTATGCGTTTGCTTTAGTCTGTACTATTTTTAATATTGCCTCTGTTGCTGTTCACTCTGATAGCTAAGAACTGTTGATGCATAATGCATATACAAGCAGTGTTCGTTTGCACACTCGCTTCTGTGTATTTTGTCTCTGTTGACTAATAAATAGTAATGTAGTATGTATTTATGTCTCCAACATTTTTCTTTTAAAACTCTCAACAGCAAAATTTGTCTTAGTTAATTTTTTATTTGTCCCTGTTAGTGTTGTTTTTCTTCTTTTTAAAAAAAAAACCCAAATTGTATTTGTATGTTTTCTCTATGAATGACCAAACTGTATCTCTATCACTATGTTTTCTCTATGAATGACCAAACTGTATCTCTATCACTATGTTTTGACTATGAATGACCAAATTGTACCTCTATCACTGATTTTTCTATGAATGACCAAACTGTATCTCTGTCACTATGTTTTGACTATGAATGACCAAACTGTATCTGTATCACTATGTTTTCTCTATGAATGACCAAACTGTATCTCTATCACTATGTTTTCTCTATGAATGACCAAACTGTATCTCTATCACTATGTTTTCTCTATGAATGACCAAACTGTATCTGTATCACTATGTTTTCTCTATGAATGACCAAACTGCATCTCTGTCACTATGTTTTCTATATGAATCACCAAACTGTATCTTTATGTTGTCTCAATAAATCAACAAAGGGTAATATGTAATTACCTCTGTTAGTGTTGTATAATAACCTAGTAGTAGTGTAGGAGGGCACTCCCGACTTCCGCCGTTTTCGCGGTATAATAATCTGAACCGACCAGCTATATTTATATGAACGAGCCACTAAAGAGTTGTCTTCTCTTTTAGTACGAAGTGTTCCACTCACGGAAACCTTCTGTGACCGAACATGTTGGTTGATGTTGCGGAATAGAGAAAACGTTTATAACGCCAAAACATCCGCCAAGTGAGAGACGAGTGGGTGTCTGTTAGAGGATCATTAATAAAATAAAATTAATATTCTCATCACGTGAAATTAGTTATGAAAGTTTATATTGGTCATAAAGTTTATAATGATATTCATTAACTAAGTGGCGTGCCCGTGTCACGCTATCTATCTATCTATCTATCTATCTATCTATCTATCTATCTATCTATCTATCTATCTATCTATCTATCTATCTATCTATCTATCTATCTATCTATCTATCTATCTATCTATCTATCTATCTATCTATCTATCTATCTATCTAACTATCCATCTATTTATTTATCTATGTATCTATCTATTATCTCTCTCTCTCTCTCTCTCTCTGGAGATAATTACTAGCCCGCACCTGTGCCCTGGAGGGTCATAGTTTTACAATATAAAATTGATTACTATAATCTAAAAATAATATCTAAAATCCATGCCTTACAGGAAGGCCTTTTTCTAGGGGTAAATTGGGTGAATGCCTATCTAAATGCCACTTGCGGCTCCTCCCCCACTCACTCTCCACTTAATGGACGTGGACGGTCATTGGATAAGTAGAATGACCACTATAACTTGCCCAGAATATCTGGAATAACGCCCTTGCACACAATAGTCCATAGAATTCACACAAATTCACCTCCAGAGCACAAAGTAACCCAATGAAGAATTTACATTAAATTCACTTCCAACGGAATCTGATTACTATCTCTCAGGATTTATTCGGCTAGTGAGACTGACAAAATTCAGAGGCAAAAACTGGGTTTATTTACAGTTTTGATAGTGTGGGGGATAAACGATTGAATGACTGGAAGAACAGGAACATTCTGGAGAACATGGATTCAAAACCCCAGCGGACACCTCAAGCTACTGTAAAGATAAGTTCAGTGCACAGGCCCTGATCACTCATAACTGGGCGACGTTTGTCGGCACCCAGACTAAAGGGACTCTGGCCAATTCTTGCCTGTTGATCTCGCTCCGAAGTCAGACCACGCCAAACACGCCCCGTCTAATGTGTCTCTGGTACCCGACACAATCTTAATCCATGGCCGCTGAGACAAAACAGCTTCAAACCAACTGTTGACCCAAAACAGACCTGAACAATGCTCACATCTCGATAGTAATGTAGATATGCAGAACAAACATTGCCCTAGTCAGCAAAATGTCAAACACGTGCACAAGCAGAAAAATACTGCCTTCAACAAGATTCAAATAAAATATTTACAATAGAAGAAGTATGCTGCCGACATCCACAGCACACTAAAACTTCACACAGAAACAGTCAAGCATTTCAAAATATCACGTACTAACTACAAATACGAATATTAATAAAATATTAAATAAATAAGTAGAAGAGGATTAATTCAGCAATTAATTAAGTATATATATATAAGGAATTTTATTTTAGATTTTTGCACCATCCATCCATCGATCTGCCTGAAACAGTAACATCATCATCATCATCATCATCATCATCATCATCAATCATCATCAACTGTTTTTTTAAAATATCCATTGGTCGTATTCCACTGGCTTGTTACACATTTTGACTTCTAGCATGTTTTGTATACTGCTAATGTAACAATATAATAAACATATGTCACTGCTGAAATGCCAGTCATAACGTGATAGATCCCAGAGTCCAGATGACCTTATCCAAAGGCTCGGACCTACATCGTTCAGAAGCAGAGAGAAATAAAATTTCTCCCTCTTAGGAAAACGTTACAATTTCATGACATTGAACTTGAACTTAGAAATACAAATCCATGGGTCATGAGGCCCCGAAATGATGGCGAAAAGATATATTACTTGTGACTAAAGGATAAATGAATGATCAAAGATGAAAGCCTGTGTAGGTGATGAAGAATTATGATAGAAGTATGGAAGATGAAGTATGGATGATAGAAGTATGGATGATAGAAGTATGGAAGATGAAGTGGCGAATTTCTGTTACGTTTTGCTAGGAGATGGGCAAGATGTTAATTCTCCACCACCCTGGGCCAGCGTAGCCTTAGGCTAATCCACAAAACACACCTTCTGACTGGCCACACATGTTAGAAAGATGAATGGTAGATAATGTAGAATAGAGGAGTGATAATTCTAGAAGATAGCTCGAGCCCCCCTGATACATACAGCCAGGATAGTAAATAAATACAGGTGACAGACTACAACATATAACATGTGAATCACGCTAACAGGAATTGTATATGTATCAATAATAATTGTATTCAACAAGAAATAACAGAAGATATGGTTACATATAACAAACATTACAATTGGCGTATAAATATACATAATTTTAGTTCATATTCACGACCATATGATGTTGTAAGAGAATGTTCGTTTTGAGTCATATGGCACTATAGCTGTTACTTGGGTCATTCATACGGGCAAACTCTAAATGGGTTTATAAGAGAATACTGAATGTTTCTGACTGAACTCTAATATACGTTTGTAGAGTTTGTCTACAACTACACTGAAGTTGTTCAGCTTGTTGGTTTTATAGTCACTTAACTTTGGTTCCTGACATGACGTCTGGGGTCCCAGTACTGTAGACAAATATGTATAAACAGTTGCAAGCGAGGTCTGTGGAACTGTTTCTCAGGCCTGTGGGTCCATTCCATTCTGGTGTTGCTTCTGGCTAGATGCTCAATAAATTCAACAAGTGAGATAACGTATCAGATAAAGTCTCTGAGAAGGTACCAATCTGCCAATAAAATACACATGGGCTACGAAATTATTCTCTTGTGTTCTCTGACTGAACACTCTATAGCTTACATGGTTTTCATACATTTACATATTATAAGCAAAATATAACTATATAAAATATATTTAATGTCAAGAGATAAACATAATATTAGTTAGGCAAGCAAAACCACATACCTTTAGCAGTATACAGAGAATGATTCACTTTTGTGGATAACTGCCGATAATGTTAGTAGTATGAATATACTTTGTTAACACCGGGAACCCAAATATATGTTGCTTCGACGGTCAGCTGCAGTCGACTAAAAATTTACATGTGTTTCTAGTACATTCGTTCATATGGCTGAGCTGTATTTTGAGTGGTTAGTTTAGTGAATTGTCTGGAACATTCAGGCGCATTTCCAGTCTGGGGATAAGAGTAAAAATTTCTATAAAGTAATCTTTAGTCTATTTTTAGAGGATGGATAGATGTGTGCCCCATATGCCATTATGTGAAAGATAATATAAAGGTTAGATGAAAGAATGAGGATGAGACATGACAGCTACATAAGTGGTTAAACAGAGAAATAAATGAGTGGTGAAAAAACGAATACATAATTGAACATTATGAATGAATGAATGATTGATGATGACGACGATGATGAATAGGTAGATGAATGAGTGATGAATGATAATGATGAGAAAGTTACCAAAGTAAAGGGATACTCAGCCACTCTCACACACAAGGACATTTTAATTAAAGAAAATTAATTAATTTAACTAATTTTTTAATTATCTATCCACAACTTCTTTAGTTTAAATATTGATGACATTCAAATAGTTGCTGTTTGTTTGAGTAAATAGAAATATTCGAGAGCACTTTCATTTTAAAAAGCAAGTAAAAGAAATCAATGTTCAATTCTCAGGCATGCAATTTATAATAATCAAGCTCTCAGCACTTAGTCATTATTTATTCAATACACCATTATCGTGAACGCGATAATATGTCGTGGTTATTTATTACATAATTATAAAGCTTTTAAAGAAACAAACATCACACAATCAATGCTATTTCTATTGGATTCTACGTTCGTGATTAATATGCATTCAATATGTAGTTACGACCCTTTCTGGCAGGCAGGACATAATTTTTAAACGGTCCACAACAATTATCAGACACTTATGCTTATTTCAATGTACAATTCTTAAGCAACCGATTCGTAATTATGAGATATTTTATTTTACGCAGAAACGCAGTCGAGATGCAACTTGTAACGACTCACTGTTGAAACCTGGCCTTCATGATACAGTCCAGATTGTACGCATTGCCCCCTCCCCACCCCAACCCCAACAATTACTTCATTGCACAGTTATCAAACAGTCCTCAAATACAGATCAAATCTCAGACAATCCCTCAAATATAATTGAACGATACTTATTTATTTTTTTAAAATAACTTTATGTTTTGACACATTTGTTATGTGTAAGTTTTCTTGTAACAGTCAAACCGAAACTCAGAATAATATATTATGTATGGACGCTACTATCAGCCTTAAGGCGAAGATCTTTAAGTAATGAAGGGTATGTATAGGTGTCTTAGGGTGAAAAACCTTAATGAGTGAAAATATATTATGCAAGGACGTTACTACCTCTTAGCGTGAAGAACCGTGATTAGTGAGAAATAGGCAGTTATGGAAACGAAGTAAAACATTGTAGACGAAATGCTGGCCTACAGTTGTCGCTCTGCAGCTAAAGCCGTTTCATTCCCCGGGCGTATATGACGTCAGGGATGATTAAAGTTTAATGAAGTCATAATGAGTTAATTTGTCAATTTCATGCCTTTTGAGTATTTTTCGTTTTATGTTTACAATAAGTGAATGGCTGATCCTGTTTTATGTTTACAGTAAGTGAATGGCTGATCCTGTGCACAACTAGGAATCGTCTTCGTGAAAAATGCCGATATGCTTGACAAAAGAACAGTGTTGTTCTTACTACGTGTTTGTGTGTATGTGTAAGTCTACGCGTGCGAGTGTGTGTGGGAGTGGGAGTGTTAAGTCTGTGTGTGCTAGCGTATGTATATATATATATATAAATAAATATATATGTGTGTGTGTGTGTGTGTGTGTGTGTGTTAGGTTTTGCTGAATGTCAGAGTTTGTTTGAGTCGAAAAGGTGTAACGTTTGCAAGTCTACAATAAACATTTTCAAATGAATAATTTTGCACAGTGAACCGCAAATATTATGCCCCATAAGTCTGGTGAGAAAATCTAACTCGGTTGCTCAGCTGAATTTGTGCTGAAATACTCGAGGAAATGTCACTAACCTTTGACCGCCTGGATGTCTATTAAATGTACTTGCAGACTTCACTCGAGCACGGATGTCGCTAACCTTTTGACTGCGTGAATGTCTATTAAATGTTCTTGCAGACTTCACTCGAGCACGTTTGTTTAAGAGTGACTGTTGAATCGGAGGAAAGAAAATGACAAGTGATCGTGCTTACAAAACAGGTTTTATTTTAAAAAATATCCTACAGATTGTTTTATATGGCGTCAAATGAGGGTTATATTTTTGCAGAGATGCGATAACTTATTTTCTGATTTGAGAATATATATTTATCATTTATTGTAATAATAATATTAACAGCAAGGCCAATACAACAACAACAACAACTACTACTACTACTACTACTGCTACTATTACTACTATTCAAAATCTATCTTACAAGCAGCTTACACTTTAACATAATTAGATGTGTGATAAGAGTGACAGATTTCTTCTCGACTTTAAAAAAGCCACTAGCGCTAAAGCTTATACAAAACTTGCTGTGAACGCTAGAATCTATATATTATACCATTAGAGTTGCTCAACAGCGCGTGTCGCTAATATTATCTAGACTGCGTGTGTTATAAATGCTACATCTAAAATCTAGACAGTGTTATCGAGACTGTGTGTGTCATAAATATTACGTCTAGACACTGCGCGTCATCATTGCTGTCTAGACTTCATTATCATCTCGACTGTGAACTTTTCGACGTTACAGTTTAGATAGCACAGCAGCATTCCTTTCAAAAACTTTTACGTCCAAACGGCTCGTTTATTAATGCCTCTACAATGCGTGATATCTCCAGAACACAATCGAGCCTCAACTCTAGAGAGCCAACCTAGCAAGGCGAGTTCATTGAATTTAATACGAAGCACGCCTTGAACTGTAGATTTGTAACTTTGGGCTATCATCATCAGACACAATTATCTTTACGCTCATGGCTAGGCCATCTTAATTATTACATCTTCAGATACCATTGACTCTCGATTGCATCCATGGACGTACAGTTTGCGACCTAGGGTAACGTACCTGACTTAGGATGATTGCATTCAGTGACGTATTTTAGTGATCCAGGATAACATCGTGTGACGTAGAAGTGCATGCACTAATATACGCTTAAACTGAGGATGTCTTTTGACGTAGGAGTACATGCGTTGACCTATCGCTGCAGTACATTGATAAGACACAGTTCCGTGTTGAAACTGGTTCTAGTTCAAAGCTAGCATGGTGCTGGTCTATTTTGCTGCAAGACTCTACCCTTAGGGATCAGATTCTGTTCAATGATTTCGTCCGTGATGGCGAAATGTTTCACACTTGGGTTCGTGCATCTATTTTTCTTGAGGGGAATGCCGATGAACGCACTTCTCTGTCGAAGATGGTGTTCAAATGCTGTAGAGTTGGTTCATGACTTGAGATCAATTTCATTTTTCGATGTTTACAACACTAAGTGGATGCATTTTATGAACTTTGTATAAACACTTGTAGTCTGTCACTTGTAGTTACTTACATTACCTGGCTGTAAGTATCAGAGGATTCGAGCTATCTTCTAGAACTTATCACTCTTCTATCCTACATTATCTGTCATTTATCTTTCTAACACCTGTGGCTAGCCAAAAGGTGTGTTTTATGGATTAGCCTATGGTGTGGGGAGGCCCAGAATGATGGAGAAGTAAAACGTCACATTTTCCCTTCCTTCCTTCCTAATTTCTTTTTCAAATTTTAGATTAATGCACTGGACCTGTTTTGTTTTGACAGTATGTTAAACTTTATATTTGGTCTTTCGAGAGAAAAGTTAATTCTGACCATATATTACTGATATGCCTGTTTGTAAGTTTCTTGATGAAGGGCACCGTTAGGTCACTTTGGTCTTTATTGTAGTATTTACCACTCACATAGAACTAAGATGACATCACGTGTTTTCTCAAAGTCTAGGAATTACATATCTGAGTGACATTTTAATTTGATTAAGTTCTGGAGAAGCTTGGTAAAAGAAAAAATACCTTCCACAGTTATATTATGTTTTTAAAAAAGTTTAAAAGATCATTACTCACGGAGCCAATCCAGTTTAGAACACGATTTACGTCAGAGAAACAGCTGTGTTACGATTTACATCAGAGAAACAGCTGTGTTACGATTTACATCAGAGAAACAGCTGTGTTACGATTTACATCAGAGAAACAGCTGTGTTACGATTTACATCAGTGAAACAGCTGTGTTACGATTTACATCAGAGAAACAGCTGTGTTACGATTTACATCAGTGAAACAGCTGTGTTAC
Organism: Sinotaia quadrata; assembly: GCA_028829895.1. Taxonomy (NCBI): domain Eukaryota; kingdom Metazoa; phylum Mollusca; class Gastropoda; order Architaenioglossa; family Viviparidae; genus Sinotaia; species Sinotaia quadrata. The sequence continues at coordinate 73,707,021 of CM054177.1, read as the reverse complement.
GATTTACATCAGTGAAACAGCTGTGTTACGATTTACATCAGAGAAACAGCTGTGTTACGATTTACATCTGTGAAACAGCTGTGTTACAGTAAGTCTGGCTTGCCCTGCCACTATAAATTAAAAGTTGAAAGCTGAAGAAATGTTATTCATTACACATGCACGAAGCTGCATATTTATCAGGAGGATGCAGTCCTTATTTTTTTTATATCTTAAGTGTGCACACAAATAAGTATGGAATTACATTAGATTGACAGATTAATCTCGTGAACATTTTTTACTTTATGTAGTATTCGATATTTGTCTGCTTGTTTAGTCAGTCCCTGCATAATAACCAGGTTTCATGAATATCTTTTTTTATTTCCAAAAGATTGATAGACATATATACTCAAATATTAAAAACTTAATTTCTTTCAGTTGTAAACACCTTGAGTTTCAAGATTGGTATGTTGGTATGTGTATCTATCTATCTATCTATCTATCTATCTATCTATCTATCTATCTATCTATCTATCTATCTATCTATCTATCTATCTATCTATCTATCTATCTCTCTCTCTCTCTCTCTCTCTATCTATCTATCCATCCATCCATCCATATGTCTGTGACGGGTATTTTTTACAGTAGAAGTGCATCTATAATGTAACGCACATCTCAAATGTGGACCTGCTCTACCCAATGTTAATCATTGTATTATAAACAAATACTATGGATTAACACTGACCTGTCGTATATTCCGATATTTGTGATGGTCATCCACGTTCATCGGCCCCTTTATATCAGACTTATCAATTATTATATGATTCCCCCTCACCATGAGAAAAGGCCTTTCTTTCCAAAATATATTACTCAGTGTGACAAAGTAAATTTGCCCATCCATATTTTTAATTTTAATTGTATATAAGTTGCTAAATTGTCAAAGTGACCCGACCTTGTGCACTCCTTATAGTGTTATTTTAAATGTGTTTGAGTTGAAGTAAACAGACTGAGGCTAGAACATTCTAGATTTGCTGACCTTGTAGAAACAGAGTGAGCAGCTTTTTTTATTATCCAATGATTATGATTTATGAGAACGAGACTAGCCAATGGGCTGAGTTTAAGGAGTTTACTTGCAGTAGAGAATTTATGACTTTATGAAATTAATGACTACCTACACCTTTACAATACTATTCTTTCCATTATGCAAGAGTGACTCTCGAGCGTCACAACAACACACACAAAACACACAATCACACACACAATATCAATACAAGGTTCAGTAATAATCTTATTGGCTGTCTTGTTTCTTGGTCAGAGTTCAATTCCTTTGACAGACCAATAATCAATATCTATTATTTTTTCTTAGTGTTCATTTCACTCCTCACGAATGTTCCTTAAATACTTTTACTTTCAATTGATGTACACACACTCAAAAGTGCTCATAACATCATAGATAAGAAAGGGATTATTTAGATAGATAATCTTTTAAGTTGACTTGACCTGAATTGTACAATTTCATATTTCCTGCCCTATTGCTGGTGGAGTAAGAATAAGTGACGTCAGAGATGGATCACTTGCACGTTCACCTCATTAGGTCACTTACAATCCCTAGTCAGTTGTAACTCATTGTAGGGCCTCAGAATCGAGCTTGGAACCGGATGGGGGAGGAAAAGTGTTGCTGATTTTCTTTCAATACGCCATTTTACCATGTGTGCTTTAAAGTGGAGTATCTTCAGAAAAATAGATCTTTATGCCAACGTGATGATTTGAAGAGTAATTTAGATTGAAATATTTTTTAGAAATACAACTTGTTATCTATATTTTACAATTTTTTATTGGTCATCTTCAGCTGCCAGTACTCAGCCTTTGGTTTTTTTAGTTATGATGTATTTTTAGTTAGGATGTCAGCTAATTTCAGTCGCTCATTGTTACTCACTGTCTGGTTAGAAATCTTCCCACAACTTGTAGGCTCAGCTAATTTGGAGATGCTGGATTTCACACTTCTAAGACATGGATGCTAATCATTTTTAGAATGAGGTCACCTCGGTAAATTGTTCACTTACAATAAAAAAAAATCTAGAAAACAGTCTTCACTAATTTTTGCTAAACATTGCATTGCACTTAATGTGTAGAACACGATGTTTATTTTAAACATACACTACTATATTAGTAGTAATAACAAAAATAAAAATACATTTTCATATATAATCGATCATGCAGACACAGTTGTATATAATAATTGACAAGCAGAAGAAAGGGTGAAAATATTTGGCCTCCAACCTCCCCTGTCAAAGTTGTGAGTTTGGCTTTGTTTAGCCAAATCTTCTCTCTCTTTGTGTGTGTTACGAACAAGTACACAAAAGTCACGTGATTCTTTTTCCTTCTTAACATGAATGATCGGCACATTGCACGATAAGTTAGACCGATTGACCACGCCTAAATCTTATTTACCTGTCTGTTTATTTCACATTTAGTGCACCAAGTAATATCAGGTTTAATCTATCAGTTTTGCTCGTATGGATGGGAGATCATTTATAAAGTCTACGACCAACTAGCTCATTTGAAAATAAATGCATTTTCAAAGTGACTGTCGAACTTATTTTCTTGTCTCACTGCCTCTGCAATGAGACATTCGGCATGCGTTATCATTTCCCTCATACTATTTAAATATGCAGGTTTTCGATTATAGTGGTTTTGTCATTACTGTTTGAGCACACTTCACTGATTTTCTCACTTCGCTCAAGTCTGGAACTTTAGTTTCAACAGCCTCTGCAACTACAGACCTTGTACTCTTTACTTCCATTTTTTAGTTCCAGCCTGGAGGATCAGGCTCTATGGAATCTACCCCTAATTTGCTAACTGCATGCACTCCATTCAATAGTGAAGTTATCTCGCTCATCCGCTCACTTTTCTCACACCTCCTTCATTCACTCAACTATCCTGCCTGTTTTTCTCTATAAAATAGTTGGCTGTAGTGATTATACATTTTCTTTCACAGGGCACTCATACACAATCTCTTCTCTTCCATCTTGTTTACTTTCCTCTACGAAATAATAATGCCAGACATATCTAGAGGATGCGTTCCACTTTCATAAAACACTCACTAGCAGTTTTCTTTTTTTCTCTCACTATTCTGACACTGCAGAGTTGTCTTCTCTGTGAGACGACTGTCATCCCTGATTCTGACAGCGCTCAACGAAAGTGTTTATGTTCTCTTGGTGTCAAGTCTGTCTGCAAAGAATTCGTACACAATTTCTGTTTCAAAATGTCCATGCTATAACCAGCCGTTGAACCGCTATCACCGAATTGGTGACATCATCGATGACTGTTCTGGTGCATCATCGATCTCCTATACCTGAATGGGTGAGGAGTCTATCACTTCCACCCCTTTTGTCTTAGTCAGTAGGCACATCTATTGGCCGCTCTCCAACTACTGCACATAACTCGCTGATCAACCCACCTCCACTCTGATCGGCGTCACAAGACAGGCAGTGTTTAGTTACGTCAGTCATCATATCTGGCCTACAATTTCCATTCAGCAACACGGCCCAAAGTATCACCATTATCTGTATGGCCTACAATTTCCTCAGCAACACGGCCCAATGTCTCATTAATTATCTGTATGGCCTACACTTATCGTCAGCAACACGGCCTAAAGTATCATCATTATCTGTAAGACATGTGAATCGTTGAGTTGCACCTTCCTCTGACACGTTTCAAGCAAATTACATAATACGTGTACAGCTCTGAGATGAGTGGCTTCCTCTCTTAACTGACTGATATTAGCTTTCTCCTCAGAAAATGACGCCATGGCCTGATCATTAATCATGGGCTGCAACCTAAGAACTGGTAACGCCACTAATGTATGTCCCCGTTTCCCTACAATTGAAAAAAATGACTTGGTCCTTGTTCCCTCCTGAGCTACCCAAGGAATCTATATCTACTTTCACCGTTGGTGTGGTTTGAGTTTTGCTTTCTGGATGATCTACTTTTGCATGATTTGGTAAATGCGGTGCATGCATTGTTTGTGCAGATGCTGAATGCGGTTTTGAAGGCTTGCTTGCATGGCTCACACACTTCTCTCTAGAGATTTGAACCCCTATAAGCATTCTCATATATGAATGCAGCCTTAACACACTCTGCCAATCCTACAAATCACCTCTCTTTAGTGAATGCGATCAGCGATGGTGAACAAATCCTTTAACACTTGGTCCTTGACGAAATGAGTTTTTATTTCTTTTGGTTTGCTTCTGTCTGTCCTTTCTAATTGTAGCCTGCATGTCATTAAATATTTTAGTCTGTCAGCCGCTAGCATGAACATTTCCGATTGTTGATGTGAAAACTGTCAGAAAAGTTTTCTATGCATCTCACTTGAAACATGGAAAAAATACTAACAATTCTCTCTTGTAATTGTCATAAATCAAATTTTCTTCTGGCAGTTTCTCAAACGTTATTTCGCCTGTCCTCTTAAATATGACGTCATGTATTGGCCCCAACGTCCACTCCGGAAACCCGTAGCTGAAGCAATGTTTTCGAAATTACGAAAATAATCGCCTGTGTTTTCGAATTTTTTGTCAAATGGTTTAAAATGAAATTTAGTGTTGTTTTGTGGTTTGGTGCGTCAGTAAGTGGTGCAATATTTTTTATTTCCTAAAGTTATATGGACATTTTTACATGTTATAAACTTAATTTCTTTTAGTTGTAAGTGCCTTGCATTTCAAGATCTATCTATCTATCTATCTATCTATCTATCTATCTATCTATCTATCTATCTATCTATCTATCTATCTATCTATCTATCTATCTATCTATCTATCTATCTATCTATCTATCTATACATCCATCCATCAATCCATCCACCTACCTACCTACCTATCCATCCATCCATCCACCCACCCACCCATCCATCTAACCTAATCTCTCTCTCTATCTACAACCCATCCATCCATCCACCCACCCAACTATCTATCTATCTATCTATCTATCTATCTATCTATCTATCTATCTATCTATCTATCTATCTAACTATACATCCATCCATCAATCCATCCACCTACCTACCTACCTATCCATCCATCCATCCACCCACCCACCCATCCATCTAACCTAATCTCTCTCTCTATCTACAACCCATCCATCCATCCACCCACCCAACTATCTATCTATCTATCTATCTATCTATCTATCTATCTATCTATCTATCTATCTATCTATCTATCTATCTATCTATCTATCTATCTATCTATGTGAGATTATGTGTATTTGATTATCATTTAATACATTATTATAATTAACGTGACACTTCTGTGTCATCTCAGATAAACATATAATAAATTCTTAATTTAAAATAATTCACTCATCTTCCCGTTAAATGCGATAATCAATCTTACTGGTACTCATTGTTCTAGTGCATACAACATTTTTTTTATTTAATAAGGTCTCGAGTAATTTGTTCCACAAATATTATAAAGTCTTTAAGAAAAAAAAAAATTGTAGAAATGTATTACCCAAGGAAAACATATATTAGCTGTTAAATACACGCACACACATTTATACAAATAAACTGTCCAGTCAGTGTCAATTTAGTTTGATATTTAATCAAAATCTGCGTAGCCATTTCAAGAATCTAAATTTTCTCAATTAGAATGAACTTTGTACCCTCCTCCCAGCCCAGCTTGGCATGATTGCAACTTTGACTGAAGTAATGAGACACGTCGCTGCTGACCTTGGCAAAGAAAAGAGAAAAGATTGACAACCATAACAGCACCTCACATATCTGTCAATAATGTTGCAATGACTTACTTTAGTTCGCTTTTAAAAATACACACTCAGTACATTATCTTTTATCGTCATGATAGTTGTGTCAAAGAGGCAGCCATGATATAAGTGTATTTGATTTACTTTATTATTAATAATAAAATTAGAAATGATTAACCGCTTATTTTGAGTCATTATGTTGTACATCAAATGCGGGTTCAGAAAATGTCAAGTGATATTCATATACTAACTTATTCACCTGCTGGAACACTTATGATAGTATATTTGTTGTGTCAAAATTGGAGTAAACAATTCGAGAATAAGCTAAAACTTGCTGATGCAAACCAAACCAGTTTCAACTGGATGAGTAGTTTTTATTATCCAGTACAATTTATGGGAACTATACCAGCCAATGAACTGAGTTCAAACGTTTACCTGCTGTAAAGAATTCTATTGTCTAATCACTTGAATTTGGAGTGGCAATAAGTCAGGTCATGAAGGGCGGCCGTTATCTTAATGGTGAGTTATCTGACTGATTTTTAGAGAATGGGCTTAGAAGTATTTTGTGTATTTTGCTATTGGTATGTTATACTTGTGTTTTTGTAGAGATGTATAATGTGAATAGACTATTATTTCTACAAATGTTTGAACTAAGATGCTCGTTTATAGTATGCCAAAACACTTGACATTGTTTCTAGTGAAAGTGCTCACAAAATTTATATACTGTATTTATTATGCTGCATGCGTTTATCGGACTAATAAATACTGTTGCAGGAAATTGTAAGTCGAGACTTGAATGTAAGAGAAATTGGGGTTAAAGATGAGTAAACTGGAAACGTAGCATTTGTTCCCTGATTATACTTTTTAGGAATAAACAGCCTTTCATTGTTTTACCTAAATCTCCTGGTTTACCAATTATAAATCACTATGATCATGGTAGAAATCCCAATCCCAATCTATCCCAATGTGTAAGTGTAAGAAATACACCTCACTCCATTGTTGAATGGTGGCAAAGTATACTGACTACATTGTGGAATAGCTGGTACAAGGAAGTTACTGTAAATTCTTTTTCTGCTTGAGGGTGCTGATATTCCAAAGGAACACCCAGGATAGCCTCAAGAGAATAGCAGTTAATTAGCGCTCTACAAGGGGAAAGGAAGGGAAATACGTGGAACTGACAGTAATAACATGAGAAATAAACTTGTGGCTTTGTTATGAAAAACAAGCACAAAATCTAATGCAGCTTTGTTTATAAAGGTTACATAGAAATTATTATAACTTTTCTCTAATAACTCTATTTCTGTTTTCTGATAAGAACTATCCTGCGATTTGTATTGAAACTAGTCTGTTGAATTGTGTTTTAGGATATAAGACTGTATAGGTATTAAAATTATTTAAATGTGGCTTCGTGGAAATATTGATGTCAAGTAACCTTTGTTATTGTATTTGTTATATGCATATTTGATTAATGATTTAAAATATTTATTATTAAATTTATTGACATTTTACACGTATTGATAATTTTATGTTGGAGAAAAAAGTGGGTTGATGAGGGCTCGCTAAATACAGATTAAAGATAGATTTGTCTTCCTTTAGTAAGAAGTTTTTCACCTACGGAAATATTGTGTGACGGTAAATGTTTGTCTTTAATGTTGTGGAACAGAGAAAACGTTAACAGCGCCCGCATATCCGCAAAGTGAGAGAGACGAATAGTCTTCTGGAGAATTATTAATAACATAAAATTTGTTAAGATTCTCAAAACTTATAATTAGTTTTACATGATTAATTAATAATAATAATCATAACCATTAACTTGGTGGCCTTGGCGTCACAATCACTAACTTTTTTCCCAAGGACGGCGATATTTGCAAACAACCAATAGACCCCCGACTGTACAAGTAAGCACACTGCCAAGCAAATAAGTAATAAGTAAACAAACAGAAACAAGTGAAAGGAAACAAACAGAAACCAGGCAAACGTACAAAGAAATAACACGCAAGCAAACAAATGAACAAAAAAGTGCAGGCAAGCAAAAGATAAACAAGAATACAAGATCAAACAACACACAAAGAAAAAAACAAAAGTATCCGGATGTTTAGTTTTCGCCTGACTTAGTACAGCACTCTAGAGAACTCGGCGGGGCTGACAGTTCATCTTAATCTCTACGACTCATGAACATAAAATGATTCCCAGCGTTAAACCACTTCCGGTTCCTGACGATAGTGATATTCGTTACAGGCTACCAAACGACAATTGCGAGTGCACGTCCAGTTGAATCCCATTGATATTAAGAGCGGTGGGTGATGCTTGGAAAAGGAACCGTCTCAAACGAATGATCAACGGTTTCTGGAAGCTGTACAAATATTGCAACTGGTTAGTCGATGAATTTGTTGCTTCTCTACTAGTTTCCATGGCGAAGATCTTTTCCACCAACGCCTGGTACTGCTCGTTCTTACAATGCGAGACACACCAGATGAATTTTTTTTTAGAGGGGAGAACAATGAGTTCATAGATGGGTCTACGAGCGCTGCAGACCTAATTAGCTCTTGGAACATCCTGTCAAGACGCGTCCAATTCCATGATAACCTGCTACGTCACGTTAGGGACCTGCTAGAGGCTCTCAGTGGGAAGGGCGGTCATTACCCCCATCCCTACCCTCCATCCACTTCACTTTCTACGGTATGAGGTCCTTTCATTATCTCCCCTTCACCCTCAACATTCCAACAGCTTTGCCAAAATCGATATGGTGAGCCACAGTTTGTGAATGAAAATGGAAACGGGACACATTATTATCGGACATTTTCTTGCCCTGTCAGAACAATTTTATTTTGTCAGTAATGTGTAGTCTATTTGACGATTGAATATTCGCTATATTTAAGAGAAATAGCGAAACAGGTTCATTTCGTTTTGGAGGTTATCTGTCAAGCAGCTCTCAGTTATTTACGTAATATCATGCCTCTTAATTGCTTGTCCCCTAGAGTAAAGAAAAAATCTCAACAAATAATGGAAATTATAAAAGGGAATTATCGTCTGACTTTTTAACGATCAGGCTCGTGACATTGTTTTGAAAGTGTATTTAAATTCCATGAGATTGAAGTCATATTTTTTTTATCGAAACGATTGTCTATCTATCTATCTATCTATCTATCTATCTATCTATCTATCTATCTATCTATCTATCTATCTATCTATCTATCTATCTATCTATCTATCTATCTATCTATCTATCTATCTATCTATCTGTCTATCTATCTATCTATCTGTCTGTCTATCTGTCTGTCTGTCTATCTATCTGCACACATGCATACTACTTAGTTGGATGTATTGTCAAGGGACTAAGCGCCGTATGTCACAGGTCCTTCACGCTTCATAACACTTGACAGACAAGTACAAAGGATCACAAGTAACTAGTCTAACTTTTTGCAGTAAATACTGTATAGAATAGACAAATGCACCGATTCAAGTAATTTATTCTTCTTTCCATGGAGACTTTCATCCTACTACAATCGGATGGGGGTATCTGAACTGACAGTTTCGTTGCAGTTCCTCTGATTAATGATGTATGATTCCATAAAATGTTATGGAGAGTATAAATATTAAAAATATAGAGTTCTCTGAGCACACGAATGTTGGAAGTGTATTATGCCCAAACTATTATCTGATGACATCTCGGTAGGAAATATCGTGCCTTCTCAAACAAGATAGTGTAGGGTTATAGGTGCTTATGAGTGCGTGTCTGTAAAGAGATAGTTAGGGTGGGTCAGAAAAATAAGTGTTGCGTGACTATGGTTAGTTGGGCTGGCTGATGAAACGTAAACACAGGCACTGGACGTGTCTGCGAATGAGCAGCGCTTTACACGACTGCGAATGAGACAAGTGCCTGATTATTACAGTTTATTGCAGATATTAAAGCCAAAGATAGTTCATGACGCAAGGGCTAAGCTGGTGTCTCATATGATTTGCTCTCCAAGCGTCTATGTTTTATTTCCTCTCGTTATCACTGCTCGACGATGTTGTACCTCCTGGTGGGAGTCACTCTATCAAGATAGCAAAAATACTTTTTGTTCTTTGGTTTTATTTTCATATTTAGATTTCACATCAGTTTCCAACTCTTGATGATTTTCAGACAGGTGCAAGCACCTGTGGAGAGATTTGAATTGTGGAAGAGAGAAATATAACGCCTTGAGCGGGGAAATTAAAGTTCAAGGAGTTGATACAAGTTTGTGTTTATGTGTGAGTTTTTGTTTCTTTTAACACAAATTTGCCCCCACCCCCTCCAATCAGCTTCATGCTTTGACTTTCCAACTTACCACTGTCCAAAAGAATCTTGAGTGTGCGTGGCACGGGACTAGTTTTATCGTCCCATCTATTGCACTACACACATTGACACTGACCTTGAGTTTTGGAGCTGTGGAGCGCCACCTTCACGTGTTTCATCATGAGCGGGATTCAGACTTTTACCTCTTGTCCCAGGATAGTGAGCTTTGCATCCGACTTTTACCTCTTGTCTCAGGATAGTGAGCTTTGCATCCGAGTCCATTAACCTTAACACAAATAGTGAAGGAAGGCGGAAAGAAAGCCAGTCCTCTGTCATGGAGATCTTCAGTCTGTAGAGTTGTAGGCGCGATTTGAAGTTTGATTTTCCCATTCTAATAGAATTCTAATTTATCTATAAATCTTTACCTTGCTGTGTTATGTAATAACCCCATTCAAAAGCGGATATCTCTGTCACAATTGACGACCGTAATTATCAATATACATAGATACATATCGATAAAAAATTTGCCTTGCTCTGCTGTATAACAACCCCTTTCAAATGCATATTTATCTCTGTCAAAGTTGACGATCGTAATTATGTGCAATTAATTTTATATTAGACTTTCATTCTACTTTGAGTACATAGATCTGTTGCCTTAAAAAAGCCAAATCCCTGGGAACGAAGAAACGTTATTGTATTAGTTAAAAAATGGAAAAATAATAAGATTGAAGGGATCTGTTTGAAACTATAATATTTTTCACAAATCCGGCTTACTGTCTACACTTCACCAACTCCTATTGGTCGACCTCAGTAGGCCAGTACTCGGCCATTGGTTAACTATGACGTATCTCTCTATCTGTCCCTCACTCTCGTAGTTAAACTGGTCAAAATAACAACTCGAATCGGACAGATGCGCCTATTTGGGGAGACGTTGGCCCTAGGTGGCGTTAAATCTTTTTACCGTCAAATGCTAACTCAGTATACTTTTGTTACACGTTGCTCTTAACGTGCACAGCACGACGTCTACTTTAAACGTCACTACATTAGTATTTATAACGCGAATAAAAAATGAACTTAATTTCGACATATAAAAGCTCATGCAGTATATAAATAAAGTGACAAATAGAGGAACATGTTTGGTTCACAAGGTTTTAGTATACTTATGAGTCTACCTGGGCTAAGATCTTGCACTTTCTCATCTAACCGTTAGTTCGTCTCTTCATGAGCCCTGAAGATCTCTGGCAATATTCTTCAATCATGGCTGATTCTGTACGTCAGTTGTAATAATTCGCCATGTATTTAGCACGACAAACCACGTGACCGGCCCGATCTGTCTATAAGATACGGGAGTCAAACTTGCCAATGCCAGAGTAGCATGACTCAGAAAGCTCTCCAAGACGCCACTGGTGAAAAGGTATTTTTTTCAAGAAGAATCGGCACTCTGTTTACTCTGTCTACTCTATCTACCCTTCTAGTCTATTGGCATGCTATTGACACTCTGTTGGCGTGCCAGTACCTGCCCGTCTTGCACCTCACCGAGCAGTTGGACAGTTCTGGCTCCGGCCGGGTTCGGTTCCTCGAAGGCGCAAATAGATGAAATGCCCACAGCCTGCACTACATGTCCAACTGACCAGGTCAACGCAAAACTTCATCGCCGCCAGTGTACGTAGTCGTAGCCCGGCAAGTTTTAAAAAAAAATTACAAAATCTCTCGCTCTGTGAACTGTAGATACTGAGGAAATATCGAACACCCAGGGTGTACTCGCGTCATCGTGATTTAATTTATAATCATTTCTGCCACCATCACTCATTTCTATACAGTTTTCAGACCCCCCCCCCCGCCTCCTCCGCCACTAAGTTTATAAGTATTTGCGTTTTTCTTTTAAAGTTTGTCTTCATCTTTATTCAGGTCGGGATTAGGGATCTCGTAGGCGTTTTTGCGATTATTAACTTAATTAAAGTTTCCTTTAATTATCAAATACTTGTAACACCTGACACGACTGAAGTGTGAGTGGACGTGTGGTCGGCCACGCTAGAGTTTTAAGTCTATTTATAACATTTTTCTTAATCTCCCACGTCACAGTCACACAACTTATCCAAAACACAAACATACACACACACACACACACACACACACACACACACACACACACACACACACACACACACACACACACAAGCACACAAATACTCAAACACACAAATACGTGTATACAAAGTAGCACACTAACACACACACACACAGATAAATAGTATAGTAAATAGTTCTGGCTTTCAAACTTTTGCTAAAATTTGCTAAAGCTTTGACTAAAATATCGGTCACAATTGTTACATTTGATGAAGAATGCATCAAGATGGTGTAATTATCAGCCTAAACAAGTGGAGCTTTACAAAATCAAACATGCATCACAATTCACAAACTGATTATAATATACAAAATAAGTATAAAACAACGTAATGAGAGAAATTTAAATATTGGCCAAAAATCTATGACAATTTGAATATTTTCAGAAATTCTGTTGTAAAATGTAGCCAAAAGATTTTAAATGCTTATGTTCCCCATAAGCTTGGTCTATAGCTGAAACCTCATGCACAGCAATTGCCTTACTTCGATTTTAATTAGCCGCCACTCTAAAGTAACCCTAATTAATCTTAATTAGTTTCAAGCACTAGTTAACTCAATCAATCTTTGATCAGTCCAGCATAATTGCTATCTCAATCGATCTTGAATGAGTTCTTCGTTAATTCAATCAATCTTCAATTCGTCCAGTACGTTTGTTATCTTGATCAGTTGTTAATTATTCAGACAGTATTAACTTGTTTTTTTGTGCAGTGCACTGCCGATTCTTTTTGGGATGTAACATGGGAAAGACGGGTGAGATAGGGTGAGGGCCTGTTGATCGGTAGAATAACAAAACTTATTTCCGTATTTGCTATATACACCGTTAAGTGTTAAAAAAAACATAAAGTATTTTTTTCTAAAATTGAAATAATAGTATTTAGAATCTTCAGTGCAATTAAAATTGTTTAGAAATAAATATTTTAAAAAAATGCTAACATTGATGTTATCAGCAATCTCAAAACACCATCCCTGTTTGAAAATAGTCCCAAGACAAAAAGAAAAAGAATGTTTAAAGCATAAGTGAAGGAAAAGAAAACACGTGAAATCACAAATGTCTTTGAGAAAAAAAATAATACAGAAAAAAGTAATGCGGAGGCAAAGAAAACAATAAGAAAATTATTAGAAAAAGAAATGTGGAAAAGAAAGGGGAGGGAGAAGAAACACAAAATGAAGGCAAAGAAAGGAAATAAAAGACAAAGAAAATATGCACATAAAAGAACATATGGAAAAAGTCAAAAGAAGAGGACTTGAAATCGATTATTCTGTACTAATATTAATGACAATCTAAGCCAAATTTACCCAAGTAAGGGGCTGGCTGAGGGCGGCCGGGGGTGCGGTGGGGGGCAAGAAAAGAGCTTCCGATGGCACTTAGTTACAAAGTTCGAAGGAAGCGACCTCCATGAAACAAAGGTCATGCTGCTTTTTTTAAGAAAACTCTCCTGCGTCCATTGCTCTCGCCATCCTTTTAAAATTGATACGTTTTTCTGACTGATAATTTTTTGGTCACTTGTGATCCTTAGATGTTGCTTTCTCTACTGAGTGTGTGTCCTCAACTAGGACACACATGTATCGTTTGATCTGAACTTAAAAATAAATTACTCGAGCGTCTGCTGGGCAATTACATGCCTAGAGAAAAAACTGAATGTAAAAGTATTCATTGAAGATCAGATGTTGGCTGGAGGTCAAGAGAGGTGGGGGCAGATAACTGAGCAGCCCAGTCATGCATGCGGTCTGTCTCTAACATTTTAGCATTTTGTTTGTCTCTTTGTTTCTTCGCTTGTGCAGGAAATGTGTCCTCGACAGTTCTGTATGCTTGTTTATAATTTTCTTCTCTTCTTGCTCCTCGCGCAACGTGTTCGTGTGATATGTATAATTTGTTTCGGGATTTTTTTGTTTACTTGTGTCTTCTTTATTTTCTTGCCCCTTTTGTGTCCTGTGTCTTTATTATTTAATTCGTTTATTGCCTTTGAATCTTCTTTATACTTTGGATCATTAGCTGTTTGAAGTTCGTTTATTTCTAACAATACAGACATTACAAAAAATGTTATAGACATTACAAAAACGATGTTATAGACATTACAAAATGATGTTACAGATGTTACAGACATTACAAAAAGATGTTATAGGCATTACATAAAGATGTTATAGACATTACAAGAGATGGAAATGAAATGACCAGGGAAAGGTACTTACTAAGAAAAGAGTTGCCATAGTCACGACAACAAATATAAAGACATTATCAAGAAAGTCAGACGTGATGAACGAAGATAATAAAGCAACAAAGAGCGGAAAGGATTATAAAGAAATGGAAGTAGGTGACAAGGAATTAGGGCAAATGAAAACAAAAATATTAAACTTTGGAAAAATAGAATGAAACGCTGTGCCAATGATAAATGAAAGGCATGAGTGTGTGAAGCAATCCATTTTTTTTTTAAGAATTGCAGAGCATTTCAAAGAGAGAAATAATATCTATAAAAAAGAGTAAACTGCTGTCAACACCCAGCATTATTTCACATCCATAGTTCCAAATGTATTCCTGCTCTTGGAATGTGTTAATTTTCCTCTGGTTTCCATAGTGACTAGCGGGTTTTCGTGTTCTAGATCGACAGCAGAGTAAAACAAATGTTGCGTGTTCATCCCGAATGTTATTAAAATACAATAATGAAATGCATTCTTTGTCTCCCGTAATACTGATGAAAATGAAACTGATCTCTAGGGAATATTATGTGTAATAGATTGAACAGTTGCCAATAACTAGCCTCATGACTAGAATATGAACAACTAATATGAAATGAAACTGATCTCTAGGTAATATTATGTATAATAGATTGAACAGTTGCCCAATAACTAGCCTCATGCCTAGAATATGAACAACTAATATGAAATGAACACATAAAATGGAGCACAAATTTACTGCACACAGTTTCTTTATTTTCGTTTAAACTTCTCTCTCTCCCTCTGTCTCTTTTCATTGTCTACCGGAGCTAGACAGACGTAATTTGGAGGACTCTGCCAATAATTAGCACTTTAGAAAGGAATTAAAGGATTTCCAGCAACGGGATGTTCGCTAAAATGTATGGAATAAAAATCGGTTGCTTTGTTATGTTTCTTCACAAATTTATTGAAACATTACATAATTGCACATGCAAAGCTAGAATTGTGAAGCTTGTTCAGCAAGGTCGTACTGGGTCTGCTGGTGTCATTCGGTGTCAAGGTCACTACAGGATATGTTAGTGACAGACAGTGTCAAGGTCAATAAAAGGTATCTTGGTAAAATTAATAATGTCTTCACACTTATTTCTCGCAAGGAGAGTGTTGAACTCAGCCCAGACCCCGTAGATTCGGCAGGTGACGAAAGTGTACAAGATGTCAGGGGGTCGTGTATTGGATGTCATTAAATGTATCAAAACAAAGCAATAAAATATGCCATTGTGACGTTTTGATGTGGGAATGGATGCAAGCTGTTAATCTTCCACTACCCATGGGCTCCATGTAACCATAGGCTAGTCCCTTAAGCGCACCTTCTGGTTAGTCACAAGAAGAAGAATGAAAGAAAGAATGAAGTTCAGAGCCCTCTGATACGTACAGTCAGGGTTATTTAATAAGGTAACAGACTAACAACATTAACTATATTTTATATGATTTTTTTTGCTCTTGATATTTAAATGTATGACGACCACATGTATTTTATTGGCAGATGGGCATTTTGTCTGAGACTTTATCTTTGATGTAACTTTTTCCTGGATGATGAGCGCACTGCTGCAAGCAACACCAGAGCAGAATGACCCACAGGCCAAAGATCAGTTCAAAGGACCACTTGTGTGTCTGCATTCGACATTCACTGAGACACTAGGCTATACGTCAGTCAATCTAAATCTATGTATTTATAAAGTCACAACTGCACAGCTTCAGTCAAGTTGTAGACAATCTCTACCAAAATACTCTTGAGTTCACTCAAAAACATTCAGTGTTCTCTTATAAACTCATTTATAGTTCACTCAGATAAACAAACCAGATAATTACTACAATGCCATAGGACTCAAATAGACATTCTCTTATGACACCGCATGGTCGTGATTATGGACTTAAAAATATAATAATAAACTCTAATTGTAATAGTTTGTAACCATGATATCTTATGTTATTTCTTGTTAAATGCATTTATTGTTAAATACAATTATTGTTGATACTTAGACCACTCATGTTAGCGTGACTCATTTACATGTTATTTGGTGTAGTCGGTTACCTGTATTTATTTACTATCCTTGCTGTATGTATCAGGTGTCTCGAACTATCTTCTAGAATTATCACTCTTCTAATCTACATTATTTATCATTCATCCTTCTAACACGTGTGGCCAAACAGAAGGTGTGTTTTGGGTATTAGACTAAGGTTACGGGTGGCCTGGGGTGGTGGAGAATTAACATCTCACCCATCTCCCAGCATGTCACATCAACTACAGCATATCTTACTTTATACCCATTTCCCAGCATGTCACATCAACTACAGCATATCTTACTTTATACCCAACACCAAGTAAAAAATATATATCGAAAAAATGCAGAAGAGAATTTGAAATGCTTACATGGAAAACACTGGTACCCAAGGAACCAGATCGATATCCTCCGTTCGTTAGCAGCCTATAATATGCATTCAGCAATAATTAACATTATTTTTTTTATGAAACAAGATGACTGGAGGCTCCCTACACAACCATGCACGAATGGACGAAAAAGGTATAGTATGATGTGGTTTTCGAGTTAAGGAAATGCTTTTCAGCCGAGAACTTAGATGTCTGGCAAAGGAAGTAACTGGCGACGAAAACATAATTATCACCCAGAATAGAGAAGTGTGTGCTACACACGGAAGAGGCGGATAAGTGATTTATAACTCTTTTAAAAAATAATTTTAAGAAAGTAGACATTTTTGATGACGACAAAATAAAAAAAAATATTGTCGTCCAGCAGTAGGCAAGCTAACATTAGATGTACTTATTCTCTGATGTTTACAGGTCACGTGCTAGTCGAGTCATGATGGATTCCTGTACGTCCTGTCTAGAAGATGAACACACTTTTGTTTGTAACTGTCTGACTCACGCTGCGCTAAGAAACACGCTTTGGCATGCTGAGCCTCTTGAACGCGAATCGTTAATTTGAAACCTAATGCGATGTGATTCTGTAACAAATGTGGAACGACCACACTACGTATGCGTTTAGAGCTATTGCGTTGTAAAGTTATACAAGTTTGTGAAGAACTACCTCATATGTTGATTATTTTATAAACACTAAGCTCTACGTGTGAGTGTGTGTGTGTGTGTGTGTGCGTGCGTGCGTGTGTGTGTGTGTGTGTGTGTGTGTGTGTATTTAGACTTAAATATATACATATAAACTACAGACATTGTGCCCTACAGTAAGTGTGCCCAGACTGCAGTCAATGTGCCAAAACGATAGTAAGTGTACCCAACCTACAGTTAATGTGCCCAAACTAGATTGTGCCCAGACTACAGTAAGTTTGCCCAAACTACAATCAATGTGCCCAAACTAGAGTATGCCCAAACTACAGTAAGTGCGCCTAAACTAGAGTAAGTGTGCCCAAACTAGAGTGTGCCCAAACTACAGTCGGTGTGCCCAAACTACAATCAATGTGCCCAAACTAGAGTATGCCCAAACTACAGTAAGTGCGCCTAAACTAGAGTAAGTGTGCCCAAATTAGAGTGTGCCTAAACTACAGTACGTGCGCCTAAATTAGAGTAAGTGTGCCTAAACTACAGTATGTGTGCCTAAACTACAGTACGTGTGCCTAAACTAGACTGTGCCTAACCTAGAGCAAGTGTGCCTAAACTAGAGTAAGTATACCTAAACTACAGTATGTGTGCCTAAACTACAGTACGTGTGCCTAGAGTATGCCTAAACTACAGTAAGTGTGCCTAAACTACAAAACACTGTTTCAAACTTCAAACACTGAGCTCAGCGTACAAAGAGTGTGCCCAAACTACAGACAAGTTTACAGAGAAGAGTAATATAGAGAACACACACAAAGCTGTATAGCTAGCTGGCTGAAAGCACGGATAGGAATAGTCAGTTAGATGGAGAGATTAATAGTTAGCCTGATGCATGGGTAGAGGATCTATGTTTGGATATGAGAGAAATTTGTATGAGACATATGTGTAACAATTCCAAAATTAAACAAATATTATTTCAGTTTATAAATAAAACATAATATTAAAAAAAAAACAAGCATTTAGGTATCTTAAAATGACTTACAAATACCAACCAATGCATCCGTTATACTGTTCATCTACTTATCCATTCACAAACAACTCAAGTCTGTCTTATACTGACTAGTATGGTCCTATGCGGACACTACATTAATACTAGATAAACTAGGTGACTAATGAACTGACTGACTGTTTCATATGCTGATGAACTGGTTGATTATTTTTTGCTGTTCTGGCTATCAAGAACTTCTACCATGCTTCAGTCAATAACGTTCTTGTTTAGCACATAACGCATGCACACATATACACGTAAACACTCAACACACACAACATACAGCAGGCGAAACGCATATAGAAGTTGACGGTTTTCGGTTATAATTGCAGTTCCCAAAGAACACAACTAGCCTGTGTGAATGTATATGCTGTCGGGGTATAGAATTGCAAATATTTGGTCAAATACGATCGTGTGTGTGTATGTGTGTGTGTGTGGTTGCCTAGCTGCGTGCTTCGAGATAAGGAAATGAAAGGCGTTTCCAGACACAGTGTTGGCGATTTTTACACTTTTAATGCGTCATTCTAGTAACAACAAAAGTGCGCTTGACTGATTTTTTACTTATTATTTTATCTCGCCTCGTGATATCTGATTTGTGACACCGGACTTCATTCCTATTGTTAGACCATGGCCTACGTGATCGATGATGGCTGGCACCTCATTGCCGCTCACAGGAACTGCAATGTACATGAATCGATCAACAATAACACATGCACAATCAGTCTTTAGTTACAAACAAGTCTGGGGGTATAGGATACTTGACCGCTTTGCACAGCTTTCGAGTTCTCATTACGTCAGGGACAGTAGTTCCTTCGTTTTGAGCCTGGTGCTCATTCGTTCATGCATTCATCGAGGCAAGCACTATATATATATCGATTGTTCCGATAACCAGCCAACTAACTATCAAAAGACGTTTATTGCTATATTGAATAGTCTCCGATATCATTTAAGCATATAGTGTCATGCGTGTTCAAATATTGTTTATTGCCATATTTTTGTTTTTTTCCTCAGAACTTCAATATTTCCCTTTTTCATCCTTCCTCTCTCTCTCTCTCTCTTCCTTCCGCCTCTTTTCCTTTACAGGGCTTGCGACTAAAGCACAGAAAGTTGGAAACAAAGATAGAAAGGAAACAACAGTTAAACTACAAAATCTTTACAAAATTAAAATCATTATCTACCACACATATACAAACACGCGCGCAAACACATACGGAACCAACCAACCTAAACACATACGGAACCAACCAACCAAAGTTTTACTCTATGTAACATAAATTTTATAACATGAATAAATATATTTATGCCTTGTTTCAAGTACCGAGAACTTCTTACTAAATTAGCTGTCACACACTTCGTGAAGCGGAAAGCTGATGTAATAAATAAGAAATAATTGTTCGATTTCTGTCTTGCCCTTGTATTTGCAATATCAGTTTAAGAATAGCTAGCAGTAGGCAGTATTTCTTAAACTTCGCGATTCAAGTACAATTTAGTATAATAATAGTCAGCATATGTTTATTTGATCTGCTGTTTACAACTATAGTTTGAAGAAAACCTGTAGTCAAGTTGTTCAAGAACTTGTAGTTATAACACTGGCTTGTCAGGAATGGAGGGTGACTATCATTAAAGGCACTGCAGCCATGAAACAAACCAGTTGTAGTTAACTTTTAAAACACTCACTTCCTGTTGTAAGGAAAGGCGAGTGACCGTCCCTTAAGACGCTGTATCCCTTAACCGAAACAAATGTAGCTATTTTAACACTCTTGTAAGGAGGGGCGAACGGTTGTTATTAAGGCACTGTAGTCAGTAACCGAACCAGTTGTTGTTATATCTTAAGACTCATGTAAGGAAGGGCGAGGCACTATAGTCTCGAAACAAACGAGCGTATTCAGAAGTTGTTTTGAAAAGCGCGGAGTGTACATTTATGATAATTAAATGTAGCTGTACCATGCATGTTTATTATCCTTAAGTCAAAATCATCGATACTGAAAGATTGATACATACTTACAGTCTACACTGATCTCTCCAGCTAACCTTTCTAAAACTTAGTGACATTTCTTTCCGTCTTGAGCGCTAACGTTTTTTCTGCTATTGAAGTGGGTTAGAGTACTCCTTTCGGTCATGCTACCATCACAAGTTTTAAAATTCTAGTTGCAATATTCACTCTGATGAAAAGATGATTTCCGTAATGAATTTGGGTTGTTTAGAAAGAGTTTTATGCGAATGTATATACTGAAATGAGTGATCATTGTCAGTCATATCTGTGCCTTTAATAATTATATATTTTTGTATATACTGTCACATTACGTAAGACAATTTCCATGTACTAATATATTCACTTTACATTACATTACGTAATGTGACGCTAAATCTTAATTTATGTTATTAATAATTCTCTAGAAGACACCACTTTTCTCTCTCACGTGACGGATATGCGGACGCTGTAAACGTCTTCTCTCTTCCACAACATTAAAGACAAACATTTATCGCCACACAATATTTCCATAGGTAGAACATTTCTTACCAAATGAGAAGTCAAATCCGACTTTTAATCTGTATTTAGCTGGCTCTCCATCATATGGCTATAAAAATGTGTAAGAAGGTCAATATTGTTTTAAAGATATTTTACAAGATATGAATATAATCAAAAGAGCATTGACATTTACATCACTTCACAATAGTGTTCAATTAATGCAGAACAATCATTCAGTTCATGCGATAGACATAAGCAATTAACATAAATGCATAATCAAGTTTATGGATATCATCACGGAAATGAGAGGTGAGTTCAGAGAAATAATTAAAGTCAAATTATATAACCATTATAAAGATGGCTGTTGCTGTTGCATGTTCACAAACACACGGTTTACAGCCAGTCACCCTCTTTCTTATTCAGGCGAGGCCCCATGTGTCCCTTCCTGAGGCACTTACACAACTGTTCCAGAATCTTCAACTCGCTCTCCATACTCACCGTAGAGAGTCATCCCGAATTTCAGATTCGTTATCAAGCACAGCAGGAAGAATGTTCTTAAATTTCCACGTGCATTTACTCAACACACAATGAATAACATTCAAAATATTCTTCGTTATCCAAAACTCAAGTGACCATTCCACTGTATTGGCTCTTGAACAGAATTCACAGAATAAACTTACAGCAACACGTTTTGCTGTTAAGTTTGACGACAACGCAGGATGTACAGACGAACGTAATCAGGTAAAGTAGTCACTGTAGCATGACGTGACAAAAGAAAAACAAAAGGTCTGCTCTGCTCAATAAGCTAACGATCACCTTTATGAGTAAACTCAAGTTGTGAACGAATTCAGTCATAGAATAGAGTGCGTCTTCAACAAAGGAACTTGTGGTCCATTCCCATTGGATTAAATTGTTATGAACAATGTGAGACTATTAGTCAGAAAATCTACTCATCCAATTAGAACTGATTTAGGCTGCGTCAGCAATTCTCTAGCACATTCTCAAACTGAAATGTTTACTCAAATCCCAAAGGATTGCCCAACGTCTAATTTGACAATTTATATGACAATTAAGTTTTAAAATAGGGATAGGCAAATTTCACATGTACTTATGTATGAGTGTGTACAGGCATGTATACATGTATGTTAAAGTGTCCATCCATTTTAGGAATCAGTCTCTCTCTACCTCACTCTACTTACATATATACCTAACAGTCTACCTTCCTTCCTACCTACCTACCTACCTACCTACCTACCTACCTACCTACCTACCGACCTACCTACCTACCTACCTACCTATCTATCTATCTATCTATCTATCTATCTATCTATCTATCTATCTATCTATCTATCTATCTATCTATCTATCTATCTATCTATCTATCTACCTATCTATCTATCTATCTATCTATCTCGCACACATACTTGTATATCTAAGTAAATGATGAATAGAAAAAACATTATGCATAGATGTAATATTACACATACATATACATTCTTATACTCACAGAAAAATAGCAACTTACACACATATGCACGGACACACACAGCTATATAGTGAAAGGTACGTGTATATATATATTCAGATACAAGGAAGTGTTTCTATACACCCATACATTCTTCCAAACCTAAGCTTCACTACATGACTCGATACATAATTATATTAATAATTTCAACCACGTTGCAAATGTATAAATGTTATGTAAAACATGGCTCCATTGTAAACTCGCTGACGAAAGTCTTGTAGTTTGTAGTTGACATATAAGCACTGGCAGGTTTAGTTGTGATTGCAGGAATGGTATCTCTAGAATCGCAGAAAATGGACGTAGCACCCCAGGGGTTCACTCTCTGTACTGCGCGAAGGCATCAAGCGTGCCAGACGATATTAAACCCGAAACTCTTTGAAGATGAAGTTGAAATCAGTGGCTTCAGTTCTAATTTCAGGTCTAAGGCTGACATTTTAGTTTCGAAATCCCTTGTTTTGACAGGCTAATTCCAGATAGTCATTATAAGCGTACAGGTGTGGAGTATGGGGTTTAGGGTGATGTGTGGGTGGAAGAGTAACTGTAAGCTGTCTGGAACCGACAGTAAAAAATCCATCTACATGCCACATGTTATGATGCAAAGTTGAAATAAACATGAAACTTAAAAACAATATATCATTTAAAGGGATTTTTTTTTGGGTTAGGGATTATGCGAGGAAAAGATAGTATTTTCCCAGTGAGTAAATTGCAAAACGACAGCGCCACCCACGTATTCTCCTACAGTTTGTAGCTAACGATATAGCATGAAACCATAGTTTCAGTTATAAATGCGATACAGCCTTGTATCTTTCACACAGAATGCAATCTGAGGTGCATTATTGTGTGCAAGATACAAGGGTGAATGTAAACTCTACGAAGAGTCTTCTTCTGTACATTATTATTGGCAAGCTAGACAATTACCAAGCAAAACTATTTTGACCGTCGTGTTCAACTGTGTTGAACCATACCATGCTTCTTTCTGCGAGAACTGTCGATGTTTGCCATGATACCTGTTTACACGACTACTTTTGTTTTATAAAACGCGTATTTGTATAACAGGTCTAAGCGAAAAACAGTTGTTATGCATAAAATAGAAAGGGTGAACCTCACTCTTAAATAAATACACTCTTTGAAAACCCATATCTTTATTAGTTTTATCACAGCGCTATACTACTATGGTACATTGCAGAGTTAGTATTGATAGTAAAATAACATCACGATCCTGTTAGTTGTCGTTTTGGAATTACAAGCCTGTTCCTAAAAACTCCTCTCAATTTGTACATTGTCGCTGGACTAAATTGTTCATGATACTGACACAGACATCTCTTGGAATTGTTTTGATGTTCTCTCTAATGATTTCCTTCAGTACTGTGATTGTCCACGTCTTATTTTCAGATTCAATCTCTTTGAGATAACTCCACAGATAAAATCTGAAGGGTCTCGGTTTGGGGATTGAAGTACATACTCAAATCTGTTTGACGTCTGATAAGACACTTTCTTAAATGGTTTCTGAGCCATTCCCGAACTGGAATCGATGTATGGATTAAGTGTGGTGCATCTAGTTGAAGCCCCAAATCTGTCCGTTAAAGATTGATAACAGTGATGCAAGCTTGTACCAATTTTGTTTCTCAAAATAATCACTTTTCGCTGTTCTGAGATGGCCACTGCTTCTTTCTTCAAAGAATCAAAGCCCAGTTAAACCTCTCTTGGAAAATGTCATACAGACTGTGCATTTGTCTGAATGTAATGATTTATGTGCAACCCTTAGAGGCGTCTTCGTTCCCATGTTCACATTATTCTTCGATTTAATCTTACCATGGAGGTGAACGTGGGCTTCATCACTCATCTAAAAATTGCCAAGAAATGTGGGATCAAATTCAATTTTCTCTCACAATTTCCCATCTGCCATGGCGTTCCTTTAGACTTTATCTGCAACTATGATTATTTGTTAGTTTGTATTCTGGAGGGACACGGCTTAATATCATCAGTCACGGCTTTCATGAAAGAATGTTCTCCACGAGAGAAAATAGCGATTGACCTCGTTTCCTAAGTGAGTATTTTGGACTCATTGCAGCACATTCTTGGACCACCTTTATGAACTCTGCTGTTTTTAGTCTTCAGGGTGAGGTGGGCGGTCACCTGATTGTGCAATGGCATTAGCCACGGTCCCGTAAGTCCTAAGCGTAGCAACCCATGCGTTTAGGACGAGTTTATTGGGCATTTGGCTATTTTCGTACTCCGTACAAAACCGGTTTTGGACCTCCACGTACGAGCCATGCCTGTACTAATTTTTACAAAGATTTCTTTCTCTACACTCTGATTTGCTTTTCTGTACTCTAGGGAATAGTGAGGGGTTCAGTTGTCATTATCTACCTAATTGTGATGAGAGGGTTATAGGGTTAGAATATTAATGAGTGCTCTAGAATGTATCCTGTATCATTTTGTTTTATTAACTTATTTATTTATAATTTTCATTTGGGGAGGAAGGACAGTCTGCTTTGTTCTAGAAGTACTCTATGCATTTACGTAATATCCGTGTATTCTTGATAACTGATCCTTCTGTGTGGTCGTTTCGTACCAGAAGTACTCTCTGCCTCTTTCTGCCTGTTGTGTTAGATTTAATGTTCTGTCACAAGACACATATCAGAAGTTCTATCCAGCCTCCCTCGTGGTATGTATTCAGAAGTGTCGTAATTTTTGTGTGATAAATGTTGCACCAGAAGTACGTTTGATCTTGTGATTTGAAGTTCTCTTGTGTTTGTACTTTTTCACCTGACGTAACCGGTATATTTTGACACTGTCTCTTTAATATATTTCAAATTTAAATGTGTCTTCTAAGCGTTGCACCTGAGTCATTTGAAGTAGATGTTAAAGTAAAAATAATTTATGTTAACTCCATTGAAAACGTACATTGACGTCAGCAATATATATGTTGGCGCATGAAAGACTTCATATCCAGATAACGGTCAAGCGACATGGCAGATGGTTTTGTACCTTCTAAGGCATCTGGCTCAATCCTGACTTGATTTTGACTTAACACTGGCTCGTTTGTAAATAGCCTGGGCTGACCTCTAGCCACTCTCTGACTAAACTTTGGTCAGTCTGGCATGTGCTTCAGGAGCGATGACTGTGTAACAGTCAAACATTCCTTGTTAGCTGCAATCAAATACTGCGAGCTTCACACGATGTCTTAGCACGCGGAGAAGAGAACATCCAGGTATGACCCTTTGCCTTTACCTTTCCTAAACATGACACTGTGTATGACCCGTTTAAGCATTTGAATACCTCCTCAGGTACTTATGTTTGTCTGCGGCATCAGCTAATGTCAAGATGCCTGCCGAAAGTATCAACCAATCAATAGGAAGAATGAATACGTCTGCACTTATTGCTGACAGTTCTCAGTTTCTAAGCATCCTTAACCACTTCTAAATTGGGGGTCAGTGAAGATATAACACTCCATTGCTTTACAGTCCTGCCTGCGGTCAATGAATCATTCCTCGGTCTTAGTCAGTGTCTCTTAGGGAAGGGAACCAAAGATATTGGACGATGTTAGGTTGTGGTCTGTACAGCCAAAGGCCAGCTCCGGTACAACCTTGATGTTCATGGACACACGAGGAAATCTACAGTGCACACAAACTATTGAGTTCATATGCTTATTTTAACTGCGTATTTTGGGGGTGATAATTTGGTATTATCATTATTTTAATTTCTTTGTTTCCTACGTGTATACAAAAGGATATTTCATTCAGATAATAATTATAAGTCTAATTAATTAATAAATGTTAGGGAAGATGATCGATTTGTGGACATCTGAATTAATGAATGCACAATATTATTAAACACACGAATTGGTGAATGAAAAAACAGCTAACGGCATTAGGAGCGGTCACGACCACAGTTACTTGTTCAATGTCTTTATATATATATCTTTTTTTCGGGAGCAGGTACGTCCACTGCTGTAACCGATCATGCATTCAACATCTTTAAAATGTCAAACATAAATAAATAAGTGTCAAACACAGACACGCAAACTTGCGTCACAGGTTGCAGCAGTCTGCTAGCAGCGCCGGAGTGAAGTGAGGTGAAACGCGCTATCAACCAGAAGACTGACTAATTCCAGTATTCCGGGTCATCGAGGTTGCAGCCTGCAACAAATACCATGATTGGAATTTTAAAAATTAATTTCCAGATGCCCTTTAACCTATACATAGTGGGTCGGTCGTTTTACTTTATTTCTGAAATGTAGGTCCAGTCTTGATTACGTGTGATACTAATTAGTCGATGCTTGAATGCAAGAAAGAGAAAAGATGAATGTCGGACTGGTGCCTAGCAACAGCTCTTATTACAAGTCACGTGTATTTTGCAATCGAACGCTAGAAAGAATAATAATCATTTGTTGCGACAAATAAATATTAAAAAAAAAAAGTAATTCCATCGCTCTATTCAGTCTAGAAAACGATGAGCACTGAGTCACAGCGAGTTTGAAACAAAGAATACGTCAGACATTTAAAGAGTTAAAAGACAATTCACGCATTCAAAGGGTTAAAAGACAACTAAAAATGTCTCTGCCCACCAAATGAAAACCTACCGAATCTTGAGAATTCATCAGACCATTATGTCTCCCCTTAAGGGATGCTAGTTCACATATTGGTTCTCCTCCAATAGATATACCTCTTTTAGTTTTAAAATAAATCAAATAAATTTTATATATTACTTCTTTAAGGGTCAAAATAAATCTTTTTAAAATATGGATAATTTGTAATCGCAGGCGCAATCTGCAATCGCGAGTATTCTGAGTATTAGACAGGATATCACTTACACAAATACAAATACAGACAAACACCTTCTCTTGCACAAGCAATCACACAGCCACGCGCGCACTCAGAGAAATACACAGACATGTATTCGCTCAATCACGCTCGTCCATTTACTCTCTCTCTCTCTCACACACACAAACACACACACTAACATATGTATGTCTCCAAGTTTATTATGAAGGTTGACCACGTTCTCTCCTTTCACGTGGTCATTTCCTGCGTTCGTGCTCTCATTGCGGTACTTTTATCAAAATGCTCGTCTTCTCTTGCGGGACACTAAGAGTTAAGTGTCCCTGAGGATGCAATAAATTTGCAAGTGATCAAGCCCGAGTCTGTTCATAGTAACTTCTCTCTCTCTCTCTCTCTCTCTCTCTCTCTCTCTCTCTCTCTCTCTCTCTCTCTCTCTCTCTCTCTCTCTCTCTCTCTCTCTCTCTCATCCGAATGTATTCTTTGTTTCTCCCTTTAATCGCAAAATTGTCTTCTTACTTTCCTTTATGCGAAGCTTATTTTGTCTTTCTTTAATCATAATGTAGACTTTTTCTTTCCTCTAAACGCATTATTTCTCATCCTTGTAAACAGATATTCTTCAAGCAGCTGAACATTTGTACTTGAAACATGCGCGTACATACAATACACGCGCGTGTACACACAGACATGATACGCACGACGCACACAAATGACCATATATGCTTACTTCAGATATGAACACATACAGACAAACAACTATATTCTCACAACCACACACACATAGTCACACGCGCAATCAGAGAAGGATACCATCAAAGACGTGTATATTCTCAGTCACATCTCTCTCTCTCTCTCTCTCTCTCTCTCTCTCTCTCTCTCCATCCATCCATCCATCCATCCTTCAATCCATCCATCCATCTATCTATCTATCTATCTATCTATCTATCTATCTATCTATCTATCTATCTATCTATCTATCTATCTATCTATCTATCTATCTATCTATCTATCCATCCATCCTTCAATCCCACCATCTATCTATCTATCTATCTATCTATCAAAGTCATGTATACTTTGCGCACTACTTAACAGTCATATAATGTATGGGTGGATGAATACATTACAGAACTGTATGGACACATAAGTCCCTTCCCCCCCAAAAAAAAAACAAAAAAAAAAACGAGCTTCACTGTCCGTATCTGGCACGCGATTGTGTCCACCATATACCAAGCTACATTTATGTAATAGAAAAATAGTGAAGACAAAAATGACGTACCAGTTAACATGACCTGTAACTTTGTTGGGGACAAAAAAATACATTTTCTGTTGGACATTGGTGTATATCTTTATTGTATTTCTTGACGCCAAAATAGACAGAAAGGCCTATACTGGAGAGACAGTATCTGTGACATATGCTAATGTTATGAACGACGTTTTACCCAAATCAGAAGTCTGCACTGAGATACATTATGTAACAGGAGACTTAGAAGTGGCAGTTTTGTATCAAGGAATTTTAGAAGGTTTCTTTGTTTTACCCTCCCTAAACCTGAGATGTGTAATGAAGTACCCCTACGCATACACGTAGTCGATACTAGGGCAAGCAGCAAAAGACAGAGTGACATAGTAAACACCAGACCTAAAGCAAATACCGTACCAGAAAAAATAAAATACTACAGCAGACAGATTAACCACTAGAGCAGTTACATAAATTTGCAGCAGACAAACATGCAAGTGATGGCTCTAGCGGACATGTAGAATATATGTACAAGAAAGGAATTTGTATAGAGACCAGTAAGGGAGTGGTTGTTGTAAACAAGTAGTCGTGCCCCAGATGAAATGGAAAGCGATCCTTTCCCTCGCCCATGATAGTTTACCATGGGGATACATGAGTGACAGGATGACGACCAAGAAAAACATACAGATTTTTTGTGCCAGGCATGCTGCGTAACATTAACTTTTTTTGTGCAGATCATGCAATGTTTGTCAGAACGCAACAAAGAAAAACCACACAGAAGCCTGTACCGTTAGAAGATACACCATTCATTCATAGTTGTAAAAATAATTGAGATTTTGAGTGAGTTAATAATTTGAAATTGTTATTGTGGATTGTAATTTGATTGTATTTTTGTATTTTTTAAATATAATTTCTTTATTAATTTTTCACTCATCGTTGTGTCATTCCTTATCATCTTTACTTTTGTAAAATTCGTAACGCTAAGGTTTGTACTGCATCCTGTTCTATATTTAGTGAGGCATAACATGGGGGCTCATGGAGGTACTAGATATGTGACCTCACTTAGTTGTGTTGTCCCAGATTATTCATTATTTTATGGCCAGCCAACTTCTATGAATACTCATGTGGTGCCATAATATTTTTCAATCATTCATGAAACCTCTCTTTTTTGAGTGTCTTCATTCTTGGTGAACTTTGCTTCAGCAGGAAACCTGAGGCCACATCATGGCACCATTGTCTATCCGGAAGATTAGTGCCAAGACACATTATTTGTAGCCAGCACAGGTAGCGACATCGTACCCCTTCATTTGCGAGCATAGCAATTGTGGCACTAGCTTAGACAGTTGAGTGTCTGTCTATTGAGAGACGGATCTTATTGACATCTACATATTCAGGGACTGAGAGCAACCCTTACAGTTGTTGTCAAATGAGATGATTCAAAGAGATGCCCCAGAGAAAAAGGTGTCCTAAATGTGAATCCTTTCAATTTATGCACGCTCTCGTAATTTGCCTCTATGATTTCCTTTTTCTCTCCACATTTTGCATGGATTTTCTTTATCATGTTATATTATTTCAGAGGTGAAAGACTAAGCAAAGAACTTTTAGAAAATAGGGAACATATACAACAAACTTTGAAGAACAATGTACTTTGTATTTCCGGTATGATAAGCTATGTATCGAGTAGGCACCAAATTGACTGAAATGATTTAGGTTATCTAGTTTTTTTAATTAACAATGTGGCTTGTTCTTAGTTATGTATTATATATTTCTCTATACATGAATTTCCTTTGTAACCACTTATTTCGAGATCCATGTTGTATATTCAGTTTGAATTTATTTTCTTTTTGTTAAAATAAACGCTTTTATTAACATTAGCACATACGTCTTGAACTTACAAGGAAGATGACATGTTGATTAGCAGGACAAACATTTATTTGTTTGTAAAGTCCTATAAAGTCCTATAAGTTTGTAAAGTTAGTAAATGTCCAGGTAAGGAAAGAGTTGTGTGAAGGACGAGTCAAACGTGCACCAAGTGAAACATTATTTTATTTTATACTAAAAACACACTGACACTTGTCTGGGATTTCTCTTCTGTTATAAGTATTTATGGATGGGGATAAGGTTATTGAATTGGAGAATTATTAATCTATTTCCTCCTTCTTATCACATCTAACACCTTTTCAGTTAATAAACAGAGTTCTCTCTCCAGTATTCAGTACTGGGTGTCACTATGGTGGTGTGGAATGAGACTGAGAATTTGGAGGAAGTGTCCTTGTCCCACTTTGCCTTCACTCCCAACATCACACACACACACACACACACACACACACACACACACACACACACACACACACAAATACACCACACACACACACAAATACACCACACACACACACACAAATACACCACACACACACACACACACACACACACACACACAAATACACCACACACACACACACACACAAATACACCACACACACACACACACAAATACACCACACACACACATACACACACACACACACACAGACACACACACACACACACACACACACACACACACACAAATGCTTCTTTTATCATTTACAAAGAGACCATACTCACCTCTTCTTAACAACAGACGTTGATCATTTTAAGAATTTAGAATTTTGAATTTAGATCTGACAAGTATGAGTTTCTTGAAAACATATGAAATCGTATTAAACTTATTTTAATGCTCTTTAATGATTGTCACATTGGTAATAAGAAACTGAGTACATTTTAACATTTTGCCATAGTTAGAATACCGATTTCTAAGAACAGAGAACATTTCTTTACTACTGAAAATGATACACATAGAATGATAAATATATATATATATAATCAGAAAAATAATGTTTAATGATTGAAACCATAATAAATAACAATTAAAATCTATTAATGAAAGATAACTAATATATGAACTCTCTCTTTCTGTGAATCTCTTGCTAATCTAACAGTCTAGGTAATTAGTTATATTTCTACCAATCTATCTGTGACACCTCTGGGCACCCTTCACTCGTTATGGTTATGATTTATTAATTAATAACACATAACTAATTACAAATGATCGAAAATCTTAATTTATAGTTATTAATAATTTTCCCACAAGACCAAAATGTCTCTCACTTGGTGGATAATAATGGTGTCGTAAAACTCTACTCTATACACAATAAGAAGATGGACGTTTTAGTGTCGCATATATTTCTGCAAGTAGAAACTCCTCACTAATGGAGTAATAAAAATCCGTCTTTTATTTATATTTAATGAGCCCCCATCATCCTACTATTACTTCAAATTAAGGTTTTAATGTATATGACAGAAGGTTAATAAATTTAACAATAAATTTATTAAATCAACAATCAAATATACAATATATGAATATAATCAAAAGAGCGTTGACATTTACATCACTTCACAACAATGTTTGATTAAACTTTAGACACAACCTTTTCAATGATGGCAGCTGTTACTAGCACATGTTCACATTCACGTGGTTTGTAACAAGACAATGTCCTTTTGATTTAGACGATGGTCCAATGTACCCCTTCCAGGCACATTACACAACTGTTCCAGAATCTTCAGTGTGCTCACAAAGCACACAGTGGAGAACCATCCAGAATGTTGTATGTGCTAATCAGCACACCACGTGGAATGTTCAAAGCAATCTTCATGAATTCTCGAGACCAAACTCAAGTCTCAATTTTTGCCATATTGGCTCTCACACGGAATTCACAAGAAGCAACTTACAGCAACATGTTTGCTGATACGTTCGATGACATCGTTGGACACACACACCAACGTGATCTGATAAAGTACAGTAGTCACTGCAGTCTGAAGCAGATAAAAAACAATAAAAGGTGTTCTCCTTTCTGCAAAATTCAAATTAAAGAAGCGCTAACTGTCAGGCACATATCATTTCTAAACTCCTTTCTCCCTTGCACACATTCTCAACTTACAAGTCCTGCAACAATATTCATTAGCCCCATGCACATGCAGTATAAGAAATATATCATTGATAAAAATTCATAAGTGTAATGTACAACATAATAAAATTAGTGAACATAAAAATAATGGTTCAATTACATAAAGCGTTCTCCAATTCAAATCATAGATCAATAGCAAACTTACGAAATATTTCTAAGTCCATTCTTTATTTATGTCAGATAGCTTACTATATGACTGGACTCAAGTTATGGTCAAAATCAAAGTGATTAGAATATAGACTTTCTTGAACAAAATAACTTTTGGTCCACCTCCGTTGGATGAACTTGTTATGAACAAATGCGAGACTATTAGAAACACTACCCATCCACTTGGAACTGGTTTGAATAGCATCAGCAAATTCTAGCATATTTAAGTTTAAAAATAGGGATAGGCAAATTTACTCCACCACACAATCTGATCTTCATTCCTTTGTTTATTTGTTTCTTCCTTTCGTTTTCTTTCTTTCTTTTTTCTTTCTTTCTGTCTTTCTTTCTTTCTTTCTTTCTTTCTTTCTTTCTTTCTTTCTTTCTTTCTTTCTTTCTTTCTTTCTTTCTTTCTTTCTTTCTGTCTGTCTTTCTTTCTTTCTCTTGTTCACCCCCCCAAAAAAAAATTGAAAGATTAGGAAAGATTAGCTTACAAAAGCATTCAACATTAAATAAAACTAAAATGCATTCTCTGAAATAAATTGGGACACAAAACATTATGTTCGTGACTGATTAACTAAACTCTTTCAAAACAACACTCAAAAGACCAATACAAGTCTTTACGTACTTATTCTACGTACTAATTTTGCTGTCTCGCCCAAAGAATGAGTTTCATGAACAAAATGGAATCAAGGAGACACAAATGAGAGAGAGAGAGAGAGAGAAAGAGATAGATTTGCAGGAAAAAGATAGAACGAGGAGATATAATTAAATTAACGAAAAAGAAAGTAAAATAGCATTTCAACTTTGTGCATTAAAATCCGGATATTCGCCTTTGCTTGCTCACTCGCGCATGCTTGTCTATAGACCTCCGTTTCCACTTTGTCGTAACGCCAGGGTTGGAGCACGCGGAAGTTGTGTTGCGATCGAACGCAGCGCGAGAGATGAGAATCTTCATCGCCACACTGGCAATACACAAAAGCTCTACGGTTATATGGAAAACAAACTCAAAAATAGAGGCAGCTTAATATCGAAACAATGTTTGGGAAGAAAGGACTTTATGCAGAAAATTTCTTTAGTTCTTAACAACACCAAGGCGAGCAGTGAGAATTTGGACTCTGAGGGTAAGTTTATTTTTCTCATTATAGGCTGTCTTGTCAAAGATTAAAAAACAATCTTGTATTGTTAGACGGTACGAAAGTTCTAAGGTAAGAATGCGAAAAGGTGTAATAATAATTAAAATAAAATAATGCAAGATAAAAAGTTATCTCATACTTTATTTTTTGCTGTTTCATATTTCGTTCATAAGCCCGAATTTCATCTAATGTAATATTTAATATACAAATTCCTTACAATTTCACGGAAAAGCTAGACATAATGATACATAAACATGCATATAAATACACACACAAATTCACACGCACTCATATATATATTATATTGGGTGTGGTACTTATAATAATAACAATATCAGAAGCATATAACGCATTTAACACTTTCAATAACAAATAAGCAATATTTTAATATTCGGCGCGTCCAGCTCATAACATTAACAGTTATCACTAAAAAATATTTAGAGTGGTTTATTCCCGTATAAATGTAAGGTTTCTCGAAAAAAGCATTTGGTTGATTACTTTAACAAGGACTTTTAATCATTAATCAGAGGTAAGGCCGATTATGCATCTGAGTCCACATCTCTCTCTCTTTCTCACTCTCTCTCTCTCTCTCTATCTATGTCTATCTCTATCTATCTATCTATCTATCTATCTATCTATCTATCTATCTATCTATCTATCTATCTATCTATCTATCTATCTATCTATCTATCTATCTATCTATCTATGTCTATAAGAAGTCGAATATCAGTATTTGTGCCAGACAATCAAGTGATATCTGAGTATCGCCTGAGACCCATCACTGTAATAAGACAACCACCCGCCTGTTTTCATTTCCGTTCTTAAAACGAATACATGTATTTGTGCTAACGACTAAGTATCTGTTTCAAGTGTGATTTACTGACTGCATAATTTTGATATTATAATATTTCATAGTTCTAAGTTTTCTTCCTCCCCCCACCAATTTTAAAAAAATAAAAGTCGGGTATTTCTTCCAATGCCACTTGGAATTTATTTCTTATCCTCTTCAGATTTTAGTTAACACATCGTTGACCTGAAGAACAGATTCACTGTAGTTTGCAAGAATTAATAAATGACACTTACAAAGTTATCTGTGTGACGACAAAGTTGACATCAAATAATGCAGTATAAATAATGTAAACGACACTTTATCAAGATAAACACAACTTCTTTCCACACACACACACAAAAAAAGTTTCGTCCTGAAAAAATGTTTTCTCGTTATCGATCGGTTTATATGATAATATTTGGAACCTGTCTATACCCGCTCGCCTTTCACACATACATACCACGCGCGCACAGATAAAGCACACTCAGACGCATGCAAACACTTTCATACACACACAAACACACATACATACCCAAACGCACACACTTATATAAATGCACATACACACACAAACACACACACAAACACACACACAAACGTCTGGACTCTGTTTCTGTAAATAATGCTGGCCAATAACGAATTTTAATATTTGATTGAAATAAACTAAGATAACCTGTCTGGAAATGTGTGAGTATTTAAGCATGAACGGGTGTATGTTTCCCCACCGCAGTATCTAGTATCACAGAATAAATGACCTATTCCAAGTAGCTGATATAACAACAAGACCCCTTCTTTGAAATTTTAATTTCACTCTCATAAATGGCCCTATACTATTCTGATTTGTTCGGACGTGCTGTCCGACGTAAATCAAACAGTCTGGTGTGTATCAGACTGTTTTGTGCAAATCATGCTGTCTAATGTTAATTAGACCAGCTAATGTAAACCAGGCTGTCCAATGTTAATTAGACCATCTAATGTAAATCAGGCTGCTTAGTGCGAAATTAGACTGTCCGGTATAAAAATCAGGTCATCTGTCGTCAACTAAATTGCTTGATGTAAGTAAATAACACCATTCGGAGTAAATCAGGGTGTCCGGGTATATAGCAGGCTGTCCAATATAAAACAGGTCGTCCGGATATATAGTAGGCTGTCCAATATAAAACAGGTTGTCCGGGTATATAGCAGGCTGTCCAATATAAAACAGGTCCGGGTATATAGCAGGCTGTCCAATATAAAACAGGTTGTCCGGGTATAGAGCAGGCTGTCCAATATAAACAGGATCTCCATCTATATAGTAGGTTGTCCAGTACAAAATAGTTGTCAGGGGATGTAACAAACTGTCCACTATAAAACAGACTGTGAAAGGGATACATCCCAGACTGTCCAGTGTAAAACAGACTGACAAGGTATATAACAAACTACCACGATCAGGATATATAGTAGACTTACAGTATTAAACAGGCTCTCAGGCTATATAGAAGAATGTTCCGAATAATACAGTCTATCAAGGCATATGGAAGACTGTTCAGGTTGTAGGGTACAAAACAGGTTGTCCGGTATACATAAGGCCGCACGATGTAAATCAGTGCCCGTTGTATATCAAGCCATCTGGTTCAAGCCATTCGGCATACATAAGGCCGTTTCGATGTAAAACATGGTGTCTGGTGTACATCAAGCCATCTGGTGTACATCAAGCCATCTGATGCAAATCGAGCCATTCTGTACATAATTCAGGCTGTCCAGTATAATTTCGACTGTCATATGTAAATTAGGAGATCGGTATAAATCAGGATGTCTGGTAAAAAGAATAAATACAGTGTCTAATGTAAATTAGGTTGTCTGGTGTAAATTAGATTGTCCGATGTAAATCGATCAATTCGGAATGGACAGGCAATTAGAGTTGTGCCCCTTTCATTTTAAGCAGGTTGGCTTTTACGTTTTAGTTCCTGTTGTTTGCATGTCTTAATTCGAACTCGTTGCTAAATTCCTTAAGCGATGTTTAAAGGGTTGATTTTCTCGGCCTGATAAACATTTCATGAATTTAAAGAAGTTTATTATGTTTGGGATTTTTTTTGTTGAGGTTTCGGATTTTCGCTCGCCCAATTTGAATTAGCAGAAAGCACGTTTGGTTAAATGGAAATATCGGTGTCCCAAACGTAAAAATGGGCAAAAAAAATTTCCAGTGTCTTAGCAATTGCAGTTAACGGATCATTAGAATTGTCATCCGGATACATCCAACAAAACCATTTCGATACGGTGCTTTACACTATGCCTATACTGGAAATGTATCCACTGTCTTCACTAGGTCTTTACTGTGGCTTATAGTACACGGTGTTTTACACTATGCCTATACTGGAAATGTATTCACTGTCTTCACTAGGTCTTTACTGTGGCTTATAGTACACGGTGCACACCTTCACTTTTATCGACCATGTCCGAGAAGTGTCATTACGCATTCCACATACTTCACTGCTAGTTGTACATGCATGCTTGGCATTAAGGTTGGATACATTTCGCATTCTGAAATCCACAAGAGCTGTGGGAAACATAAAACATGCTTTTTAAAGATGAAAGCAGACTGTAGCCATAATAGTTAAAAACACTATGTTTTGAAAGTCAGAAAAACACATTTTTAAATACGTCAATTTGTCTGCTGCACTACCCCCTCCTGTGGAGGATTTACACGTGATACGTCACAGGTAAAGGTTCAGATAACAAAGATAATTGCCCTTATTAATGGTTTACACGTTAACTCTAGTCACACTTAAACGTTCGAATAAATGACAGAGGTCCTTTTCAAAAGACAAATACAGACCACACTTGGTGCTGATCAATTTGTTGCCTGCCCTTCGATGCCATTCAGTTCTAAATATTGTTTTAAAGTCATAGACGGATCTCATTAAATGGGTTTTAAAATCATAGACAGATCTCATGAAATGGGTTTTAAAATCATAGACAGATCTCATGTAATGGGTTTTAAAATCATAGATAGATGTCATGTAATGGGTTTTAAAATCATAGATAGATGTCATGTAATGGGTTTTAAAATCATAGATAGATGTCATGTAATGGGTTTTAAAATCATAGACAGATCTCATGTAATGGGTTTTAAAATCATAGATAGATGTCATGTAATGGGTTTTATATCAGATTTATATGTATGTATGGGTTTTAAAATGACATAGAAATCGGCAGGAAGAGACTCTATAACTTTCACAAGGCTGAATTTAACAATTTAATCGATTGGTGTAAAATGGTCTAGGGTAAAATGTTAGGGGTTTTGTATTTTTGCTGATGCTGGCAACTATACTTCCCAGTCCAATGGATTCATTAAAATTAAATAAATAAATATATTACTTTCAGTGGGAGACACGTCATAATCTATCTATCTATCTATCTATCTATCTATCTATCTATCTATCTATCTATCTATCTATCTATCTATCTATCTATCTATCTATCTATCTATCTATCTATCTATCTATCTATCTATCTATCTATCTATCTATCTATCTATCTATCTATCTGTCTGTCTGTCTGTCTGTCTGTCTGTTTGTCTATCTATCTATCTATCTATCTATCATTTCAAAATCTACATTACTCTCAATTCCAATTAGAAACAATTCCAAATCTGTTTAAAAACAAGGGGTAGGATTAATTTCCATGAATTTGTAACAAATCGTTTCAAAATCAACATTAAAGCTCCACATTGA
Source organism: Sinotaia quadrata (assembly GCA_028829895.1). Lineage (NCBI taxonomy): Eukaryota > Metazoa > Mollusca > Gastropoda > Architaenioglossa > Viviparidae > Sinotaia > Sinotaia quadrata. The sequence continues at coordinate 73,668,801 of CM054177.1, read as the reverse complement.
GTTTTATGATATTTTATGACTCAGAACTTTTATTATGCTTGTTCACTTAAGAAACACAGCCCCATTTATCAACAGTGCCTTAGAGCCAATTTATCATCTCTACTAAAGGGAGGTAAATGCGCTACGTGGCATGGCAGATAAAGAACTTAATAGTGTGAAGAATACATGAAATCACACCCACTTGTCAATGGTGACCCTTTTAAAATTCAAACTAAAGTGAATTTAACTATAGCGAAAAGAAGAAATAAACTCTCCAATATTCGGCTAAAATTGTATTTTATACTACAATCCAACTTTTCGCTGCCTCTTCTGATGACGTAAACCAAGTTATTAGCAGAAGTCATTTCTATCATGTCAAACCCTTAGTAAGTAAAATAGGCCACACAAAACATATACGGGCTCAATACTTATAGAATGATGACAAACTTACACTAGAATCACTTTAACTCTCTGCAAAGTAATCACATTATCACGCAAACCGACTATTAACAAACTCACTTCATAATTAGAATGTACCAAATTTAGAATGGGACACAACTTCAAAGACAATCAAAGTTGTCTACATGAAATATTTAATTAAACATGCCAAAATAAACCATGGACCATCGTTGTTGTAATTGTTTACTGGGTTAATATCAAAACACTTAAAGAGCTGATTAGGAATTTTATTCATGAAATTGAATTGTTTGTTAGGTATTAACAAAGTGGCGGAGGAGAACATTAGCTTACTGACGAGTATCATTTGATGGGAAATTCTTCTATATATTAGAAGAATAAATTTTAAATATTTATAAATTTTCATATTTTGATCTATAATTTTTAAATGAGATACTATTTGTGATTTTTTGTATGATTTCGAAATGTTGAAGAAATATTATATCTGAAGTGAAAGTCCAGAATGGACAGGGGTGGAGGGGGAGATAAGCTGTTTGAGTGAGAGAGTGCGCATAGAGTAGTAGCCCCAGGGCAGGGCTGTTGTTATTCTTCGTGAGAACGCTAAGGCCCTGGCATCTTAGCAGTGGTGCAGTCAGACGTTAGATCTGTAGTCTTGCTTTTGAACTGGTTATATGTTGTGCAACTTTTAGGCTGATGCAAAAGTGGACGTGTTTTTGGACAGATGACATGTATATTGACAGAATAGGGGTGTGGAAGATGTCACTAAAACAGAAATATTAATTAGCTCTAGGTGTATTCTTAAATGTGATTGAATCAAAGAGTGAGCCTAGGAAGATGGACGTGGTTTCAACTCTAAAAGAACCAGCTTGAAACTCTTTGGGTGAGCGTTAAAAACTGAGTCACTTCCTATAATTCTGGGTTGTAAAATGAACAGGAAAAGACCCTTGGATGGAAATGGTAAAGGCATCTGTGTATTGTGTGAATGGTTAGGTTTTATTAGGAATGTTGTGCTATTTGAAACAGGTCTAACTTTTATTTGTTGCAGAGGCATAAGCCAAATTATGTATTTATTAATGTAGTAATTTGCAATATATTTAGATTCTGCTATTTCATATGTTTCAGGGTTTCAGTTTCTATCTTTTTTTTCTGAAATCTATTATGTGGGCTTTGAGTGCATATTTTATTCATGACATGTCCTATTGCCTGCCCACATGTGATGTATCTTTTAAGAACTGCCTGTCCATGGAAAGACTGAAGTAAAGTTCTGCTTTGGACAGTGACTCCAGTGTGGCGTTAAAGTGCTTATGATTGGAAAATAGGACAAAACGTATTTTGCTTATTCTTTTTAAATATTGTTGAATTTATCTTTTATTAAATGTTTGCCAATTGTTCTAGTCTTGCATATCTGTTAGTCCAATGTAACTTCTTGTTTGTTATCATGTTCTTGCTGTTGTTATCGTAAATTGTAGTGAAAGTCTAATGGCTACATCTTGTTCTCTGTCCGTCTATATATATCTATTTGTTTATCAGTTTTATATAATCTATTTCTCATTATAAATTACTGAGTGGAGCCGTAAGTCAAATTGACGGCAGAGCACCAAAAACATTGGCGTAACAGGTGCAGATATGTATATTTAGCAAGTGGTCCATACTCCACATCGGCACTTGCAGATGCTTTTATGTCATTAATTACTAATGTTTGGTATAATTCATTATTACAATGTCGTCCCAGAGTACATCGCGACAATGAGTAAAGAGTTATAAAGCATTTATAGTACAACAACAACAAAAAGTAGTTTACTGATAGTGACATGAACAGATATTGGACATGTAAACTGTCTGATAACCAAGCAGTGCGTACATTGTACATCGTGCCCTACTAGTAGCAAACTTTGCTCTTTTTTTGTTGGATTGTTTGCCTGCATCCCATTAACCGGAAATGACGATCATCACGACAGTAATGGTTGCTCTCGTAAATATTAGGATCACGTGTATGAAGAATTAGATATGGGGTGAATAGGGGTTAAAATGTCCTGTCATTCACGCCAATTATTGGCTTAAGAGTCTGAGAGAAAAAAATAATGATTTGAGTCTATCTTGGGTGGCTGTGTGTGCATACGTGCTTGTACGCACGCGCGCGTATATTTGAGTTGTGTGAGTATTCTAGTTTCATACTTTATTGCCCACAATTTGGGGATATCAGTAGAGTTTGACTATGACGTTAATTTGTATGTTCCGAGGTTCTGAGTATCTGAAACCCTGCATGGAGAATTGTTTTATAGGTATGAAGAATACGGAAGTAATGTTTTTCTTGTTCTTGTTATGTGTGTGTAGAATGGACAACCGTTGTTGTTACTGTTCTTGCTGTACGTTTATAATGGAGAGCCATTGGTGTACCTTTTCTTATTATACCAGTGTAGAATGGAAAGCCTTTGGTGTATCTTTTCTTATTATACCAGTGTAGAATGGAGAGCCTTTGGTGTATCTTTTCTTATTATACAAGTGTAGAATAGATTTTACCAGTGTAGAATAGACAGCCATTATGGTTGCATATCTTTGTTCATGTTGTATGGTGTGACGGTGGAGATGCTGCTGCTATTGCTGGTGCTGATGTGCGTGTCGCGATTTTCTGTGGAATGCATTGTGCAGTTATTGGATTTGGTCCCCACAATAAGAATTGATGCAATATGTTGACATACTTACACATGCCGCATTGTACAAATGTCACATGGTTTTTGAATTTAACTTTTCTTACTGTTCAATAATTGCTTCCTATTCTGAGTTAGGTACATATTGTTTATGAAATAAGTTGGTTGTTTATAACTTATGTATATTATCACTTTCACTTTACAGACATTTGAAATGGTTCATAGTCTGAGTTTCGTTTTGTTGTATATGCATTAAGTGTGTACATGTTCTGAATATTGCATGTAAGAATTCTGTGTATATTTTGTCTGTATGTATTCTGAGTATATTTTGTCTGTATGTATTATGAGTATATTTTGTCTGTTGACAATACATTGAGCAGTAACATAAACCGAATGTATTGAATCCATATGAAATTCCGAATATTTTAAGTATGTAAATGTTTTAATCTATAAATTATGAATACACACACTATCTAACTGTCTATCTATCTATCTATCTATCTATCTATCTATCTATCTATCTATCTATCTATCTATCTATCTATCTATCTATCTATCTATCTATCTATCTATCTATCTATCTATCTATCTATCTATCTATCTATCTACCTATCTGTCTGTCTGTCTGTCTAACTATCTATGAGAATTTCTCTATTCTGTATATTTTTTCATTATAAATGCAAATAATAATGGTCATCGTATTTATACATTCTCCTTATAACCATCAAATAAATAAGAATGAACATACAAGTATACTTTTCCACCAATAAAAGGTATACTAGTCCTATATAACTATCAAATAAATAAGAATGAACAGAGAAATATACTATTCCACCAATAAAAGGTATACTAGTCTTATATAACCTTCAAATAAATAAGAATGAACAGAGAAATATACTATTCCACCAATAAAAGGTATACTAGTCTTATATAACCTTCAAATAAATAAGAATGAACAGAGAAATATACTATTCCACCAATAAAAGGTATACTAGTTCTATAGTTTCTTTATCAACACGCCAACTGGGTGTTCGAACGAGGTCACCTATTCGCCAAACCGTCTAGACTTTGCTCACTGACAAAAGATCACGGGCTTAGTGTGATTGAGATCATTTCCACCCATATCGTTAACTCAACAAACGTCTGGGCAGAGATTGGTGTGCTCTACAGTTATCTTTCATTACACGTGACGTACGTACGTTACTCAACGTGGTGACGTGGGGCTCTAACAAATCTTTGTCTCGCATTAATGGCTCTCTACGTCTCAATTTTGTCGTATCTTTGCAAATACTGTTTCTGTTTTATATTACTGTGTCAAGTTTAGTAGCTGAGTAAAGAAAATGTTTATGAATATATTATGCTTTGTGTGCGTCTTTGTGTTTGTGTGTCAGAACGAAAGCTATCGCGCGTGCGTGTATGTAAGCAGGTTCAATAATAAAGCAAACACCAAGCGACGTATCGACATGTAGTTTCGGTCAACCCAGTCACACATTCAGGCCTACACGGGCGCAGACACATGACAAAGGCCGACCTGGAGATATTTAATATTAACAAAAGAGTAGATTGATATGAACAAAAGGGTAATTTGATATGAACAAAAGGTAGTTTGCATCTGTATGTTCAAACAAAGACAAAAGAGAATTTCAGTTGATACAATAGAGAGGTAAATTCAAATAATATTGTAACAAAAGTTATAATGTAATACAATTTCAGCCTATTAACATTCCAGACAAAATTGCTGACTAAGGATGTTTGGCTAGTTTCCAAGTTAAAATAATAATAACGACACAGGTTTAGGATGAAGAGACTGGTAGCAAAATAATAATGGCACAATCTGAGATTAGGGAGACCGGTTGCCAATAATAATGAGACAGGTTTAGGATGAAGAAGATTGGTAGTCAATAATGAAGGCAATGTTTGGGATGAGGGAGACTAGTAGCCAATGATGCTGGCACAGGTCTAGGATGAGGGAGACTAGTAGCCAATAATGATGGCACAAGTCTAGGATGAGGGAGACTAGTAGCCAATAATGATGGCGCAGGTCTAGGATGACGGAGACTGGCAAATAATAATAATGCTCAGGTCTAGATTGTAGTGCATGAAATTAGAACTGGATCAAACATAAATCATAATTTCTGCACACACTTAGACTAGAAGTCCTTGAGTAGAAGTACCTCTAGAAAGGAAACCAGTTCAAACTGTGCACAGTACCACTTTATGTTTTTGTCTTGTGTGTACAAATTGCTGCAACACTGAACAATCAGTAAAGCACAATATCACTCGACGTAGCAGAATTATAGGCTGGCTGTCATACAAGCACGGTGTCTGACATGATAAAATTAATTATCCGTCATAAGCCGTATAACAAATATATGTTGTCTTCACTAACATCACAGTACGCAGACCTTGTACATATAGTCTCAAGTAAATAGCTCACATTTTACTAATCATTGAAATACATTTTCTTTAAACAAAGGTAAAATGACATAACTGTGTTAGTGGTACTGCATGCACTGATATTAATAGAATATGTCTTCTAAATATATTTAGACTACTAGGGAGAACATGCAAACATTTGAGTGCTATGTGTAAACAAGTGATTCCACAGAAAATACTATAATTGTCATCACAAATGATCCATAACCAGGAAACGCAGGACACACGTGGTTATTTAAATAATTAAAACAGGACACATCAGTAGTTCTTTAAATAAATAAAGCAGAACACACCTGTGGTTCTTTAAATAATTAAAACAGGACACATCAGTGGTTCTTTAAAAGTTGAAAACAGGAAACACTGGCTGTTCTTTAAATAAGTAAAGCAGGAAACACTGGCTGTTCTTTAAATAAGTAAAGCAGGAAACACTGGCTGTTCTTTAAATAATTAAAGCAGGAAACACTGGCTGTTCTTTAAATAATTAAAGTAGGAAACACGGGCTGTTCTTTAAATAATTAAAACTAAGCACACTTCGAATATGAGGTAAGCTGAAAAATGTAGAAAAATGTTTAAAAAACAAAAGAAAAAGAAAACTCTCACACAGTAGGAAGTATTGACACACGATTCAAACATTCAACAGAGTATCAATTCTAATTATAGGAATAAGAAATACTTCCTCTACCAAGTCTATATGTTATAATAATCCAGTAATCCAGAGCCTGAAAGGATAGATCAATTTTTCTCCTGGAAGAAAGTTGACGACAAAAACGCAAATTGATTAAGATTGTTCAAATACTTGAAACCATACAATAATCCAAGATTCCCGAAATAATCCGACATTTCCACAACCATAGGAACATCTCAAACATGGAGAAATAGGTCAGATCAGGCACACTGAGAGATCACTGACCTCTTCGGTGACACAGCCTCAACGATCTTTCATGAGATCGTGATATTTTCTACCGCGTGAATGGGAGTGGGTGCATTTTCCGCTGTATCTCTCTTCGAGACGAATGTGTTGTTGTTTTTTTTTAATTTAAAAACAGTTTTCTTCACTTCAATGTTAGAGTGGTTTTATGTCACACGATAATTATTGTCTATATGGTAACACTCATTCTCAATTACATATTACTGTGCCTTTGTACTAATGGCATGATCCCGTTTGATTAGTTAGCAAAGACGTGTATTATTTTAATTAAATAATATTTAAAAAGTACTTTTGGTTAGCAAAGACGTGTATTATTTTAATTAAGAAATACAAATAAGTATTTTGGTATGATTGTTTCTATTCTTTAGTTCAAGAAAATATTATTTGTCAAGAAGAATTACTTCCAATGTATTTCTTTGAATAATTACGGAAATTATATTTACGATTTTATATTTTCTTCTGAAAGAAAATACTATCTATCTATCTATCTATCTATCTATCTATCTATCTATCTATCTATCTATCTATCTATCTATCTATCTATCTATCTATCTATCTATCTATCTATCTATCTATCTATCTATCTCTCTCTCTCTCTCTATTTATCTATTTATCTATCTATCTATCTATCTATCTATCTATCTATCTATCTATCTATCTATCTCTCCATGTGCAGCATTATGCACACACACACACACACACATACACACATACACACACACTCGCAAACACACACACACACACACACACACACACACACACACACACACACTCACTAAAATAATAGATTGAACATTTGCGAAGGCAGACATGGGGATCATTGATTACAAGCCCTTTGGTGTTCGTAACGCATTGAAACTTTTTGCACAATGTATCTTGATTAGGCCTCTATTAATTGATATTTTTAGTCTGCTTGCATTAACGCTTGTCAGTTTAAATATTACAATACTTAATATTAATTGAACTATTGTTCTCTCTAACAAATATATCAATATTTAATATTAATCGAACTAATGTTCTCGTTAATTAATATGCCGGAATATAACAGACCTTTAGAACAATTCACTTCTGGGGGCTGAAGTGCTTCGAGAGATGAATGATCATAGAATATGCAGACAGTTGTAATTAAATCAGTTGTTTATCTGAAGTCTTCAGCCAAACAAATTGCTTGATTGTCGGCTATTGTGAAAGGCACATTATGTCAGTAGATACACACTTACACGGTATTCCACATATGCTAGATCTACTCAGGTATTAATTTCTATGTGTACAAGTGTTAGATACCCAGTTACGAGCCTTGTCATACTCTTACAGGACCAAGTTAAAAGTCTTACCAGGTTTACTTATACTCTTACAAGATTTAACTAATGGACAGCTAGACATAAGCACTCTCACATAGAACAAATATACTCACGTATATGATATAGCCATTGTGTATCAGGAAAGAGTTACTATTTAATAGGTCCTAGCCTTATTCTATTAACAATACCTAGCCATACTCAGTTAACAGGACTTAGCCATACTCTATTAACTGAACATAACTATAATCTATTAACAGGACCTAGTCATACACTATTAATATGAAAAGGTCATACTCTATTAACTGAACATAACTATACTGAATTAACAGGACCTAGCCATACTCTATTAAAAGTACAATGAAATACTCTATAAACTGAGCATAGCCATACTCTATTAACAGGACATAACTATAGGACCTAGCCATATTCTATTAACTGAAACAGCTATAATCTATTGACTGGACCTAGACATTCTCCATCAGAACTTCCTCTTCATCTGGACCTAGCCATTCTCCACCAGAACAACTTCTTCAATTGGACCTAGCCATATTCTATTAAGAGGACCTAGCCATTCAATACTAGCAGGACCTAGTCATTCTCCATGAGAACAGAGTTACTCTTTAACAGGACTTAGCCATACTATACTAACAAGACCTAGCCATATTATACTAACAGAACCTAGCCATTCTCTACTAACACGAGCTAGCCATATTTTATTAACAGGATCTAACCTTTCTCCATCAATATGGTATTACTCTTTAACAGGATCTTTAACACCTTAAATGACTCAGCCATTGTCTAACACGAACTATCAGTATTGCAAAATTTGTACACTTCCATTTGTGCTATATTTTTTAATGTGTGTTTATACAGTTAAGAATCAATATTGATTTATTACTAATATAGTATACATAAACTAAAACCAAGTTGGCAAACTTAAGTCACAGTCGATTTGAACAAGCAAACGAGCACCCTGAATCTCAAATAATTACATATCATACACTTTGTCCTTCGCCAATAACGTGTGAGTGCAGAAAGAAAGTATTATACTGGATTATTTAAAAAATTCTATAATGAAAACTGTACTCACATTTTGAAAAAAACAAGACCGTAATCGAATTTTATAATTAAACAGTAGCAAGACCGGACCATCTCGCAAAACACCATTTATCAAATTCAGCCTCTTCCCTTTACATTTTCTTTGGTGGATGCAAGTAATTGAATTCACGCTCTGTTACATTCGCCTATCAAATCGGCACACATGCTCATACACACATACATTCGCACACGCACACACACACACCCTCCCATCCACACATACACACACACACACACACACACACACACACACACACACACACACACACACACACACACGATTTTCGAATAAAGACATACTATGTATTGGTCGCCCGTAAACTAAAAAAAAATCTAGGACAACTCGACAATTTGAGGTTAACTCTTCCCGGTGCTTGATGAGCCCCCATTGAGTATTCATCACAAAATATAGAACAAAATAAAGTGAATAAACACATTACAAAATGATTTTGACATAAAATGAAGATGATGAAGAATGACACAAGGTGAGTTGAAACATTAATAAAGAATTTATAAAAAGTATCACACAATGTCTTATGTAGCGCATACTTACCCCCTCTAAAAACAGACTACACATAAACCTACCTTCTAGAAAGTCTGACCCTTATCCCCAGGCTGGAAACATACCTGAATGTTCCAGACAACTCACTAACCACCCAATCAAAGTGCAGCAAAGCCATAGGAACGAATGTACCAGAAATGCACCTGTAAATTGTTAGTCGAATGTAGTTGACTGCCAAGGCAACATATATTTTGCCTCCAGGTGTTAACGAAGTATATACTCATACTAATAACCTCATCGTCAATTATCAACACAGAAGAAAATCATCCTAAGTCTGAAGCTATGTGGTTTTGCTTACCCAGTATTATGCTTATGGTTATCTCTTGACATTCATTATAATTTATATTGTTATATTTCACTTATGATATTTCAATGTACGATGACCATGTAAGTAAGAGTCTTCTATCAGAGAACACATGAGGATAATTTCATAGTCAATGTGCATTTTACTGGCAGAGTGACACTTTAACTGGGATGCCATTTATTGTGGATGTCACTTTATTTTGGATACACTTTTGATGAGTGCTATGCCAGGAAGCAAATCCAGAATGAAACAACCTAGGGGCCAGTGACAAAGTTCCACAGACCTCGCGTATGACCATATATATATATAATTTAACAATAAATTTATTAAATCAACAATCAAACATACATAGCAAATACAATTATAAGATTACTGACATCAATATTTCCATAAAGCCACATTTGAATAATTTCAAAGCTTACACAGTCTTATAGCCTAAAACATAATTCAACAGATTAGTGTCAATATAAATCATAGAATGGAATGGAGGAAACTGGTTGTCAAGTCATCAGTGGAACACCAACGGTCGACAAGACTAAGGGATGGATAGATAGATAGAACTATTTATACAATAAGCACCACCACTCCAATTTCTACTACTGCTACCACTTTTGTTTTACCACGTCTAGTTTATCTCCAAAACCTATTTCTGAAAGCGTCAAATCGCGAAATTATTTTCTGTCCTACTTGCTGCTTCATAGTATGCCAAACTCTACTTTACAGTACACATTGACCCTACTCATTCATGATGAAATACAGAACTGTTGGTTCCTACCTGAGGCTAAGATCTCTAGTTTTACTTCCGCCTTTCCATTGATACTTCTGGGTTTTTGCTTACAGCAGGGTCAGGATCAGATTTACAAGTTAATTAATCTATTTTAATTAGCGTACATTTACCCTATACCGTACTTCAACTGAAAAAACATCCAGTCTCTCTCTCTCTCCTTGTAATTTAATTGACTGGACTAAACATGTATGTGCCACTGTTATTTTTATACCAGTACATCTTGCACTGTTTGAATTAATATATTTTAATATTTATGAAATGTGACCGGGCTAAAATTTATACCCTAGTCTTGTGATAGACTGACATTATATGACTATCTTAGAAAATCGAAGCGCTTCCCCATAGTGACGTCACTGGTAGAAGGCTTAGCGCATATAGGGATTTCTGCCATTTGAAGGAAGCAACTAGAACAGTGATTCTTTCAGAGTTTTATCTTTGAAAGTAGAAAAATGAAAGCATATATCATCTTAATTAGTTGGCAACACTGATTTAATTTTCAAAATTTATCATTAACATGATAACTTATCTTTCAGGCGAAATGCTTTCCGAAACAGAGTACAATTACCATCGCCTTCTACAGATTTCAGGTCTACACGTATGCATGAGATCTGGGCTTAAGATGACTCCGTCGAAGTGTTTCTATGTTCAGAGCGCGCGTACACACACACACACACACACACACACACACACACACACACACACACACACGCACACCTTAACTCAAAACAATGCGTGACGTGATTTGTCGTCCTTTATCGAAAGTTGTCATCTCTTTATAAGTGTAGATAATCTCTATTCTCTACAGACTACAAAATGAGGTTTCCGCTTCAAGCGATGTCACGTTTCACCTCGGGTGTGAATTCCAAGGAAATATTAAATGTGATATGAAAAGCAGACAATTATTTCAGCTGAGCTGTTCATTATACGGCTGCGAGGGTAGGTTATTACTACGAGATTTACTTTTGCACGCACAATGCCACATCATATTTTGAATTAAGAAAAAAAAATTCTGATAAGGAAAAGAAAAGAGAATTGCCCCTCCCCTATCGAATACATTTAAAACTTAACCATAACATGATTTTATGGCTAGATATATTTATGTTTATATTTGAACTATGATAAAAATAATTGTGGAATAATATCTGGTATGCCATTCCAAACATTATTTTATAGACTTGTCCTTTGCTTTCGGTGTCTCTAGTAGGATTTAATAAAGTAGGACAACTGCATCCATTGTACACAAGCTAACTGTAATGAAAAGGACGCCATACTCGGGCTTTACGCCTACTCTGTTTCCAACGCGTTCAATTAATGGAAATGGAATAATAATGTGACACCGAGATTACAGGTTTTGTCTGGTACACAGTCTTGAAAAAGGAATGCCTACGTAGACCAGAGGTGTGTATTATGTGTGTGTGTGTGTGTGTGTTATTTGTGTGTGCTATTTGTGTGTGGTGTGTGTATATTACTTGTGTGTGTATTATTTGTGTATATAAATTATTTGTGTGTGCATTATTTTTGTGTGTATTATTTGTGTGCGCTGTTTGTGTGTGGGTGGTGTGTGTGTGTATGTGTGTGTGTGTGTGTGTGTGTGTATTATTTGTGCGTGCTATTTGTGTGTGTGAGTGAGAGTGTGGGTGTGGTATGTACTGTGTGTAGAATTGTGAGATGTTTATATACGGAGCATTAATAGAGAGCGGTTCAACCAGTTCAGTTCTAACCGATTTGTTCCTCCTTTCGTTCTTTCCACTTTCCAAGTACAAGATTAGATTCAACGTCCATTAAAAGGTCAAACATGCAAGTCCGGTGCCTTGACGTCACGACCACCCTACTTTCCCCAAAACCCACTGATCAACAAAGGAAATGCTCGTAATCTCCCATCTCCCCCCCCCCAATCAAGAAGGTGTGAATATACGCTGATTGTTGTGTAGGGAGGTTGTCACGAGATTTGGATGTTTTATTTAAAAACGTGAAAAAAACAACAGGGGGGGGGGGGGCTTTTCAGGAAGGTCGCAGACAGACTCGGAAAGCACTCAGGATTTGGTTCAAGATATTTAGATAAAAAGAAGTATTGCTCTTGAAACATGGACGGTACTCCGTATAATCCACAAAACTGGATGGATGAGAAGGATGGATGATGGATGGGTGGCTAGCTATCTGGCTGTCTGATACTATGCGAGAGAAAATTTGCATATTTCTTCTCAAGTATATCGATGTACACACGCATGCCAACTTGTCTGTATACTTGTTTTGAGAGTTGAAGAGTAGAGTTTGGTTTGCTGTGATTCGAGTTATGATAACAGTCTATTATTGGACTTGACTGCAGCTACGTAATCTAAAGTGATCATTAAAATGGCAAAATAATGCTACAACAATTGCATATGAGTGTGCAGTCTCCTGTTACGTATATTTAATTATGCCAATAATACTGTACAAGTATCAACTCTGCTTGAATATATGAAGTTTAGGGTTTAGTCTACAATATCTCCTAGAGTCATTGCCACATTGCAGTAATAACAAAACAGTACACTATTGTTTTGATTAAAATAAATTTGCCGTCACCTGTTTGTGTTGGCATACTAAGAAGTAGCAAGCAGGACAAAAAAATAAATTTGCCCTCAACTGTTTGTGTTGGCATACTAAGAAGTAGCAAGCAGGACAAAAACATAAATTTGCCCTCAACTGCTTGTGTTGGCATACTATGAAGCAGAAAGCAGGACAAAAAAATAAATTTGCCCTCAACTGTTTGTGTTGGCATACTAAGAAGTAGCAAGCAGGACAAAAACATAAATTTGCCCTCAACTGCTTGTGTTGGCATACTATGAAGCAGCAAGTCGGACAGAAAATAATTTCGCGATTTGACGCTTTCAGAACTAGGCTTTGGAGATAAACTAGACGTGGTAAAACAAAAGTGGTAGCAGTAGTAGAAATTGGAGTGGTGGTGCTTGTTGTATAAATAGTTCTATCTATCTATCCATCCCTTAGTCTTGTCGACCGTTGGTGTTCCACTGATGACTTGACAACCAGTTTCCTCCATTCCATTCTATTCTCTGATAATCTTACCGTATTGCTCAGAGGAGACAGGACTGAAACTGAGCAATAACTGAGATGTTATCCTCCCATCTTCTCTTCTGTCTTCCTCTCATTCGCCCTCTTTGCACAGTATCTTTCATGATTTTCTTGGCAAGCCGTGTCGATCGTATGACGAGCCCATACAATTTCATTTTGCGTTTTTTTTCACACTGGCCAATAGTTCTTCATTGGGCCCCATGGCTTGCCTAATTCTGTTTCCCATTTCCTCATTCGTGACATGATCTCTATACGAAATGCCAAGCAACCTTCGAAAGCATCTCCTTTCAGTAACTTGTATCCTCATTTCAGTAACTTGTGTCCTCATTTCAGTAACTTGTGTCCTCATTTCAGTAACTTGTATCCTCATTTCAGTAACTTGTATCCTCATTTCGAGATCCGCTGTGAGGGTCCATGATTCACAGGCATATAAATACACGGATACAACAAAGGAGCGCATCAGTCTGATCTTTGAGCTGACTGAGAAATATCTTCAGCCTTGCCATTACTGTTATTGTCAGCGCAATCCTGGACAATATTTCAGGTTTGGATCCCTTGTCTGTCACGATGGCTCATAAGTACTTGAATGTATTAACTATTTCCAATTTCTGATCTCCAGATTCGGATGTTGCGCAGTGTAAACATACTGTCTGCGTATGACACGAGGGCTATAATTTGGAAAATCATGTTCAGGTTGTTACCATGAACGTCAAATCTTTGTAATTGACACCATGCGTGTTACACCTGTTGAGTAAACATTAGCCCTTGAGATATTAATACGTGTCCTATAAGCACTGAGAATAGGTGTGGTGCACAGAGATGCCGATAAGTAAAGGAATTACGTCAGTATTGCACTGATACCCTAGCATGCATTCCCAATGTTTCGCTAACTGAAGTATAAGTGCAGCCATTTTGGAAATACTAAAGAAAAACAAAAGTGCTGAAGACAACGCGTTAGAAAGCAATCATTATTAACAAAATATGAAGAATACACCCAATGATAGCAAGAGTTTCAAATGTGTCGCTAATTGAAGTATCAATGCAGCCATGTTGGAAATACAAAACAAACACAAAGTTGTGCAGCAGATAACGCGTTAGAGAGCATTCATTATTAACAAAATATAGAGAATACACCCAATGATAGCAAGAGTTCCAAATGTGTCGCTAATTGAAGTACCAGTGCAGCCATTTTGGAAATACAAAACAAACACAACGGTGCTGAAGATAATGTATTGGCAACATTAAGTATTAATAAAATATACATTGAATACAACTGCTAAAATCGTTCCGAAAACAAATTGAAAAGTGGGAACACAGTTCACAAGTACGTTTAATTAATAAAAACCATAATGTGTGTGTGTGTGTGTGTGTGTGTGTGTGTGTGAGAGTGTGTGTGTGTGTGTGTGTGTGTGCGTGCGTGCGTGCGTGCGTGCGTGTGCGTGTGTGTGATTCGAGCAATGAAAGTGGGTAGTCCGGAGGCCTTGCTTGTACTTATAATAAGCGTATGATACATTAAAAGTGATAATGGCAATAACTCACAGCTTTTGTTCTCTCTCTCTCTCACCGAGGAAGGCTACCACTTTACATGTTTACATTTCATTGCGTTGATTGTTAGCAAAATGGCAGACTTTCTGTTGACAACATATTTGCCCTTATGTACTCTCCATATATAGAGGTCAGCGGAGTATTGCCATGTGAGTCATGATATCGTGCAAATAAATCGTTACTTAAATAGGGTTACTTTTTTTCTTTAAAAATGCATAAATAGGATTAATGTCATTTAACAAACATAATAAACAACGACAATACAATTATACTGTAAACTCTCTTTTCGAACACCTGCTATTTATAATTATCGCTCCATAATTTGGATTAATGTCATCTAAGAAAACAAAACACACAAGAACAAATAACAACAAATACAGAAAAACTGTAAACTCGCTGTTCGAACGTCTGGTATTTATACTTAGCGTTCCATAATTTGCTCAGTTACAAGTCTGGTATTTATACTTAGCGTTCCATAATTTGCTCAGTTACAAGTCTGGTATTTATACTTAGCGTTCCATAATTTGCTCAGCTACTAATCTGGTATTTATACTTAGCGTTCCATAATTTGCTCAGTTACAAGTCTGGTATTTATACTTAGCGTTCCATAATTTGCTCAGTTACAAGTCTGGTATTTATACTTAGCGTTCCATAATTTGCTCAGTTACAAGTCTGGTATTTATACTTAGTGTTCCATAATTTGCTCAGTTACAAGTCTCTATCAAGTTTGAAGAATGAATACACACATACAGCGTAGTTATAGCAGTTATAATACCACAATAGTATTACTACTGTTAAAAGTATGTTACTACTATCACTACTACCAGGCTACTACTGTTTCTAATAGCTGCATTAATAGTTAATTTTCAAAGAAACTTCAAGATTATGCAAGAATTTTAACATGCGCATTTAGAAACAAAACAAACAAACACAACAGCAAAAATGCACAAGAAAAATCTGACTGATATTGGTAAAGCCACAAGAAAAATCTGACTGATGTTGGTAAAGCCACAAGAGAAATTCAAGTAGAAGCATATAAATCGCGAGGCCTTCAAAGCTTTGCGTTCCTTTAGCACTTGCCTCGTCAGTTTATAGAGCGACACCTTTAGCCTGAATGCAGCGAGCATCACGTGACAACGAGATTTATTTCGGAGAGGAATTAACAGTGTCACTCACCCGCAGAGGTGTCATTGACTAAGAAAATTAAACTACGACAGCGGTTAAGTGTAAAACAGCTAAAAATATAACAAACAGTGTGCTGCATCGAAAATTAAAAAAAAAATAATAAAACACATTAATTACAATAAACATTGAGAAGCCATTTCCACAGAAAGTAACAAAGAGTAAAACCACTAAAATACCGACATTTTTTTATTTTAGATGTTCAACAAAGAGTAAAACCACTAAAATACCGACATTTTTTTAATTTTAGATGTTCAACAAAGAGTAAAACAACTAAAATATCGAAAATTTTAATTTAGATGTTTAACAAACACAAACGTTTGCCCCTGTTAGAATCAAGACTCTATACACTTATACTTTATTAAAAATAACTGTATCGACCATATTGTCCTTTTCTCCTTCCTCCTCTTCCTCTCTCTCTCTTTATTTCGTTCATCCACATAACTGTGGCCCTCTATATATCTATCTACCTACCTACCTACCAATCTATCTATCTATCTATATATCAATCTAACTATCTATCTATCTATCCCGACGGATTTCCATGAAAAATAATATTCATCTCTATTTTTTCACACGCAGATTTGTGCTTTGGAATAATAATATTTCTTATAGCAATTACATTCAATATAATTTATGTGATCATATGCAGATTTAACCGTCAAAAGTTAATAGCGTAAACACAAAAATGAGAAAAAGTCGGCATTTTAAGACATTGGTTCAACGTATGGTAATGAGAACTCAACTAAGTGCCAGCATAAAGGGGAAAACTGAATATTCAAAGGAAAAACATGAAGAACTAAGTAAATAGTAACGATTTGTCTAAGGCAATAAAGAAAATATTACAATTGAGCACGAACATGTGAATAGGCGTGTGCTATTTAATATTACAATCTGTCAGTGCGAGACTTAATAATACACCTTGGAAATTCTGTGATATGAAACAGTGTGATGTCAGTGCAAGAATTAATAATGCACAATTGAACAGTGTAATCTGTCAGAGTTTTAACAGTACACTTTACGAGTGGTGTACTATTTTATTAAATAATTTGCCTATTTAACAGTACACTTTACAAGTAGTGTACTATTTTATTAAATAATTTGCCTCTAAAATATTTAACAGTACACTTTACAAGTAGTGTACTATTTTATTAAATAATTTGCCTCTAAAAGATTTAACAGTACACTTTACAAGTAGTGCACTATTTTATTAAATAATTTGCCTCTAAAAGAATTAACAGTATACCTTATGTATATTATGATGTTTATTCTGCACTGAAAGAATTAACAGCACACATCTTGGTGTGTTTCCACGACAATAAAAGATAATAAATAAGCTACGAGCAGGAACTTATCTGTGAGGTCCTATAGACGTATCTGGTCTCAACATGTAAGATCTTCAATCCATGTAGCGGAGATATGACGTAGTTTCTAGGTGATGATGAAGATAGTTGACGACATGAGACATTATCGGTCAGTGGTCCAGGAGAGAAATATGCAAAGACTATATTTCTGGTAAGTGCAAATAATAGTGAAATAAATCTAATTTAACTGGAAATAACAGTTAAGTAAATCTGGACCTAAAATAGCAAATATCGGGAAAATAACAGGATTAGTTTATTTAATTTGAATGAAAGAAAGAATACAATAAACAAAGGAGTTAATAGCAGGTCACTGAGTTAAAAACTGGAAGCCGTAATCGTCTTAAAATAATAAAGTCACGGGATGTGGCTCGCACATAGCACTAAGCTTTCATAACAACCTAGTTCCCTGAAAAAACAAGCAATCAAAGTAAAGCTATGTTAGCTTTCATTAATGCATCGAAAGTCAGTCCTGCACTACTGTGACAACCTACAGTCAAGATCTTAGCCAGACTGAGTTAACTTTTGCCTAGCAAGTATAAAGTCAATGCATATCTACTATGACAATCTACCCTCTAACAAATCCCGCAAAATCATAGCAAGGCTATATTACCTTGCTAACAACGTCAATGCTAATCTCCCTCCCCCCTCCCACGCCAGACAATATAGCGCCATATGAACACCCAATCAAATTAAGGCTACGCTATTCAGAGAACCCCGTAATGCAGAGCAAATAAGGGGCGAGTGTTAGGTCATTCCCTAGGAGGAAGAACAAAGCCAAATCAAACGAAGCAAAAACTAAAATCGTTCGCAAAATCGTCCAAACCCGGTGCCATAAAAGTCACAACTAATACATTGACGTGTGAAAATGACAAGAATACAGCACAAGAACCTGATCCAGTACTACTCCACTGTCACATTCTTCAGGAGGAACAATGAAACCACACAATGCTCAGCGATACACTAGAGAACTTGTTGACTCATTCAGGAGAATATTGGATGTTATCTAGAAATCAGATTTTGTGAAGCTGACACTTGCCATGTTTCTATCGCAAACAGCAAAGTGCTCCTTCAAAAAATAATGTCCGTCATAAATTAAAATAGGATGTACTGGATGTTTAATGGTCATTGCATAGATTTACAGATTGACATTATTTTTTATGTTTGTTTAATCAAACCAATCAATTATGATTTCAAATAACACCATTTGTTGTAGAGTGCTATTTCCCTTGTTTGGCGAATGACACAGTATTTCCTTACATTCATGCGTGTGCATGGATCAGCTCTTCAGCACAAAAACAGGATTATAGATTGTGAAAAGAACAAAAGGCCGAAAGCAAAATATTTTAAAAAGAAATCAAACAATGGAAGCCACAATAATGCCTCTGAGAAACAGGATTTAAAAAAAAACTGCAGGGTAGCAACGTTCATGCTCCAAATGATCACTTATATATCGTTGTGTTCCAAAAGTGGAAGTCCACACAATGCTGCTGCATTTGCATACAAGCAAGAGAACGCAGGATGGTGCAAGACTACACACACCCAAGCAAGATTAGACCGGGTAACACAGGATAGTGCATGACTGCATACACCCAAGCAAGATTAGGCAGGTAACACAGAATAGTGCAAGACTACATACATCCAAGCAAGATTAGGCAGGGTAACGCAGGATAGTGCAAGACTACATACACCCAAGCAAGATTAGGCAGGGTAACGCAGGATAGTGCAAGACTACACATACCGAAGAAAGATTAGGCAGGGTAACACAGGATAGTGCAAGACTACACATACACTAGCAAGTTTAGGCAGGGTAACACAGGATAGTGCAAGACTACACATACACAAGCAAGTTTAGGCAGGGTAACGCAGGATAGTGCAAGACTACACACACCCAAGCAAGATTAGGCAGGGTAACGCAGGATAGTGCAAGACTACACATACCGAAGAAAGATTAGGCAGGGTAATACAGGATAGTGCAAGACTACACATACACAAGCAAGTTTAGGCAGGGTAACACAGGATAGTGCAAGACTACACATACACAAGCAAGTTTAGGCAGGGTAACGCAGGATAGTGCAAGACTACACACACCCAAGCAAGATTATGCAGGGTAACGCAGGATAGTGCAAGACTACACACACAAATGGAAGATTAGGCAGGGTAACACAGGATAGTGCAAGACTATACACACCCAAGAAAGAGTAGGCAGGGTAGCGCAGGATAGTGCAAGACTACACATACCCAAGCAAGTTTAGACAGGGTAACACAGGAGCGTACAAACCTACGTAAAAATACGCAAGTTAATGCAGGTCCAAATAAACTCACGCAAGACTACACTAGACATTTGCAAGATCGTTGATACACGTGGGGGATGTCTTATCGCCTTAGGCAGAAAGCCCTAAGAACCTCTAAAAGACAGGGTCACCAACTCCCACGTGTCATCAGAAAAAAGCGGGATATTACTTCACTGTCAGCAAACCGATCGACATTTTTGCGAGGAGGTGCATTCGCAAAATGTCACTGATTTCCTTTGGTTTGAAAATCGTTTCAGAGGACAAAACGAATGCTATGCATTCACTACAGAAATGATCGCCTACTCTTGTCACTCCATTCCTGGCTGGTAGCAATGAAGAGAATCAACATTTGCAAAGAGCTTAGTAAGATTCATTTCATTCAAAGCTCTATCTGTGTGACATAGCTCACATATTTAGGGGAGGGGGGTATGTTTGGAAACAGCGTTAAAGAGAGAGTGGTTAGATTTATTCATTGATTCCTTCATCGTACTGTCTTTCATGAAAGAAGTATTAGAGTTGACTGAGAAAAAATACTTCCTTTGTCGTTTATTCTTAAATACTTCTCATGTCAAAATTCATTTATTTTTTTCAGTTTTGTATAATTTTTATTTGAAAGGCACCTACAATAGTAACGACACAACATGCATACATTATTTGTAACAATATGTGTGGACGTGACTAAAGGCATGTGTAAAAAATAAATTTGTATAGCGTGCTGAACATATTCCAAATGCATCAATTATGATATACATCACGACAGAATAAAATAGGAAATCTATTCTCTGTGCAATGATTCACTGATTCCAGCCCTATGTCCTTATCTAACCTCACACGCGAGCAAATTCTTACTAGAAGCTTGCGCTCTTCATCACAGACTCGTTTCCAACTTTCCTACAACAAAGCGTACGTCTACATCAATGTCCCTTAGGTGCCTTTCGAGCTGAGACGTTGAGAGACTATGATCTTTGTCAGTACGACTTTTGAGATAGCTGTGTTTTAGCCAGAATAGCAATAGTGTGACTGTTGTGTCACTGTTATTCCTTAGAGGTCTATGCTTAATTATTCCTTCCATCAGCCTTCTTTACCTCATATATCTCAACGACATAGGCACCAATTACAGTTTAGTATAAATACCATAAATGTAATGTAAGGTGTAAATTACAGCACAGCTATTACTTCAGCTAGACAAATTTATTATCGGCACAGTGCTTTCTCAATATTGGTATCGTTGTTGAGCAATGATTTTGTCTGACGAAAGAATAAACTTTTATTTACAGAAAATACTAGTACACCTACTGCACACAATAAATAAATAATTGCCTTTGTCTGATTTTTATTGTTAAATAAAGAACAAAAATATAATTGAAGAATGGCGGACTCAGAAAATATAGTGTTAAAAAAGAAACATATTAAGCATTTAATGGAAATTCATAATTGCATTCTAGAAATTATTTTTTCATTGAACATCATAAATGAATCCAAGTATGTAAACTGAAATAAATATGCCCACCAGGTATGTAAATTGAAATAGGCAATGCCCAACAAGTATGTAAACTGAAATAGGCAATGCCCAACAAGTATGTAAACTGAAATAGGCAATGCCCAACAAGTATGTAAACTGAAATAGGCAATGACCACCAGAAATGTATAAATGGGTACTTAATAAAAGCATATTCCAGAAATTGGTTATATGTTGCACCGAAACATTTTATATTTTTATTTTGAGAATGTCTTCCTTTTCGCAACAATTTTGTGTCCTAGTAACTGATTTTCTTTCAGTATTCGACATTTATTTGAGAAAAAACGAAAGCAAGAACTTTAAAGTTTCTGCAGTAAAATCAGTGAATACCATTTAGCAAAAACTACCCTCCCCAAATAAAATAAAATGAAATAAAAATATTTGCTGTTCAGAAAAATAATTCATGTTTTCTGTAACGAACCTTCAGTTTGTCCAGAAACTGCTTCTTTTCTGAAGAGATCTTTAATGTTCCAGAAATTGTCGCTTATACTTCAGCCAACTTTTAAATGTTCCAGAAAGAGGATAAAATTCCTTCTTGAAATAACTGTAGCATGTGAGACATTTGGGAGACGTGGCACCAAGAAGTCCGTAATAGCGTGATGTCGATCTCAATTTATACCCAGTCGCCATGCAAATCATGATAATGAAATCTAAGTCCACAAAAATGTTAACATCTCGTAAAATAAGTACAGAAAAACACACTTTCAGCATTCAAATAATCTTCATTTCACGTCGCACTGTAGAATTCAAGTTGGTAAAATACGTTGAGAGGCCATAATCAGTAAACACACACACACACACACACACACACACACACACACACACACACACACACACACACACACACACACACAGAAAAAACAATGTTTTGCAAAAGTTAGTGTGAACTGTTATTTCTTTATATTATTTGTATGCTTATTCATATATTTTTTTCTTTTATGCACATTTGTCACAATGTTTATTTTGTTATACTTTCTTTGTGTCTTGGCTTCTTGGCTTCTTTGTTTCTTTATTCTTTGTTTGTTTGTTTGTTTGTTTGTTTGTTTCTCTCTCTCTCCTTATTTTTCTCTTTCTTTCTTTCTTTCTCTCTCTCTTTCTCTCCGTCTTTCTTTCTTTCTTTCTTTCTTTCTTTCTTTCTTTCTTTCTTTCTTTCTTTCTTTCTTTCTTTCTTTCTTTCTTTCTTTCTTTCTTTCTTTCTTTCTTTCTTTCTTCCTTCTTTTCTTTCTGTCAGCCTTTCTTTCCAAATATTGCAATATAAAGCGCTCTTTCAGAAAATGCTGTTCACTGTTATACACGTACACTTTAATTATATATGCTTCTTTCTTCTTACTGTCTACGGATGTTTCAAAACATTTGCTAATTTTCCGATATAGTATGTCCGAAATAACACCAAACTTTGTAAAATAACAACAAAACAATACACTTCTTCAGCAAATTCAATTCTAAACGATCAGGGCACAAAGTATCACAGATTCGTAACAGGAATTGCGAATTTTCGACTCGCGCTCCACTCATCCTCCAGCAGTGCATGCTGTAAGAAATTAATTTATTTAGCATAAATACAAGTCTTCGTGAGACATGAATCCTTAATAAATACAAGTCTTCGTGAGACATGAATCCTTAATAAATACAAGTCTTCGTGAGACATGAATCCTTAATAAATACAAGTCTTCGTGAGACATGAATCCTTAATAAATACAAGTCTTCGTGAGACATGAATCCTTAATAAATAACAGTCTTCGTGAGACATGAATCCTTAATAAATACAAGTCTTCGTGAGACATGAATCCTTAATAAATACAAGTCTTCGTGAGACATGAATCCTTAATAAATAACAGTCTTCGTGAGACATGAATCCTTAATAAATAACAGTCTTCGTGAGACATGAATCCTTAATAAATAACAGGTTACCATAGCAACAGGACGACGGTTTTGAAACCTAAGCAGGTTTGTTGTGCGTTACATACTAACGAATTTTGGAGATAAGAGGAATTTTGTTTTTCGAAGCAATTTAGGAACGTTATTTAAAAGAAAAGAAAACGAAAACTAAATTACCCAGTTGATATATACACATGTGATCATGACCGAGGACAGAAAACGATATTTTCAGGTTGACTTATGGACAGAGGTCTTCCTTTCCATAACGTATTGCCAATAGATTCCAGCAGATAGATGTCATCTCCATGTTAACTGCACTAATTCACAGTGGGATGATACGAGTGAACACTAATTAGATGCCGATTGCCTAAATTTAGAAAATCTCTGAAAGGGAGGGAATGCGAAGCAAAGCAAGAGCTGTGAGAAAACTGCCAGTCATTGTTATATAGCTTTAACTGCATTGCTATTCGAGTGCTGTTGTGTTTCGTTCCAACAGCCTACGTTACGTTAACTTGGCACTCCCGTTTTACAGTGAACAACATTGAGTTGCATTGCGGTCATCGTGCCTGTAACAAGTTTATCACGCATGTACAAATACAAATGCAAATTAAAGTGGCCTACCCCCCCCCCCTCCATCGATACGATGAGTCGCCAGAACTCTGCATCTCTTAAAAAAAAGAATGCTAACTGCGACCAATGCTGGAGCGTGGCTGTGTATTTACGCGTGCGTGTGTGAGATTATATATTTCTCTTCGTACGTGTGTGAGATTATGTATTTCTCTGCGTCTTCGTGTGCGACTGTTTGCTAATAGTGTCTGTGTTTATCTCCGTGTCTGCATGCGTACGTGTGCCTGTATTTATATTTGTGTGACTGTGCAAGTTCGTTTTTTCAGTCTGTGTTTATCTGGGCGACTATGAATGTTTACCTCTCGTTGTGTTATAAATATTTGCATTTACGGTATTAGTTGCTGGAAAGAGTTCATTTTCTCTCTTGACTTGTGTGCTGTAAATACATTTTTAAGCATTTTCTGTCAACGATTGAAATCAATCTATGACGTCATTTTATCATTTTACCGAACCTGCATTCTAATAAAAGAACTATTGACAATGTGCTCTACATAACGGATCTATTGGCAGTGTGCTCTACTTACAGGATCTAATGGCAGTGTGTTCTACATAAAGGATCTATTGGCAGTGTGTTCTACATAAAGGATCTATTGGCAAAGTTCCTACATAACGGATATATTGGTAATGTGCTCTACATAAAGCTATTAATACGCGGACTTTATTACAGTATATACACAATTGATGTCATGTCTTGTGTATATTCTTTAATTTACAAGTATACAAACGCACATTGAACAGTCTGAAAGTCTTGAGTTATATCTGTTTCATTTACGTTCAAGTATGTTCGAGTGAGATGAATAAACTTCTGGAATGATTAGTTATGACAAATACGGGTTTCGTACGACTGCTTAAGTCTCACAACTGGCAAATGAGTTCTGCAGTGCTTGTGTACGATATTCCCAAACTAGAAAGAGAAACATACAGGGTTTGCTCAAGATATTCCCGAACTGTAAAGAGAAACATACAGGGTCTGCTCAAGATATTCCCGAACTGGAAAGAGAAACATACAGGGTCTGCTCAAGATATTCCCGAACTGTAAAGAGAAACATACAGGGTTTGCTCAAGATATTCCCGAACTGTAAAGAGAAACATACAGGGTTTGCTCAAATATTCCCGAACTGTAAAGAGAAACATACAGGGTCTGCTCAAGATATTCCCGAACTGTAAAGAGTAACATACAGGGTCTGCTCAAGATATTCCCGAACTGTAAAGAGTAACATACAGGGTCTGCTCAAGATATTCACACATTTGGCGAATGGTGAGCTCTTTGTTGTTTGTAGGACATATACAAACTCACCTGTGCATTTGAGTACTATTTGCTCAGGACTTAAGTATTTTCATTTCATTTAGAATAAAATTTTGAAATGCTAGAAATCCACAGAATAGTGGATTGTAGGCATTGTTCAGCCTAATGAAGTGGTGAGGGTAAAACAAACACACGCGCACCCACTATCATTCACACCACATGATGATTAAGCTCATGAAGTCTTTGTTTATGGCGTACAAACATTTGGTATTATGGACTTGAATAATACCTGCCTAAGAAAAACATCTGACAAATCAGCACCTTGAAACCCATTTTAATTTATTTAGCGCGTTGAGTGTTCATGCACACATCATTTACTGTCCGTACCCTACTGTTAATTCTTCCCCTTGGACAGTTTTCACGTAGACATGTGCTCCGCATTTCTTGTAACCGGATCGTATGCGCATAATAATTTCATTATGTCACGCAGTTGTCTCCTTTAATCCTTGCATTCGGCCCTCAGACAGCGTGAACACTTTAAATACTTTCCCATCGAACCAGAGACTTGCCGTAAACCTTATCAGTTCTTGGCAGTTGTCTGCACTTGGAATTGTAACTAAGCTATGAAAGCGAAAACGTGTTAGGGCTACCTTCTCTCTGGGCCGTAAACGTCACTATTTCGTCAAGAGAAGTGAGTGAAAGAAAAACTTCTTTCCCTTCTCTTGAATACTCTATCGTTTCTGTTTGGTAACTCTGAAAGTTGAGCCAAGAGAGGTAGCAACTGCCAGGTGAAAGCTCTGCCAGTTTAAGATAATGCCAACGTCTGTCTGTATGACTCAAATATCCCAAAGAGGGTGCTTCATTAAAAAAAAAGAAAAGATAGAAAAGAAAACCTAAACCCAACCAAGTAGGCAAACCAAACAAATAATACCTTTGATTGTGAAGAGTATTCGTTATCGTAGAAGCATGCAGTTTTTGTTTGAGATTTTTTTCACAAAAACTTTACATTTCTGTACGTGAAAGCATTCTATTAATTGTATCACATTTCGAAAGGAAAGTAGAAAATACTGTTTAAAATAATCTATTTTATAACTCTATACAAAAAAACTCTGTTTTAATATGTGTCGTTTGTATTTTGTCAGTGAAGTCCCGTTAAACTAAATTTATCGCTTTATCGATAATAGTCTGCTGCCAAAATGAAAATGTATGAGCTGTTCCCTGTGAAAGGGTTTATTTTCTTCCGAAGTTAATTTGGTAGTTCCTTGTCTGTTTATTTCTCCTTTCTTTCTCTTTTTCTGGTTTTTCGAAATATTTTTTTAAAAGGTAAAAGTATTAACAGCTCTCTCTCTCTCTCTCTCTCTCTCTCTCTCTCTCTCTCTCTCTATATATATATATATATATATATAATTATTAAAAGTGTAGTAATAAATAGCATGCATAATAAATACAATAAAATGGAAGTACAATGTCTAATCCAGAACTTAACCGAAAGTTTAATTTTATAAAGTATTAGTAGTTAGTATTAGTATCATATAATAAAATAATGCAATAACATAGCATATGTAATAAATATCATTGCAATATAAATACAAAATTTGATCTATCTATCTATCTATCTATCTGTCTATCTATCTATCTATCTATCTTCTATATGGCTGTCTGTCTGTCTCTCAATCGGTCGTTCTATCTATCTATCTATGATTTATGCAATTAACCCGACATGATAGCAAATCAGACCACTGTTTGGTTTGCCAAATGATGGGTTGAAAGAGTCATTACTTACAAAACTATTTTAATAATACCATATTTTTTTATACATGTGTAAAAGAAATGCATACAATTGTGTATATTGTTATTCTAATCTTTGTTTGACCTATAATAATCAAAATAACAAAGAAAAAGATAACTGGTCTTTAGGCTTCAGTCACCATGATGATGAGAGAGACACATGCATACACATACTCACAAGCATACACACATGTACTCATTATTTCATTTGAATTCAAAGTGAATGGCTGAAAGAATATGTCGATGGGAATAAAAATATAAGCGAGAGAATGGATCAGTCCTCAGTAGGACTTAGATTCCGTTAACTAATCAATAATGCCATGGTTGATTGCACGGAAAATTCTTCTTTTTTATCGAAACAACGGCATTAAGGATGAGATTTAATTTTTGTTTTAGAAAACGTGTATTTTGCTCTATTGATAAAATCAATTTTGTTAATCATTTGAGAAGAATTATGTATTCTTGTCGTTAGACATGAACATTATTTTTTTTTCCAATAGGAAGGAAACGTTTCTTTTGACAGAATGCCGGTGAATGGTTATGAAGCATTTATTTCACACGACTCAGTCAACTCTACTCGCTAAAAGAAAGAAATGTTCTCGTCATTACTCGGGAAACGCTACTCGCTAAACGAAAGAAATGTTCTCGTCATTACTCAGTCAACTCTACTCGCTAAAAGAAAGAAATGTTCTCGTCATTACTCGGGAAACGCTACTCGCTAAACGAAAGAAATGTTCTCGTCATTACTCAGTCAACTCTACTCGCTAAAAGAAAGAAATGTTCTCGTCATTACTCGGGAAACGCTACTCGCTAAACGAAAGAAATGTTCTCGTCATTACTCGGGAAACTCTACTCGCTAAAAGAAAGAAATGTTCTCGTCATTACTCAGTCAACTCTGCTCGCTAAAAGAAAGAAATGTTCTCGTCATTACTCGGGAAACGCTACTCGCTAAACGAAAGAAATATTTTTATCATTAGGAACATGTTTATTCATCAGTAATTATGAAAATTAAAATAAGTTAAAAGATCAAATCATTTCTTTCGTTTAACAGCTAAAATGTGCATTCCATTATTAAAGACATACATTTTTATTTGTGTTTGTAATGTGAGTCTGTTTTTTCAGTTGGTTTGTTTTTTAGTTGGTCTGTTGGTCAGGTGGTGAGTTGGAATGTTGATCGGTTGGTCTACGAGTGAACTGTGTACTTATTATGTTGATCATTTAGATTGTTTGCTCAGCTTTTCAAGTGGTCATTTTCGTGGGAAACACATATGCTGATAGATAAAGGAAGACTTAAAGTTGTTATTAATAGATCTTAGTCATACGAATACTCGTGGACACGATATACGTTGGGCGTTCACCCAAAGCTTGTCACAGTTCGGGCCACAACTAAGCTTTAGAATAAAGACCAACATTTACTGTCACACAATATTTCCATAGGTGGAAAAACTGCTTACCAAAGGAGAAGATAATCCGTTTTTTAATCTATATTTAGTGGTTCCCACTTCCACACAATATCTCTCCAATATATCAGTATCAATATGTGTAAGAAAGTCAATAAATGTAACAACAAATTTATTAAATCAGCAATCAAATATACAACGTATGAATAGCCTCAAAGAGCATTGACATTTACATCACTTCACAACAATGTTCGATTAACGCTAGACAATCAATCAGTTTATCCTGGCATAGATATCAGCAGTGACACTAACATATACATATATTCAAGTTCATGGATATAAATCATCACTTAAATGAGAGTGGAGTTTCAGAGATAATTATAGTCACTAGCACTTGTTCACAATCATGTTGTATGCAAGAAGTCACTGTTTTTCGTATTTAGAAGATGGTCACACGTACCCCGTCGAGGCACGTTACACAAGTGTTCCAGAATCTTCGATGCACCCTCCAAGCACACAATGGAGAATCATCCAGAATTCGACATGCGCTATCAAAGCATTTCAGGAGGAATGTTTCCGAATGTTCATGTATGCTACTCAGTACACCACGAGGAATGTTCAAGAAACATTCACGAATTCCTGAGACCAAACTCAAGCCACAAATTTCCGCCATATTGGCTCTCAACCAGAATTCATAAGAATCAACTTATAGCAACACATTACTAATATGTTCAATGACAATGTTGGATTTACACACCCAAAGTGATTCGGTAGAGTACAGTAGTCACTGTAGACTGAAGCAGATATAGAACTATGAAATAAAATATTTATGCTATTCTCTGTAAAAGTCAAATTAAAAAGCAAGCACTAAATGTCAGGCATATTTCAGTTCTAAACTCTTTTCTCAACTTACATAGCCTGCAACAATATGCTTTAGACCGATACACATGCAGCATAAGAAACATAGTGTGGCAGAGTAAATTTGCCTACTCCTATTTCTAAACTTAATTGCTATATAAATTGTCGAAGTGAGCCGACCTTGTACACTTCTTATGATGGAATGTTTGTAAATGTCAAAATTGAAGTAAACGCTTGAGGTAAAAATATTCTAGATTTTCTAATGTAATGCAAACCACGTATAATTGGATGAGTAGTTTTTATTATCCAATGGTTAAGATTTATGAGAACGAGACCAGCCAATTTGTTGAGATCAAATGTTTACCTGCTGTAGAGAATTCTATTGTCTAATCACTTAAATTTGGTTTGGCAAGAAGTCTGGACATTTAAGGCAGCCATTAGCTTAATGGTGAGTTAATTGATTGATGGAGAGAGAATTGACTTATGAATTTTGAATTCATTAATTTTGCTAATGATAGATTATACTTGTGTTTTATGTCGATATATATTATGCAAGTAGACTATTATTTCTACAAAATGCTTATATGTAGTAAGCTAAACACTTGACATTGTTTCTAGTGAACCCACTCATAAAACTGATATGCTGTATTTAATATGCTGAATACATGTATTGGGCTAATAAATACTGTTGCGGGAAACTGTAAGTTGAGACTTGAATGCTGGAAAGAATGGAGTTGAAAAGGAGTAAACTGGAAATTTAGCATTTGTTTCCTGATTATACTTTCACAGGGATAAAGCAGCCTTCCCTTGTGCTATTTGAATCTCATGGTTTACTGATTGTAAAACTCTTCGTCTCTAGTAGACTCAAGAATCACCTACTGCAGTGTGTAAGTGTAAGAAATACAGTTAATGTATGGCAAAGTATGCTGACTACATCAAGCAATTTATGGTACAAGGAAGTTACTGGAAATTGCTACAATTGTTGTTCTGCTTGGGTGAACTGGTATGGAAAATTAGCACCAGGTTCTGTCTAAGCAATGAATCAGTATTTTAGGATGTGAGGAGAAAACATCTGGAATTGACGTGGACGATAACCTTTTTACTTTGATATGAAAAGCAGACAAAAGAGACAATTGTGGTTTTAGCTATACAAGGTTACCCAGTAACTATTTTCGCTTATCTCCAAAATCTACATTTCTGTTCTCTGATAACAACTATCCTGTGATGTATTGACACTATTGATGAATTGTACTTTATGATGAGTCTTATGACTCTATAGATACAAAAATTATTCACATTTCATGGACATATTGATATCATGCAATCTTTCTCATTGTATTTGTTGTTTGTAATTTGATTGTTGATTTAATAAATTTATTGTTAAATTTATTGACCTTCTTACACATATGCTGGAGACAAAAGTGAGTGGATGGTGGCTCACTAAATATAGATTAAAGATTGATTTGTCTTCTCCTTTAGTGAGAAGTTTTCTACCTACGGAAATATTGTGTGACGGTAAATGTTTGTCTTTAATGTTGTAAAATAGGGAAAACGTTTACAGCGCACGCATATCCGCCAAGTGAGAGAGACAAGTGGTGTCTGCTGGAGGATTATTAATAACATAAATTAAGGTTTTCATCCCTTTTAATTAGTTATGGATGATTAATTAATTAAAATATCATATAGTATCGATCAAAATTCCCGAGTATAATGTACAACGTAATCAAAATAGTGAACGTAGAAATAATGGTTCAGTTACATAAAACATTCTCCAATTCAAATCATATATCTATAGCAAACATATACGAAATATTTCTAAATCCATTCTTTCTTTATCAGTCAGTTAATTTACCACACTCTAAAGATCGCCGATATGACTGCACTTGAGTCATGTTCAAATGAAATTAATTATAATATAGACTTTCTTCAAGAAAGTAACTTTCGGTTCATCCGCATTGGATGAAATTGTTATGAACAAGTGTGAGACTATTAGTCAAAATCTACTCATGCATTTGGAACTGGTTTCAATTGCATTAGCACTTTCTAGCATATTCTTTACTCCAAATCTGACATTTAAAAATATCAGCATAAGCAGTGCCCATGGTCAGGTTACTTCGACAATTAACAGTTCATATAACAATTAATTTGAGAAAAATAGTTATCGGCAAATTTACTCCTCTACACTATTAATGGCGATAAGACTAAAGCGCACGTTGATGACATAAAATTATATCATTTTCATATTCATATGCTCATTCACAACCACTTATTATCAACAGGAGTTACATCGAACATTTTGAACTACGGAGTTGTGCGGATGACATTCTCCACAGTGCTTTCTAATGACGTCATCATGTTATGAAATCAAAAAGGACATCATACAAATAATTATTTGCAACAATCTCTCAGCTGAAGTCATGCAGTCCTCTCGTTTTTTCGTTAGTGCAAGAGAGAGAGAGAAAAAAAATAGAGAAAAAGAGAAAGAGAGATCATTTTGATTGATCGACAGGTAAATTATCCGTTGTCATCGTGTACCGAGAGGCCACAAAGCCCACAACATATCTGTACATTGTTCTCCGCTCTGAGGTTATTCAATTTTTATGTATATTTTTCGAGACGTTGTTTTTCCCTTTGAGATTTGAATGATTGTAAAATCAGTCTTTTTCCATGGTAGTTTCTCGATCCCGAATATTTGTTAGCCGCAGCTCATAAATCGTCTTCTTCTACATTTCCCCAAAGTGAATTATCGCATGTCGTCAACTGAATTTCTAGGTAACGACACAATGCTATATTCTCGTCTGCTGACCTGTTAATTAGAATTTATGATGAACCAGAAAAACATACTACGCAGCACATTTATATGACCTGAAGTCTATATAGTAGTGTATGTATCAATTTCCTATTTGGAATCAAGACTACGCCTACATATATATATATATATATGACCTGAAGACTATATAGTAGTGTATATATTAATTTCCTATTTGGAATCAAGACTACGCCTTTACCCAAGGCTACAGGCGAATCGCAGGCCTTATGGTCATTAGGTGAACTGTAATTAGCGATTAGCGGTAAGAATTGTGGGATATATTTGTGAATTTCTTTACTTACCGTGCTGAATGAAAATTTGATATCCTATGGACTACTGAACACCCTCCTATGTTTCTTTTGATTGATGCTAGATCTTCTTGTTAGTGTTTTAAGATTTAATTAGATTTACAGTGTACTACGTAAATATACTCCTTTCAATTACGTTATCAATAGTACAAAACGTCAAAGCCCAGCTTAATGTTTTAACATGTGATGTACATTTTTACTCCCCTAGGTAGGCAATATATTACATCATCTTAGCTCTTTATGAAAACCTCCATGGTCAGCACTGGTGATGTCAAATCTCTCATATACCTGAGAAATTCTCGTGTAAGAACGTGCAACAAGGAAGGATGAAGTATTGTTTTCCCAAAAGACAAAAATGTAGACACAAAATCATTCTAAGAGTTTTATAGGTACATATTTAAACAAAATAACTACAAGATTAGACGTTTGCGCCAATAGCCTTTATCAGTATAATGCAATATAACAATGACGTATGAACAGTCATATGAGCAGACGTGCTGTTTTGTTTTATGATAAACCTGTTGAATAGTAACTGGCAACTTAACAACGAAAAGGTCACAGTAGGAATGTATAGACTTATTTCGCGGAAGTAGAAATTTTATAAATATGTAAACAAATATATTTTTCTTTTTGGGTCAATGGGATTGTTTTATAGAACCACAAACAAAGCTAATCTAAAATTTGCTTCTCGTATCGCAAGCTTCTGATATCATTTATTCGCTGAATGCAAAAAGTATATTTATGACAATTAACAGAGAGATCATTTTAATGTATTTTTCCAGCACCTAGAAACAAAATTTAATGGATCACTTGTAGACGTGCAATAAAGAAAGAGAATGAAACATTGAAGACGTTTAAATCCGCCAATATTTGCTGTTTATAAAGTGGTTCATACATATGTTGTTTTGTTATAGTTCATGCTGTAATTTTTTCTTTCTCTAAATAACATTTTTGATCCAGTTTCCCAAAAGCGAAATGCTTCCTTTTGATGGAACTCGTCTGTTTTCTTCAACTGCTATGTTTTGAACGTTTCCATGGAGACAGTGCACTATAACAGTGAAACTACATAATTTCCGTGCATTACTTCCCACTGATTATTACTCCGGTATGGGGGGTGGGTGGGGAGACAAAACGTCTAGATTCAGATTTATTCACTTATGTCGCAAAACGTGGAAACCCTACTTCCTCATTAATGTTTGATACCTTGAAACAAAGCGATTGTGTGCGACATGCTATATTATATTAGCCTTTGAACTTTGAGTGGAAAAAAACGTTTTTGTTGTTGCGATAATTAGTACGCTACAACATGAGATTTAAGGATTTTAAAAAAATGTATTAATCGAAATGTGCTTAGTGTCTGTAGGTTTTATACACAAATAATACCAAAACTGAAATCTAAGCACTCAGCAAAGTTGGCATGATAAAATGACTCATTTGATATGATAGTTGTGGTGGTGGTGTATGAAAGAAAGAAAGAAAGAAAGAAACAGAGAAAGAAAGAAACAAAAATAGAAAGAAAGAAAGAAAGAAAGAAAGAAAGAATCCTTTAATTTGATAGTGACCAATATTTGTTGAAACTTAACGTATTGCTATCTAATGAGCTACGCAAAAGGACGACAACTCCACACAGTGCTGCAAGAGAGCCGTCTATCTAATGGTGTTTGAGTAATGGCGAATGTTATTTGTCCTTCTGTGGTAAAGGATGCACACACACAAAAACTGAAGACCGGTTCAAGCTCTGGTCCCTTCAAAGACGTTCAAGATGACAATGACAATGACAAAGTATTGTGCACTTTGACATCCTTCGTGGTGGGGAAAGTGTGGTGCGTTCTCGTGCTTGAGGTCAAGAAGGTCAAGTATATAGACAAAACTCTAGCGGAAATGCTTGCGTATCTGTAAGAAGCCATTGGCCATTGGACTTCCGTGCTTTATCAAATTAGAACGTCAAACGGCGTCACGAAGACTAGACTCATTCAAAGACAGTTTGATAGGCAAGGTGGCTGTTTCGGGGCGGGTGGATTAAATTATTCTTTCTCATTTTGCCTGCTAGTAGAATGCTGCAAAGCCATTGCCTTTATGGATTTAGCCATGCTAAAGAATTTCTTTTGACTAATCGCTGAATTCTAGAAGTACTTTACATCGGAAAATATCAACAAACACTCTCATTAGCTTAGATGCTGTTTCGCGAGCATTATTTTAAATTGTATGCTGATGAAGGAATCTCCAGTTTTTAGGAAATGATGATGGGAGGGAAGTTGATAGTTTCCTGGTGAAAGCTACCCTAATACCCGAAACAAAGCTTTTGTTGAAAACCTACACAACTAATAGACACTAGGGGTGACTGTGCACTGAAGTCATGAAATAATCGGATACTATAAATTTGCTGATAATTAATTAATTTAATTCATTCGGACGACTGAGCCTAGTTCCTAATACATCTGATATTAACCAGAAAGTGGACAAGGTGTGTCTAAGTTAGCTCATAATGACATACAGATATACGGTTGTATTAACCTCCAGACAAATAGCATGGTCTCGTCACTGAAAGTTTATAAAAGAATAATATGCATGTTATTTTTTAAAGGTAAATACGTGTTCGTTTTACAGTTAACGATCAAGAAATGATTTGTGTGTACGAGTGGGGAATACGAATGAAGGCAGTTTAGAAACATTTGACTCAAACAAGCATAACATAAATGTCGTTTTGGAAATGGCTTCCAATCTACTTTCTTTCTTTATATGAAAATATACTCTAAACTCTAAAGAGTGCAATATATTTGTGTTATGGCTGATATATGCAAACATGGACATTAAGGTTAGCCCTGGAGCCTACAAAACCTTCCAGCTTCAAAGAACAATTAAACAGCGCTGCAGTTTATGAAGTAAACGTTTAAAATGAAGCCACTTATTTTGTCTATTTATTTCTTTATTCAAGTGCGATCAGGCATACGTGTTCTTTTTAATAGTTTAAATGCACCTACATGCTTGAAAGTCTCGACTGGGAACCTCGTCTTTGGAGACCTCCTGAACAGAAGGCGAAACAAATTTAAATACAATTTTCTTATTAATTTTTAAACGTCAATTTGCACGTGAACACCTACACATCAAATATTAATGATAAATGCCATTGTTTTCAATTGAATAACAAAATGCCCATAAAACCGACGCGGTGTTTAACAGACCGTAACAATGCCATTCTTCTTCACATTGCTGGTCACGGTCCCTGGACATAGGGATTTCATGACGTGTATTTCAGTTTTCATAAACTTTGCCTACATCTCAAATTACAAGAAAGAGCACGTGCGCACAACAACAAAGTAAACGATACAGTAAACTTTGATTTTAACAAGGTCAACAAGTTAAATAATCTCACGCCAACAGCGATGGCCGTTTGAAGGACTATCATACAGGTTATATTTTCTCCTCCTTAGATCAATTTCTATTTGCTTCTAAAATAAGGACAAAGCAGCTTAGAGTCAGTTCATGAATATTAATTGGAGTAGGTTATGTATTGTTTTATTTGAGAGGCTCAAACATCTGGATGAGAATTAATAATCAGTAAACCAGAAGATTCAGATAAAACAAGGAAAGGCTGCTTATTCCCTGTAAAATATAATCAGGGAACAAATGCTAAGTTTCCAGTTTATTCATGTTCAAATCCATTCTCTTTTACATTCAAGTCTCAACTTACAGTTTTCTGCAACAGTATTTATTAGCCTGATTTTACAAGGAAATGCATTAGAAACAATGGCAAGTGTTTGACATACTATGTACGAGCGTCTTGGTTAAAAATTGTATATATAATAGTCAACTCACATATGCATCTCTACATAAAACACAAATATAGCACATCAGTAGCAAAAAGCATGAAATATTCATAGTCCATTCTCTCTCAATCAGTCACTTAACTCATCGATTAAGCTAAGGGGTCACCTTTCATGACTGGACTTTTTGCCAGTCCAATTCCAGTGATTTCTCTACAGCGGGTACAGCTCATTGGCTGGTCTCGTTTTCATAATTCTTAACCATTGGATAATAAAAACTACTCATCCACTTGGAACTGTTTTAGATGGCATCAGCAAATTCTAGCATATTCTCAACTTGACTGTTTACTCCAACTCTGAGACACTCACAAAATTATCATGATAATGAGTTTCCAAGCTCGTGTTACTTCGACAATTTAACAATTAAGTCTAGAAATAGGTATAGGCAAATTTACTCCACCACATAATCTGACGTCACTGTGTGTGTGTGTGTGTGTGTGTGTGTGTGTGTGTGTGTTTGTGTGTATGTATGCAAAGAACTAAGCTCCACGCCGTGATACTGACTAAATCAAGTTGAGAAAAAGTGACACATTTCTTCACGAGATCAGCAGTAACTGTTACAGCAAAGTTAGATTTGCTGATGGAAAAATCCATCTCTTTAGATGGAAATGCTTCCTTCCATTAATATATTACTCACCAGTGAAGATAAAATAGGAAAATATGATTTGTAAAGATATTTTGTAAATATTGGACCTTTGCAACTTTTCTAATTTTCTCAAGAAATGTTTGCCACTATCAGCGCTCCTTTGAAGAGTACGACTAGTATATAATACTGTAAAAAAGAGAATATATATCTGATGTTACTTTCATTACATGTTATTGGTATGAGGTCTAGTGTCCTTTATTTAAGGAAAAATAAAATTTGGGTACAATCTTGAGGTGAGTTTTAAGAGTAGAATTGCAGCTGGTAAATTTCATGACGACAGGAAGAGTGCACGTCCTTAACATTACTGGTACACAATGTCCGTGTAGTAAATAAATTCGGAGTGCATTCTTGTGTTAAAAACTGTCAGTGTCAGTAACCGTAAGTTACATCCACTACATGGTTTATTGAGCCAGTGTCAATACGTGTAAGTTACCCAACTAAATGGTTTCTTACGCTCAAGTTTGATGGCAGGTATAGAGAAAGTTAAGTTTCTCTCCTTCATCCATCAGTAGGTCTGATATTCTACTGGAAATGTTAGTCCTACACAAAATTGTTAATGTTTGTTTAGATCATTGAATGCAAATTTGAAACAGTCAATTTATACAATAATTATTCTTTTTCCAAAACTGATTTAATTTTGTATTTGCACTCGTATTTAATATTTACTCTTCCCTATTAAAGTTAAATAAAAACATGTGTGGTGAGAGTTTCTGTCACTATGCAATCCGTTATTTGCTGTGGTTTAGTCTTTCTCTCTGATTCACAGTCTTTTGCACTAGCTCGCAGTCTTTCGCAAAGTGTTTCTTTCTGACTGCAGAGGGTGTCGAACTTGAACTGTCTAAATTCACCTTATCCATTTGGAATTACAAAGTTATTTTGCAGAATCATTTGAAAATGCAATTGATGATTTCTTTGATTAATGCTGGCAAAAGGACATTAGCCACATTTAGAATGTTCACTAAGCAATTTATCCAAACAACTCGTAAAAGGCGTCCGATCATTCACACTGTTGCATTTAACAATGCAAAGGATTAAATAAACATACTGAAATTTGTCAGCGAGATAAGAACCCCGTGAAGACTGTTTTCATTTCTAACTGCAAATGTAAAACGTTAGAAAAATATAGTGTTTTTGTCCTCCTTTACAGGAAGTAGTGCGAAGCCAACTACAATCAATCAGTCACTTGATAGTATAAACCTTAGAGGACGTTAGTTGAATTCATATGCTGCAACAAAGCCACAAGAAGATTGGTATAGTTCTTTGATGCAAATGCACCAATACATACGAGGTTATTAAATTGCAAACTGTGAACGTAGTAGGAAAGACAAAGAATGTTTAATGCCTTCATGCATTTCTGGACCGCTAAAATGTCAACATGACGTCATTTTATACATTACGAAATAAGAGTACAAAAGAGGTCCATAAAGCATTTTCTTTTAAAGAAACAAAATCATGAGGGTAAAGGATCAATGAACAAGTCAGAAACGAAAAGAACTAAATAAATAAAATTTTAACATGGGAATTAAAAACAATTACTATGCACATGTATGTGTTCGGATTGTTTCCATTTAGATAAAAAATAACAAGAAAAACGTACTGTTATCATAATTTCTTTTAAATAAAATAAAATGGAAAGTGTGAAGAAATTTCCTTAGTAAAATAACATTAGAGTAAGGTGTTGGTAAAATATCACTGACAGAACAACTCGCATTCTTTTTATTCGAAGAATGATCTTTAATCCTAACGGGATCTACAGGAACTAGTTTTGTTAGGAACTTGCAAGCATGTGAATTGCAATTGGAAAGTGGTTGAATTATATTAGTGAAGTAAAGTAGCATTATTTTGGCAGACCAGTGGAATCCAGTTTCTCTGGTAATTTTTAGTTTTAAATGACACATTTCTGTAGGTCCTCTGAGCGTCTGAGAATGGTTAGTAAGAGGCACCGTTCGGAGCCAGGATTACATGCAATGAATGTAATTGTTTTAGGCGGCGTGGTTTAGGAAAAATTCTTCCTCACGCCCGGTTGGCATGCTGTGCTGCTATTGTTTGTTGGAGAATAAACTGTCAATTTGTATCGCTGCCCGTTGGTAACTGTATGGCGATCTTTATATATATATATATATCAAGAGTAAGGACAGAGGACATTTTAGACTATGTAAATGGACAGAGGAAAAGGTTTAGAAACGAAAATTTCAGATGACGAAATTAAATTCCCTCCCTAGTTAAAGAATGTTAATTTCATATTATTATTAATAGTAGTAGTAGTAGTAGTAGTAGTAGTAGTAGTAGTAGTAGTGCCTCTTTCCACGACTTCAGTTTGACTGTCGGTTGTGATCCAAGGTCTCGGAATCTTATCAATATTGTGTGAGATCCAAGGTTTTACGGAGGATGTGGGCACTTCCGAGGAGCGCTGCTTCGAGTAGGGGAGAGAGTATTTTGGTTTCTAGGGAGTTTATTCAGATACCCTTCCAACTCAGATGTTATGTTCCCCAAGACTCCTATCACCATAGGTATAACGTCTACTTTACATTCCACAGTCTCTGAATTTCTAATCTGAGGTTTGGTATTTTTCTATTTTTCTCTTTCTTTTGTTTTTATGTTTCTATCACTTAGACCAGCGACAGCAATGTTTATTGCTGTTCTTTAGAACTTATTGAGAACTACAATGTCTGGTCTTTGTGTAGGAAATGTAGTTCTGTTCTGGAACTTCCTTTAAATTCTTGGCATAGTTTTCCAGGGTAAGTTCGGAATGTTTTGTTCTGTTGGAATTGCTGACCTCTTGCAGTGTATCTTTTCAGACAGTGACTGAGTCCTTGAAGTCTTTGCTTTGCATCTTCTATTGCGGTGTTACTGCTTCTGCAGTTGAGATGGTTTTTGGTGACCAATCGTGCCTTCAGTCTTCCCTTATTTTGTGGTGCTGCTCTCATTTGTCTTAATTCTCTCCTAGTACACTTTATTTTATTTTATATTATTTTGTCAATGGAGGTAATGATGGTTTCTATGTTTGTACTGTGTCTGGCCTTGTATATCTTTCAATTACGTTTGTGTTGGCGTATATTAGACTGCTGGTTTATGTAATATCTTCAATGGGGATACGTTTTAGTACTTCATTTGCAATCTAAATTGCTGTCCTTAGCGCTTTGTTGTTTTGCAGCCTTCTTGTTGGAGTTCTGCCCACATGTTATTTATTTTATGTCCATGAAACCATTTTAAGTCTTCAAACATGTGTTGTTGTTCTTCAATGAAATCGCTTTGAATTTCCCCAGCGTAGTCGTCAACTGGAATTGACTGTTGTGAGGTTGTGGAAGTTTCATTGTCTTCTTTTTCAGTGTATCGTGTTGTGGTATTCATTTGTTGCTGTTCTATCTTCTGTATTTCTAGGGCGGTAAGAAGCTTATTTTGCTCGATCACTCTCTTCAGGTCTATGAGCCGCTGTTCACTGAAAATATCATCTGGATGGTGTTTGAGCCAGAGTTCATGCATTCGTTTTCTATATCCTCTTGCTTTGGGTTGGCTTTGATAGTAATAGACCATTATTTGTAAGTTTTCCTCTCTGGTATATCTCCTCCGAGTTTTCGCGTGCGTTTCAGTAGCCCATTTTCCACTAGAACTCCCTAAAATATCAGTGCCTAGCGCAGACCTTGTTAACTCGGGTGAAGTCTGATCAGGTAAGGAATCAAATTTTGTTTTCTCCATCATGAATGTGATGGGTGAGGGTGTAGTTTGGAGGAAGTCACTTTTCCCTCCCTCACTAGTCTAGAGATGGGATTTGAAGATGTCACCCATCCATGATTGTCACCATAGCTCAGGTAGCTTAACTTTCTGGTTTTGGGTTTTCTACTCTAACCTCTGGACTAGCGATTATTATTATTATTATAAAATGCAAAATTTTTTTTCTGAAATCATTGGAAAAAAACTTCATTTCAGCTTATGAATAAAAGACAACCAGTCTTTTATAAAAAATAATATGTACACATGTGCTGTACTTTTATTGAATTAATTTTACATGCCGGCGATAAAAGCACAACGTAGCGGTAAAAAGATCTAGAATGGAAGAATGAATTAATCATTTCAGTGAAGAAGGACCTTCTGCCATTAGACCACGAGCAGACTGGCATGCAACCAATTCATTATAACGAATCGGCTTTCTAAATGATCCATGGATAATGGTTATGCCTAGGGTTTTGACAGAGAAAGCTCCTTTGTTAAAGAATAATTGTTATTTCAGGAATCATATTAGGCACGCGACAAAATAATGCATTGAACTAATTTAATTTGGAAGCATTCACGCACAGTATACACCCACCTATAATCAAACGCATATA